>SSNP01000013.1:4110108-4236842 GCA_006937955.1 Pachypanchax playfairii | reverse complement strand
AAGACATACCGGTTCTCTCAACGCAGACCTCCCCAGTAAAATGGTCCATAATTCTCGACAGCTCCTAAAAGGAGGAAAGTCTTTAGCATTTGTCATCCAGAAGTAGGTGAATTTAACTACATGTTTAGTCATAAAATGTGACCTGTGAAGTGTCCTAATCTGACTCGCCTTCATACAGACCAAAAGTTTGGACACACCTTCTCATTCAAAGAGTTTTCTTTATTTTCATGACTATAAAAATTGTAGATTCACACTGAAGGCATCAAAACTATGAATTAACACATGTGGAATTATATAGGTGACTACTTTGAAGAACCTAAAATATGACATATTTTCAGTTGTTTTACACTTTTTTGTTAAGTATATAATTCCATGTGTTGAATGAAAGACGTCACGCTGAAGTTGTACGCATGCGCAAAGGGCTCTTTTCACCCTTTCTTTCCGAATGGGTGTATACATGCACGTCTATCCGAATGAAGATCGGACAAAACCACCCCTCTCGATCGGAAGTAAATTTCTTTCGGATCAGGCTGCATCGGATCAAAACATTCTGATTGACATGTTTACATGACGTATTTTTTATCCGATTGGGCGTTTATTCCGATTAAATGTGCCCATGTAAACGTAGCTACTGTAATGTAACTAATGTTCTTTTCTTTTTGTGCTTCATTTTTTGTGTCTGAGAACAAAAAGCCGGTGTTTAAAAAGAAAGTCTATCAGAAGCTTCTGGTCATGTACAATTAATCCATTACTTTTGTCAGCTTCAATTTATTTTAGTAATCATTCTAGGTTTTATCCACTGCTGTATTTGTTCTTTATTTCAAAATAAACAAGACGTTAAGCTACGTTAAATACATCCAAATATCATAATAACAGACTTGCCATTTCCACCTAAACCCATTTTTTCATAGAACATTTAGTATAGAATACAAATGTTATGGTCTTTTATGTCAACAGTGTTTTTTATAGAGCATTTAACTCCTTTAATTTTTCTCAGATTTTAAAAAGCTCAAACTTTCCTGACAGACTCAGACCAGGTTATTGACCACAAGCTCACATCCACAAGACAATCACTCTCTTTTGCACCTTTATGGGCCATCTTCATTTAATGCATTAAAATTTTTTTAAGAACACACAACCTGGTCTAATTTTTATAGAGACAGCGTATGCTGAGCTTTAAATTAACACCTGCCAAATGCAGGTAAAAATTCCCTTTAGCAGAATAAAGGCAAAAGATTGTGAGTAAGAAGTCCACAGCTGGTTCTGGAGCTACTGGTGGCCTAAGCAAGATTATATTTTTCTGCCTCTACCTGGGACTTTTTCCATCTTCTCCCTTTCCCCATCTCTGTAAGATGCCCTGGAGCTTTTTTTCTTCATAAAAATATAATGCTGTTTATGTTGTTTTTACATGTGCACCATTAATTCATGCCCCTCCCCAGGACACGTTTAGGGTCAGGTAAATTAAGTGGGTAACATTGGAAATCTACCAACTACACTGGCTGGTGATTAAAACAGTTAATTTAGAGCCCTGGATGAATGTTGTGTGACGATATATCCTGACGTTCAATTATAGCTGAGCCCTTCAGTTCTCGTGAGTCATTCAGCTTTACATAAAACAAAACCTTTCAATTTTATAATTGCAGCAGTTTGTGAATATCCTGAACAAGTTTCCTGACTTCGATTCTTTACTTTTTACACCGTAAACAAGCACAACAATTGTAGTTAGAAAAACTTTAACTTTACTTGCTTAGCTGTCATGACTTGACGTTAGCTTGTTCATTGTCACGTAATTAACAACTGACGAACCTTCTCATGATTATTTTTAAATAACGCATGGTTTCCCATGACGCTACATGAACCATTTCATTGACAGAGTTCAGTTACTGTTGTTGAAATGAAGCACCACGCTACAGAAAACCGTCTTTCAAATAAATAGCGGCTAGCTCTCGCTAAGCTAGTGAGCGTGGTGCTAAGACATTGAGAAATACACTGTTCTACTGCTATTATTTTAACTGAATAACCAAAAATATTTTTTCCAAATATATTCGCTCCCAAACAAATGTCCTTAAACTATTTATACAATGTAAATGCTGAAGAAAGTTTGTCGCAGTGTTTCTACCTGACGCTCATCGCCGATTCCGCCATCTTCACTCCTGCCCTGTGATTGGTTAGCGTGCATGAGCGTCACAGGCGTGGGAAACATTTCTTCTTCGCGAGTCAGTATTTATGTTCATACGTACTTTACTTCCACCTTCTGAGCGGAAATATCATCGTTTCAGTAAGATGTTTATTTCTCTTCCTGCAAATACTAACTTAGAGTTTCTGATTAATAATTTCATTATTTTAGCGAAGCATTACATACACAGATGCAGATACACTAATGTTAAGCCCGTGTTCCTTGGATGGATAAATGATTTAAAGATCTATCACAAAGCGATACAATATCTAACTGGTTCCAAAGCCTGTGCTCTATATGATTTATTTGAGCAATATACAGTAAATTACCAACATAAGCCCTCACACTTTTTTTTTTTTTGTGTGTGTATTCAGTTCACAAGTTGTTATTTTTGTATGCTCTTGTTCTGGACATAACCAATTCAAGTTTATACTTCAACTGTATGATGCCTATAGTTGTATTTGAGAAATCTTTGTTATAAATAAAAAAAATAAAAAAATTCTCTTCCTGCATTCCTTTTGTCAAAATGTACAGTACGATGTCTCTTACATTATCATCATAGGAATATAAGAATAAAACATTAAGCACCTCAACATTAAGTGAGACATGACAGTTAAAAAAATCACTATTCTTGGTTTTGAGATGTTTTGTTCTATTTCTGAACAGAAAATATATTAGAAATCAGTTTATTGCCAATAATTATTTGCATAATACAAGAAATTTTTGAGTGAAGTTGTGCAGAGATGAAATCAAAGTAAGAATAATAAAACATAAGAACCAGCAATATTTACATGTGCAAAGCAGTTGTGCAGTAATGCAAATGTCTGTGCATTTCTCAAAAACTTTAAGATACAAATGAGTTAGTCAGACAGTGGAGGGAAGGGGAGGTAGTTGTCATGGGATTTTTTCATATGATACATATAGTATAGTGGGTTTTATTGGACCTTATTCAATATGCCAATAGCAGAGGGGAATAAATTGCTTATGCTGTGAGATGTCCTGGTCCTGATGGGCTGAAGCTTCTTCCAGAGAGGAGAGTAAAAGATTTTATGCCCAGCATGAGAGGAATCAGTCATAATCCTTTCTGCAGGCTTAAATTCAGACTGACTTCAGAGCTCGGGAAATGTACAGGTAAGTTGTAGCCAATTACCTTCTCAGCAACTACTATCAACTCTTTGTTGTGATAACATCCTATGCACTTTGACATAGTGGCAGCTGCAGCCCAACTTGTGTGTGTGTGTGAACCCTAACCACCCCGCAGTGCAGGAGTGGACTCTCCACATGGGCAATGACAGCTCCCACCCAGACAATGTTTTTAAACAAGTATTAGACAAGAAGCTCTGGTCAAAGCTGACTGATAAATCCATTTGATTCCTATTTTATAATACAAATGGATATTGATTCATCTATTTTAGACACACATTTTAGAGATTAATTTGGGGATTCTAAGATTAAATAATTGATCCACTCTTATACGTGTTTGTAATTCAGTCTGATTAGGCTTCATTTTGTTTTTTACTATAGATTTATTCTGATAATATTCTAAAAATTTGTTCCTGTCAAATCTATATTGTAGGACTAACCTGTCAAATGGAATAAAGTCTGTTCCTTCTAATATACTATATATATGGTGTTCATTATGAACAGACTGTGACTGGCACAGAAGTCCAATAACTGAATACCGCTCAGGTTCAGATCGGGGAGGCCGTTCCTCCCAATCACCCCCCTTCAGGTCTCACTGTCTTTCCCACGTGGGCGTTGAAGTCCCCCAGTAGAACAATAGAGTCCCCAGTTGGTGCACTGTCTAGAACCCCTCCCAGGCACCACAAGAAGTCTGGTACTCTGCACTGCTGTTGGGCTCATAGGCTGAGACAACAGTGAGAGACCTGTCCCCAACCCAAAGGCGGAGGGAGGCGACCCCCTCTTCTCATTCTCTGGGGTAAACTCCAACACGTAATGGCTGAGCTGGGGAGCTATAAGCATGCCCACACCAGCCCACCACCTCTCCCCACAGGCAACGCCAGAAAAGTGTAGAGTCCATCCCCTCTCAAGCAGCTGGGTCCTAGAGCCCAAGCTGTGCGTGGAGGTGAGTCCAACTATATCGAGACGGTACCTCTCAACCTCCCGCCCAAGTTCAGGCTCCTTCCATCCCCAGTGAGGTGACGTTCCCCGTCCCACATGGACGGTGACACACACGCACATATCCAGTGCCGCCCAGTCCTCTCCGCACCCAACCCCTACGGCTCCCTCTGCAGGTGGTGAGTCCACAGAGGGGGGGCCCACGTTGCCTTTCTGGGCTGTGCCCGGCCGGGCCCCATGGGCAAAGGCCCAGTCACCAACCCCAACCCCAGGCCTGGCTCCAGGGTGGGGCCCCAGCTGCGTCATACCGGGCGACGTCATGGTCCTCGATTGTAGTCTATTCAAAGAGGTCGCTTGAGCTGCACTTGGTCTGGCCCGTCCCCTAGGACCTGTTTGCCATGGGTGACCCTACCAGGGGCATAATGCCCCAGCCCCAGACAACATAGCTCCTAAGATCAGCCGGGCACACAAACTCCCCCACCACGATAAGGTGGCAGCTCAAGGGGGAGATCAGAGGATCTTATCTTATTGATCATCTTATTGTTTAGTAAGATATCAGGGTTGTTCCAGATGGGTGTGTGTTTGCATGGGATAAGTGAAGACTCACCCATACTGAGAAACTCCCACCAAGCTGCCAGAGTAGAGCTGATATTAATGTTTTTTATGCACACATATCTTTTGATGTTTATGCTAATAACAGGTAAGTCTGAGATCTGGATATTATTGCAGAGTTTTTTGGACTGTGGGAGAAAACTGGAGCACCCGAAGAAAAACCTCATGACAGAAGACAAAGTCCCTGCAGAAAAGCCCTGAAATGAACCCTGGATCTTCTGGTTACAATGGCACTCTTTAGCATTCAGTCACGTGTCGTTTGACTATTGACACAACTGTGTGATCAACAGATGGTTGATTTAAACCCAGAAATAACAGCAGGTTTGGCTTGCATATCTCCTGACAGATGTCTGCATAAACAGCCTCATACAGGTTCTTGATTTCTCCAGGAGAACGTACTCTGTGTCCTTAACTTCACTCCAGATTTGTGAGAGAAGACCCTGACTGATGGCATCAATTTCTCTTGGAGAAACCCAGCTATCTGTGTTTTTAGCAATCTGTCTCATCAGCTGGTCAACCAGAGCACCGAAGGCCAGTCTTCTATACAGGACATTTCTCTCGCTTCTTTCCACGGGTCTGTAAGTGACTTGAAAATCATCCTCAGCGATGCTGGGGTCCAGCGTAAAAGGTACGATGCAGTCCTCTGTGCTTTGATTGTCACTGTCAGGTTCTTCATGTTTCAGGGTCTCCATCTTTGGTTTGGATGGAGACTTATCAGCGGATGAGAAGACCTTTTTGCTGTCAACATGTGTCTCTTCACCTGCAGACTTTTGGTCGGAATAATACCACTCAGGATTTTCTTCTGATAAGAAAAGAATATTGAATCACGACATCTTCCAATTCAACAAAGTCCTTTGCATCTGGAGTCTTGGGAACTTCAGTAACCATGTCGTAATAGTCATCGTGTTGGGGATGTACTGCATTTCTTTTTGTGAAGTATTTGGTTATGGCGTTTTTTAAATTTATTAAGATCTTTCTGATCCCAGAAGGTCCCTGCTGAAGTTTCATCAGATGTTTCTTGAAACAAAAGACAACTATCTGGTCAATTGCTGGTTTACCAAAAAACAGGAAAGTGTACACATAATGCAAATAAGTGTCAAGCTCTTTACAAATGTCCTTAAATATTTTCTTGAGAAGTTTTGGGTGGGGGTCTTTGGGCATGATGTTAAGTTGGTGTTCTTCCACCATCGCCCAGATCAACTGAAAAAGTCGCACATAGATGGCTTTCTTAGACTCCGCCCACAAACGGAAGTTCCGTAGCCAATGGGCGGAGGCTTATGGCAGCTCCTGTTGCTTGGAGAAATATGAAAATATCTAAATAAATTTATTAATATACCGGTCATTAAATATTTTTGCACAGTATAGTAGATTAAAACCTCATTTATGTCGTTGAAGTAAATTTTAAATGAATAAAATTGCAGGAAATCATAATATATACATACATTTCTCAGTATAATTAAAAGATTTTTGCACAGTATCGTAGAATACAACTTCATTTATGTTGTTGAGGTAAATTTTAAATGAATACAAATCAGAATCAATGTGTCAGATATTAAATGTAGTATATAAAAGTCAGTATTTACTTTCAGAATGTTTTAATGCTAGCTAACAAACTGCCACGTTTTAATGTTATTATATCACTTTGATTTGTTGTGAATATGGTGGCAGATCTGTTCTCACAGTTTTTTTTACACACAGTGTATTTTTTGCAACATACCATAGATTTCTTTCCATAAGACGGTTTAAATGTTAACAGTTCTTTTTTCAGATCATGTTTTCAAGGAAATAAAAACAAATAAAAAAACACAAAAATTCGGCTCAGTTAAAAATTACAGATGTCTGTAGCAACCCCATGTGATATAATTCAGAACTTCAGTCTAATTTGTCTGCATAAGAAACATAACGGAACACTTTGCAATTAACATCGTATCAAGCCAGTTAAAGTTATGGCTTATGGCTCAAGTAGCCGAGGAGGTTGTCAATCAGTGTCAGCTGTTTTGCAGTCAATCCATGTTAGTATTTTGTTTTTTGACAGGATTTTATGAGAACTTTAAAACATTTTAACATAGTCCAGGCATATTTTTAAAATAGATTTAATGAACTGCAAAATTATTTTATTTCAGAAGCAGAAGTATGATTGTTTTCGGTGAGTGCATGCAAAACGTGATAGCTCATAAATAGCTGATTGGAAGACTTTCTGTAGCTTTTTTTACAAAATGTATTTAAACTCAAAATAAATAATAATTAAATTGAAAGTGTTTTGTTTCATGTTATCACTGGGTATGTCCCACTGGTAGGATGTGAGTTGGAAGAGAAGGAGAAATTCTGGAGTGAGTTAGATGAAGTGATGAAGAGTATCTCCAGAGATGAGAGGGTGGTGATTGGAGCAGACTTCAGTGAGCATGTTGGTGCTGGTAACAGAGGTGATGAGGAAGTGATGGGAGGGTTTGGTATCCAGGATAGGAATGCAGCAGCCAGCAGGACAGAAAGATTGATCCGTTGGCGAAGCAGAGAAAAAGAGATCGAAGGATGTCCAGATTTGAGTGGTGAAAAATGTTAAGGGAAAAGTGTTGACGGGAACCAGAAGTATGATAAGAAGATGTAAAGACTTTAAAGCGTTGATGAATGAGGGAAGTGAGAGAGAATGAAGAGTAGAAATGGTGATCACTGTGGACCATGAAGCACCAAAGAGTAGTAAAGATGAAGTTAGGAGGTCACTGATGAGGATGAAGAGTTGGAAGGCCGTTGGTCCTGATGATACACCTGTGCAGGTGTGGAAGTGTTTGGGAGAAGTGGCACTGGAGTTTTTGACTGTGTTGTTTAACAAGATCTTAGAGCGTGCGAGGACACACAGAGGGACAGGAGTAGATGTAGACGAATGACTTGCTGTAGTGACCCCTGCAGAAGTAGAAAGGAAAAGAAGAAACATACATGAGGCTTTACTACTAAGTAATATAACACATAAAAACTGCATGCCAGAGACGTTTTAAACATTTACACTCTTGTTTGATTGTGTTATACGTATTATTACAAAACAGTGTGTTATTTTGCTTTGTTTTGGCTTGTTGATGACGGGTCCACACCATTATACACTGGCACACATCAAAGCACAACAAGTTCCAATTCAAGTTTTTATTTTGTATTTTCTGTTGTGCAGTTTTGTTGTTAGCTTGTTAAAACCACTTAAATGGTTTTGCTAGACTGTTCCCTGATTTATGGTGAGACTTCTTTCCGTCGGAAAACGCTTTTCCCTTACTTTGAAAAATAAACTCCTCCCGTGTGTCCTGGCTTTAGCCGGTTCATGCGCCGGTGGAGCGGTGAGGAGTGAACCCAAGTCTGAAGGAAATGTACCACATGACCTATACTTGGTCAAACATGGCTCCTTCCTACGGGGTGTGAGAGGAGTGACAGTTGACAAAAAAATTCTCAATAAGGGAAAATATTGATTCATATCACTTCAAATTTCATATAGCACATCTCTTATATGGTGGGTACTTTTGTGTTTGTTGCTGTATTTCCACACCGTCTGCTGTTTGCGCTAACTCACTGCAGTAAGCTAGTTGTTACTGTTAGCTCGTTTCCGCTCGGCTTCATCCTCAGCTCAGACAGACACGCAGATCTTCCTCTAGCTGAGCCGAATTAGCACAAAAAATCTATTTTGGTGTAATTCTTTATAAAAGACAGCTGATACGAGTATTAAAACTGAGTCTCGTGCTCAGTCACCTTTCACACAGTCACGTAAAATGTTCTCACTAGTTTTTTTTTCTTTTTTTTCCCCCAGACAATAAAAGTAAAAAGTATGTGTCAAATGATGACGATCGACCTAGAAAGGAAGTGACAGAAGATTGCAGACCATCTGTTCAGCTCGAACCTCCTCTGAACTCCCTCATTACAACCATGCAAATAAATCCAGTGCTTGTGGAGTCCACTGTAATCCTGGCAGTGGTGTTGTGTGTCCACATGGCTGTCTGGAACCAACATTCCTGGTGCAGTGTAGCCCTCTTCATTCAAGCTTTCTACGTCCAGCACAAATGGGACCGTTTGCTGAAGTCAGGGGCTGCCGTGTTCCAGTTTCGTCCAGCAGCAAACAGCGGCATTGTTCCAGCCTCCATGGTGATGCCTTTGTTGGGTCTGGTGCTGAAGGAGAAATGCTCCACCTCAGGGAATGTTTACTTTGAGCGTTTCTCTATGGTGATCACCATCACGGGTATGATGCTGGCTCTGTTCCTCTCCCTGATTGTGTTAGGCATCACAAGACCTGTACCTACCAACACCTGCGTGATTGCAGGACTGGCTGGCAGCGCGATCCTCTACACAACAAAGCAAACGCTCACAGTTTCTGAGGTCATCGAGGTCTTAGAGGTGCTGTTGATCTTCGTTTATCTCAGCTTGATTGTACTTTACTTGCTCCCGCGTTGCTTCACACCTGGAGAGGCACTCCTCATTGTTGGTGGGATCAGTTTTATCATGAACCAGCTCATCAAACGCTCCCTGAACCTGGCAGAGGTTAAAGGAGATCCAGTAAATTATTTCCTTCCAGTTGTCGTGGTTGGGTCACTGTTGTTGGGGGTTTTCTTTGCTCTTCTCTTCTGCTTTATGGAATCTGAGACTTGGGTGTCCTCGCTTTTCTTCCACATGATGACATTTGTCCTGGTTCTGGGGATCCTGATGCCATGGCTCTCCTTGTTCATTGGTCGCCACCCCATCATGTGGCTTTTTGACTTCGTCACATTCAATGACCGAAGACTCTGTTTGCTGGGGTACTGGGTGTTTCTGGCTGTGGTGGCGACTTGCGTTGTGTTACATCAGAACTATCAGCGCCAGGCAGGATCCAAAAAGCACCAGGCCTCGACTGTCGTCAGGAAGTACTTCCATCTGATTGTTGTGGCCACTTATGTTCCAGGGTTGATTTATGACAGGCAGCTGCTCCACGTGGCATCTGTGGGTTGCTTGGCGGTCTTCTTGCTTTTGGAGTATGTGCGCTACTTTCGGATAAGGCCTCTTGGTCAGCTGCTCAGGCAGCTGCTCACCTTGTTCCTGGATGAGCGAGACTCGGGGCCCCTTATCCTCACCCACATTTACCTGCTGCTGGGCGTTTCTCTGCCCATATGGCTGTTTCCCGGACCCTGTGCTCCTAAGGGGATTCTCCCAGGGGCAGGTGGCCTGGTGCCCTATGCAGGCGTGCTGGCTGTGGGAATCGGCGACACAGTGGCGTCGGTGTTTGGCAGCACCATGGGGGAAATCCGTTGGCCTGGGACTAAAAAAACCTTAGAGGGAACAGCAACATCAGTGTTTGCACAGATCATTGCTGTGGCGATTGTTCTCATTTTTGATGGAAGCATCAATCTGAATTCCACCTACTCGTGGATTGTTGGTTCGATCAGCCTGGTGGCCTTGCTGGAAGCCTACACCTCCCAAATAGACAACCTCCTGCTCCCTCTCTACCTCTTTATCCTGCTGCTGCTTTGAACGAACAAGCCCTTTCATAGCCTGCAGGGAGACACCATGATGACAGCCTAAAAATGTCTTAAAACACACAATAAAAGCTCTTTTTTTAACAGTAAGTAATTATACAAAAAAAGAGTTAACTGTTTCAGGTTGCAACAAAGAGATCCGACACATTATTAAATAAAAAAAAAACATGCAATTCACGTAAAAATAAGATGAAAATTTTCAAGCAGGTTATTAAGAAACATGAGAAAGTCTCGCTGAATATTCCCTGCGCTCCGTGACGGCGGTGGGGTCGCTTTCTGGCCTCGACCGCTGACACCAACAACTCTTAAATTATGCAACAGGAAATTCAGTTCGGCTTTGTGGAAAATAATGTCCTTTAAACTCATAGTGAGGTTTTGGCTCTACAGATATTTTTTTCTGATGACTTTATGTTGCTAACAATACACCACCATGTCTTGCCTATGAAGAACAATAATTGTCTCTTTACTTTGCCTCCATGAAGGACATCCAACAGGAAGAAAGTCTCTTTAAATGTCTTTTCCATCACTTGTGAGTGATTATTGTAGAAGTTGTAGATAAAAGCATGACAGTTCCACTCAACTCTCCTCTATAAGGGCTGACTCTCTTTTTAGGCTCCTGCATGACACCAATGTGAAATCCGGTACTGTATACATCTGCAGGTATATTGTAGTATTTTTTTTTTTGTTTGTTTCAGAAATTGTGGTGTATTTTTGTGGTTTGATGGAACCATTTAAACACTGAGCCTAAACTGAACCACGTGGTGTGATTTTTGGACGTTTAACAGGCTTTTGGGCCAAATGTTTTTGAACAAATTCCTTCACTTCTCATCATTTTATTTCATTAATTATTTCAAATAATTCACAGCTGATTTCAGGTTTGATCTCATTGCTAGGAGATAAAAATGCAACATTTTTATTTGAATTTAAAGCTCTGATTTAGTCAAATGTTTTTTTTGTTTCCTATCAATGATGTGATGAATATTATGAGCATGATTTTTGTTGTTTATTTTTTAAACACTATCCTACTGCATGTTGTGCTTCAGAGAAGAACAAACAGAGAAGAGGGACCTGCGTGACTGAAGAAGCTTTTTCTTTCCCTTGAGTTTTATCTTAAACCATGCCGAGGAAATTTTGTGTTTTAATTATTTACTTAATTGTCCTTTAATTTATATCTTCATATGTACATACTTGAAAACAGCAGATTACAGTTGTCTGTGTAAAAACATTCATTTTCATTTTAGACACTAATTTGTGCGTGTGTGTGTGTGTAGGGGGGGTCTGAGCAAGGAACAGTGATAATATAAATATCAATTTATGAAGAGATGTTGAATAAAAGTGCATACAAACATTAGTTGTAAATGTTTATTTTGATGAAGTTTGGAAACATCCACAAACAGAAAGTGACACGTACTAGCGATGAGATTCCCAGGAGCTGACGGCTCATCCGACATGTCAGAAACCCAGAACACGAAGGCTCGTCTCTCATTGGCTAATAAACATCTGGACAATCCTAAAGATTTTGGGTAAATCATTTGGTTGGATCAACAAACCAAAAGTTTGGTTTGTTTGAGGTGTGTGTCTGGTCCTGCATCTGGATCTGGAGGACTTACTGTTACTGATGGAACCATGAATTCTGCTCGCTTCCAGAAAGTCCTTAAGGAGAACAGTTTCAGAGTTAAAAGTCTGGACTGAAATCTGTTTGAGATGACCTTAAAAAGGCTGTTCATGATAAATAGCCCTCTGATGTGGCTGAATTAAAACAATTCTGCATAGAAAAGTGGAGCTAAAATCCTCCACAGACCCTCAACAGACTTGTTGCCAGTGATCACAAATACATGAAGGAAGGCAAGAACCAAGTCTAGGACGGTCAATTTGGTTTGGATCGCTTCCTTCCTCTAATAAATGAAATCCTATGAAATCTACATCTTGTCTTTATTCATGTTATCTGATATTAAAATACATTTGCTGATCTGAAACATTAAAGTGGGACAAAAAGGTAAAAATAGTCTTTTCAGTTGTGAACGTTAACGTATCTGTTGTTGTAGTTCAGATTGTGAGTGACACAATCATCAAATGATTTGGATGCACGATAACCCCGATAATTATCGGTCCGATATTGGAAAAAATGACGTCATTCACCAATAAATGGAGCCGATAATAAAATGATAACAAACATGGCGCCACCATCTTTAGCCGGGGCGTTACTCTCCACTAGTAACTAAAAAGGCGTTTGCGAGAGTCAAAAGGTTTGATAGAGACGACCTGATTGTTAAAGCAATAAATGAGAAAATTATTGAATTTATTGCATTTGACGACCAGCTTTTTTTCTATAGCCGAAGACCCTGGATTTTATCATGCGGACCAGCTATTTTGTTATCGGCATCAAAAAGCAGGAAGTTATTGGTTGTAAAAATCTGTTATGGTGCATTCCTACTTAATACAGTATTTGTTGAATATTTTCTTAGAATAATGTTCACATTTATTGGTCCCTTGTGATGAAATGTTGAAGATTCACTTGTTGTAAAGAGGCGGGAACGGGAGCTCCTCAGTGGGCTGCAACCTTCAGATCAAAAAGACAGAAGAATATGAGGGAAATAACCCCGAAATGTACAAATATGATATCACAACAGATTAAAATACAGGCTCTATTTACAAATATGTGAAAAAGTAACGAAACTTTGTAGAGATTTTTGTTCTAAAATTTTCCCAATTAAAAGACTCAAAGACATAAATGATAGAGATTTTTGATCTTTTCAGATTGTTCACTCAAAATTTAAAAGAAATTGCAAACATCTGCACAGAATGATTCACAAGAAACTCCCACCAGTTGTCGGCGCTCCAGCAGGTGTCCAGGGCCTCCATGATGTGGAAGGTGAATACGTGGCGAGATTCTTCGGAGGTGTTTTCAGCACTTCGATGCACCACTTCTCCATGAATCAGGACCACGCTGCCTGAACCCACACAGAGACAGATATGGAGCAGCTTTAGAGGCTCATTCATATAAACATGCAACTCTTCACAGCTTGCAGCAAATTAGCTATTTCATTATTTTAAAGGACGAATATAAATAAAATAAATAGATTCACAACCACCATACCTTTTTTAACTGGTGCAGCTACAAATTTCTCTTCATCATACAGCTGCTCTGTTCCAGTAAAGTCTGTCAGTCTGCCACCACCAGCTTTAGGGGTGCGCACCATACGGCGGGAAATACCACCTGGGAAGCAAGAGGAGGGGTTAACAGCATTCTAATAACATATATAAACGATATAAATGGAGATGCAGACAGTGGTTGAGGACCCTTACTGTTGTGTGAGCCTGGGATAAACCAAAGGCAGCCATTGTTCACGGTGGCATCCTCCAGGGCGATCCAGAATCCCAGAACTCTGCCCAGAGGCTCCGTGTACAGAAACGTGGCGTCTTGGTGTGGCGTCACTGTGGAACGCACAAAAGATTTCATAAAGGAAAACAGAATGTAGTTTCATAATAAACAAGTTAACAAAATAAACACATTTCGGGTCAATTTTCCCCCAAACAGTCACAAATAAATGACCTTTTAAATACAGATTTGTGTTGTTTTTCCCAGTCATGGTGCATTCAGGGCTTCCAAATTTGTAGGATTATTCATGATGGACGCCAAATTTAAAGCTTCTGGACTGACTCCTATTGAGATGCAACTACAACAGGTTCAATTTGGAATATAATCTTTTAATTAGATAAGCCTAATTATTTTAGTCTTTATGTTTTACCCCTTTTTGCATTTTTATTCAAAATTTGTGTAACAGGAAAGAAAAATATAAAACAGTTTCTGATTGGCTAATGATGCTTGAAGAACATCTGGATTTTACTTACCTTCTCCACCAATTCCTGGTTGCTGGAAAAAAAAACAGAAAGGGACATGTAACTTCTTTTTAAAATATACTCATGTATCATAAACACTGTTATTATTTTCCAACAGATTTACCTTAAAGATGTACATGCTTTGCAGAACCACAGGATTAACCAGACCCAGCTTTTTTGCTATGCCCTAAAGAAAGTGTTAATTATTCTGGGATTCTGTGCATCATCCATTGAAACTGCATCCCAGTTAACTCACCTGGACTTTGGCTGAATGTGTGACCTTCTTATATAAAGGCTCATGTGCATGAAGAGCTAAAAAAAAAAGAGCACAGTCTCAAGAGATTTTCTAAAATAGTTGCAAATAAAATACAAACATTTTAGGATTTCTCACCATGTCCAACTTTATTGAGTGACCTTTCCTTTGGTACTATAAACTCCCCTGCAAGTCCAAACACACAAAATGCTCATTCGACATTTCACTGAACAGGAAATCATTGATAGACTTGAAAAAGTTGCACAAGCGTCTCACCTTTATCACCAAAAACACCCTTTTCAAAGAAAAAGCGGATTTTATCTCCACTTGTGATGAAATAATCTGCATTTCCCTGCAGGACAGATTGTTTACACAGATCAGCTGATGCTCTTGGTGTTGTTACAGAAGAAACAGGCAAAGTCTGAACTCACTGTTGGGCGAGTTCAACGTCCGTCTGAGGTAAATGAGTAAAACAGAACTGACTTTCTGTGAATCTTACCTGCATCTTTAAGCAGCAGTGTAACAGGAAGCAGATAAAAACACACTTTAATCACCTGGTGAAAGTGTAACAGACTCCTTCTGTGCTACTTGCTTCATTTGATCACCTGTGCTTTGAGCTGCTCGTCATGGTAGGTGGAGAAGGTTGTGCGGCAGTGCTCGGGAACATCCATCCTGTCCACAATCTCAGCCATTCTCTGCCTCAGTTTGTCACACTCCTGAGAGGTCAGCAGCCCATCCAGAACCACGTACCCATCCTCCTTGTACTAAAAAACAGAAAACAGTTGGATTAAAAGTGACTTTTGGGACTAGATTTCCCATTTGTTTTTCTAAAAAGAGATACTACTAATATAGAAACTCCACAAAGACATTTTACTGTAAATAAAATTACTATAATATTTATTATAAGTAGTCTATATTTATTAAAAGGTAGCTTGTACTTGTTCTTGACCTGTATCCTGTACTCAGTCAAATCAATCAAATTCTATTTATCATCACATAAAACTAAAAGGCAAATCTTCACACCCAAGAAGCTGAAAATTAGAATGCTCCATTTTGAATAAATTATTATTTTTTTTAATTTGTTATCAAAGAACAAAATCATTAACTATTTGACACACAAAGTTCGATTCCCATCTTTTAATGAAAAACGGACAGAAATGAAACGATCAGTAATCATCATTCTTAAAATGTAGTTTTATTTGAATAATTTCTTGAACAGTTGAAAACTGCATTAGGTAAACTGTGCTTTATAAATAGAGTTAAAATGATCATAATTATAAAAACAATCACGAACAGAATAAAATGAACTATTTCTTTTATGTAACTTTTCACATTTTTTTCCAGAAAATTACTTTGAGACAGCTGTTTCAACGCAACAACTAAGATTTGTGTATAATTTGTTACAGGATATTTCAATTGAAAGTCACTTTTATGGGTGCATTAAAAACACAGGCACGTTTGAGTCTTCAGAGCAGCAGGTATTATGTAAAGACGGTGACATGAACAGCAACTTTTCACAATGCAAAACGTTCTGATGCACGTCTGAGCATGTACAGCACTGTGCAAAAGTTTTAAGGCAGTGGACAATAACCTATAATAAATCCATATTTGTTGTGAGCAGCATCAATCTTTCAAGGTGCAGCCAGTTTGTGAAGGAACTCAGTGACTTTACAGCTTTTCAGTTTAACAACTTGAATCCCAGAAAATCCTGGACTTTATCAACACTGTTTGAAGAAAACGGATGTTCACAGGACATATTGATGTGATTCACATTTTTCAAATGGATAAAAATAAACAATTACAATTTGTACCTGTGAAATCCATGACTAAAACCTTTGCACACTACGTACAAAAATATCTGGAAACATTAAGGATTATTTAAAGATATCAACAGCTAGACATCTGTGTGATTTCATTCTCGATTTGAAGGAAATCTGACCTTCTGAACGTCCCGATCTGACATAAAATCCATTTGAGCTACTCGGAGGTGATCCGACTCAACGCAAAGAGTTTCATCCGGGTAATTTTCATCCTGACCACGTGAGTTGTCAACCGCACTGGAAGAAGATTTAACCATGGATTTAACACTCATTAACTATTTCGTTGCACTTTTAGAGGCTGTGACGCAGCAGTGGCGCAACGTGACCACTAGGTGTCACTCATGAAACATGAACAAAAATTCTACAGCGACACCGTGTGGCCACTTTACGTTATGACGTAAAGAGAACGCAACACTCGATACTTTATTGGAAAATTAAATTTAGCCAAAATATTTCTCTAACAACATATCACATTCAGTGATTGAATACTACATTTGACAAAGAAAAATTACTTTTCACAACCTTGACCTTAAATGTTTTTATTTTATTTTTTCTGTAGCTTGTAACGACTCAAGCTTACCAGTGCTCCCTCTTACAATATGGATTCATTCCATCTAGTGATAAAATATTAATAGAAAGACTTGAGCAATGTGAGTGAAGCAGAAGTGTGTCATTTCCTTTTCAAGAGTAGTTACAATAATCATGACTAAAGAGATTTGAGAATTTCTCTGAAAAAGGAACCAGTCCGGATGATGATAAATCAACACAGCTGTGAGATTTATTGTTGGTGGTGATTTTTATTATCAGGTGTCAGAATGATACAAAAGTTGGATCTGAACATTTGAAAACTTAAGTTCCATTATTACAGAAGCTTTAATAGCCAGTGTTTACTTGGCAAAAAAGGTATTAATTTACATTGGGATTAAGTGTGTAGTTTTTATTACGACTATACTGCTAGTTCAGAATAATCAGACTCTTGCTTTAGAGAGGAAAGGATATCACATAAAAAAGAAACACAGTCCCTGATCTACAGGCATCAGAATACAGATGTTGAGTCATTGAACACAAAAAAATTACAATCCTCCATTAAAATAATTTTCAAATAAACAAGGTTAAATGCAAACATGGCAGTTTAGCAATGAAAACAAGTTTTGCTCAATCATTATTCTCTAATACTGACATTTTGAGTGAATAAAATAAAATTAATGTGACCTTCTGGAAATGTCAACTTGTAAATATTTGTGTAGTTGTACACAGAAAGGTGAGCCCACCTCTATTTACAATAAAACATTTCTGTTCAGTCGTGTCAGTCTGTTCGCAAGGAAATGAACAATAAAAAAAAAATCATGCAGTTTAATAACACACACAAAAACTACTTAAGGCATCCATAACATACAAACAGGACACAGATTTTAATATTTTGCACTTAAAAAAAAAGTTGAGGTTAAAAATGTGAATTATAGCACATTTCCAGACTTTCACAATAAAGCTCTTAAATCAGACGAGCTGCAGCTCGCGTGATACAGATTAAATCTGAGTGCTCATGCTTTTCTTGTAACGAAGCACCACGGTTAACCATAGCTTCCCCTTTATTATATGTTGATTCTCTGCAAGTACGTGACTGACATCCGATCAGACCTTCATCAGGTTCCCTGATCTTTAAGTGACAATGGGGCTGCGAGTGAAATGTGTTACTCAGAGGAGAGCGACGGTGACGAACAGCGTGGTCCGGCACATTAATCTGAAGGTCATGGGAAACAAAACCACAAAAGAAAGAGAAGAGGCAACTTTCAGGAAAAAAAAAAACATTAAAACATCCTCTCCACAGCAATAAAACATGAAACCAGAAACACAAAAATTTAAGAAGTATATTTAACTATAAAAGCTCAACTAAGGCTGAAATATTAGTTGGAAAAACAAAGATGAACCTCTTTTTGGCAGGTTACAACCCAAACGCTCGATTTTCTGCTGAAGCTCTGACATGCAGAGAAGCTGCACCACAACGTTCTAATATCAAACTAACTTTGGTTCTACATCAGAAGCTGCTCACACAAACATCTCAGCTTCATCTGCACATACTGTGGCACTAAACAGGCTTACAGTCACTATCGGCTGTATAATCTGGAAAAAAAAACATGTTAAATTGGCACCAAAGAAAAAATATATTAACATTTTTTGACACTTTCTGAAAAAAACTTCAACATTTCTCAGTCTTATGAACTTTGTCCCAACTTTTAAAAGCAGTTAGCACATTCAACACTGACGCTCCTGTTTCTGCACTCAGACCTTGTGAAAGACAAACCTTTGTAGTACATTTAATAGTATATTTAGTAGTATTTAGCAAAAGCCTCAGTGAAACCTGATTTTATGGTGAGCAAACGCATCGAAACTGCCTTTAAATCTTTTAAAGGAACATTATTATTAGGAACTAAAGCAGCACAGTCAATCAGAAATCTATAGCTGATATCAATTTGTCCAGTTTCAATACTGGAATAACTCGCAGAAGAAACAAACAACCCTGAACGCTGATTTAGATAATGGTGATCAGGACAGTAAAGACACAGAGGGCGCGGTCAACACCCGATATTGTCATCGCAACATTCAAATATAATGCAATTGCATGTTTTCCTAATATCATGCAGCCCTACTGAGAACTATGTTTCTAGGATCCCTTTACAAAATGAATCGATTCTAATTCCTTAGAATGAAGCCGTTATATATTTAAATGTGCAGCAAAAGCCATAAAAGGCACAAAGAAGAAGAGCGACCAAAAAACAGGACTGTGGAGGACTAAGTGTCCTCCAGTCATCAGCAACTCTGGAGTTATTTCAAAAATCATTCAGAAATATCAACAATCAAAAGGTGCAAGTTTCTGTTTAAAAGGGGAGTGTGACACAAGTTTACTTATTAACTTGTTGTGAAAACAAAACAAAAAGTTAGTTTGATTTCTGCAGAAACATCTCACCTCGCTCATCCAACCATAAACCAGGTCAAAGGTCAATAAATCAAAATAATATTGAGATTATTCTTGAGCTGCTTTGCTAAAAATGTAGAACTTCTTAACAGAAACGTGGATTAACTACGTGAACTACTAGACGCCACTGTGTTTTAAAAAAAACCTCAACAAACAGCTGGTAAAAATAAATATACCACAAAGACATTAAATTTTTCAGCTATACATTTTACAGCACAAGAGAAAAGAAAAGGCCCCGGTGATGTTTGTGATCATTAACAGGGTTGCAGCTATTAAAATCGAAGGCCGTATTAGCAGTAAGACGTCTGGCAGGAGTAAATGTAGCAGATTTGCTCCAAACGCTGCTATTAAATCCAGAGTCTTTATGGGAAAAGTGTTTCAAGCAGACGAAGCATGTTGCAATAATTTAGAGCATAGATGGTGGATACGCCACACAGCAATCTCACTTGACAAAAGAACTGCCCTGGTGGAAGCCGGCTGAAACCAGTTTCTTCCACTCAGCAGTTTCCTGCCTGTCCTCATGTGCCTCATGAAAGAAGAAACCCAGAAGTGACAATCGTCCACTTTTCCACAGCGTCAGAAATATACTGCAGGAGCTTGTATAGATGCAGCACTTAGGTCGACTCTTCTTCTCTTGTTCTCAGACTGGCGGTGTCTGATTCTCCTGTTTCATGTTCGGTCACTTCGACACAAAGATTTATAAGAGCTTGGGGTTAAAAACGGGATTAAAAAGGAGCTTGTCGACCTGCTTGTTCAAGCTTGCTTTTGTTTATGAAATTGAGATGAAACGATCATTAAATAAACTTTATATATAATGTGTTAGCTGTGGAAAAAACAACTCATTAAGTGCTTTGTCATTTCCTGAAAATATGTCTCTGAACCGACTTTTGTTAATTCTTTATCTCTGATGCAGCCTGTGTGAATTAAGATGTTTATCTTCCCTCATGTCGACGTAAACATTAGGTTTCGGATGAATAACAGAAGTGGATTTTGTTTGGTTCCACGTGCAAGTAACAGTTAACTACACAAGCTAAAGATCTAATTATCATCTGCGTTGCATTGTTGAGTATTTGACAGCAGTTGTGTAGAAGTTGTTTCCACCAGTCTTCAGCATTAAGGCTTGAGCTGTGACATCACCTGTGGGATGATTTGCTAACGCTCATCAGTTTTTTTGTGCGTATAAAAAAAAAGGACGCCTCAGGGTGTAAAAGGAAGCCTGAATCATCATTCCATAACAGGTTGGCTCGCTGCTGCATCGTAATGAACTTACTAACGGCAGACAGCGTGGTGTCCAGGCCAGAGGAGGAGCAAGCAGATGCAGCTTTCAGCACTGTTTGATTTGTGTGAGTATCCTGCGATCAGCGACGTGATTGTGATGTTTTAGAGACGGGGTCCTGATAAATTGTCTTAATGAGAAGGTTTGTTTGCATATTCAACATCAAGTGTTCTGTTCTGGTTAAATAGTTTTAAAGCAGCCGTCTGTACCAGGTCATCAAACAACAAGCCATCGTGCTTCTGCTTGGTCGACACTGCTGCATCTGTTAACGTTGGTCTGGATTTGAAACAAACTTCTGTTTGAGTCTGATCCCAGTCCAAACCCCGTCTGCAGCCGTTTGGATCAAGCTTGCTCCTTATCGGCCCTCCAGAGCTGCTCCTTCACCTCCGTTGGCAGTGTGTTGAACAGGTCTTCCTCCACGACCAAGCTGCTCTTCTTCAACAGCCGGCACTCCCCGAGCTCCACGGGTAGGCACTCCAGACGGTTTCCTCTCAGCTCCAGCTGGGTCAGCCCGGTCAGTTCGCCGAAACGCGACGGCAGCGTCTGCAAGCAGTTGTTTCCAAGATTCAAAGTGCGGAGTTTCTTACACTGGAACAGCTCCGGAGGCAGAACCTCAATCTGAAGTGGGACAAAAGAGAAACGTAAAGAACTAAACCACATGACTAAACAAAAATAGACCATTTTTTCATTGTTAAATAACATTGAAACAATAATTGAGTTTGTTAATGTCCAAGGAAATCCAATGTGAGGACAATTCAACATGGACAAAATGTTATAGTTCATTTGAACTGATGATGTGCTCGAAGTGGAAAGAGGCCAAAACGATATAAAACCATCCCAGCAGTCCTGAGCTTGTTGTGGCAGCTCACAAACCTGTTGGAGGCCGTTTTCAGCTACAAGTAAACACAATAAAAACAGCAGTAATAGTAGCTTTCACTAAAAACACATGGTGTTTGCATGTTTTTGAGCTCCAAAGTCCTGATTGTTTATCTAAATGAGCTCCTGAACAGAGAAGATTGTGCAGATTAATAACTTTAATGGCAGGATTTTTACCACAACCTCTTTAATTTAAAGGTTTGGTTTGTTTGAGACAAAAATAGCACCCAAGAAGTTTTCTATCACACTATTTTCAGAAAAAAAAAGGCAGAATTTGTGGAGTTTTACAGTTAAACTAGAACAAAATGCTAGATATCGGCACCAGAAAAAACATGTTTTGCTTCTTACCCTGTTTGCCGTCACAGCAAAGTACTGCAGGTTCTGGAGGAAGCCCACGTCAGGGTGGATGCTGGTCAGATTGTTGTGACTCAAGTCCAGGAAACGTAACTTGCGGCAGAAGAAAAGCTGGCTGGGGATCTTCTCGATCTTGTTTCTGTTCAGGTAAAGCCTCTCCAGGTTGGTGAGTGTTCCGATCTGAATGGGGATGTAGGCGATCTGGTTGTACCAGAGCTTCAGGCACACGAGCCGGTGCAGGTGCTGAAAGCTGATGATCTCCTCTATTGTCTTCAGATTGTTGTCCTTCAGGTCGATCTCCTGCAGGTTGTGCAGGCTGAAGATGGAGTGGGGAATGCGTTCGAGATCACAGCGAATGAGCTCGAGTTCTGTCAGGTTGACCATCTTCTTAAGGCTGTTGAGCACCATCAGCTTGGTACCTTCGTTATTGATGGAGAGCTTCTGAAGGTGCACGCCCACGTCCGTCACCACCTGTGGAAGCTTGGTCAGGTTGCTTTTCAGACGGAGCACTTTGAGACTTTTTAACTCTCGGAGCCCGTCGATGACGATGTAACGATTGTTCTCAGCGCTCAGGTTCCCAGTTAGGTGCAGCTCACTGAGGTTCTTCAGGCTGTAGATCCACAGTGGGATCTCCTTTATGTCTGTGAACTTGATGTGAAGGGACTTAAGGTTCTCTCTCAGGAAAGCCAGAGCTGGAGCCTCGATTTTAGCAGGTGTATGGTAGAGCCACATCTCCTTCAGGTTGGAAAGCTGAGCGATGATGGGAGGGACTGTGACATCTGGAATCAGCTCCAGCTTCAGCACCTCCAGCTCGACCAAATCGAACACGGTGTCTGGGATCCCGCTGAGCATGAAGAGGTGCAGCTCCAGTTTCTCCTGAGAGTTCTTGGTGATACGCTGCCTCAGCTTCTCCAGTGTCCACTCATTGTTTAAGTTCAGCTGCCTCAGCTTGTTCTCGCTGACCTCTGACAGAAACACAGCGAAGCGCTTCGAGTAGAGCGGGTCATACTGATCTATCATGTGCAGCATGAAGGCAAAGTCGTTCTTCACATCGGGGATGTCGCTGTAGCTGCTTTCCTCGCGAATTGATTCAAAGGAGTAGCGTTTCAGGGAGCGGCTGAGCATCCAACACAGAGTGTACATGCAGATGAGACCGTAAACCACCACCAAGCTGATATAAAAACAGGCCAAAATCTTAAAAAGTGTTGCTAATGGATGAGCACAAAAAAACACATTGTACCCTGTTAGTTTCTCGATTCCTACTGAGCAGGCTACGTTGAACCGGATGTATCTTACATAGTAGGCTGTGTAGCTTATTATCAGTATGAACTTGATAACTTTAATGATGGTCTGACGGATATAAAGACGATACACTATATCGCCTTCCTCAACGTGGATCCTGAACTTCTTCACCTTCTCAAAAAGCGCCTTGGCCTGCTCCCCTTCCTTTTTATCTAAAACGCCTGTTTCAGAGCGATCCACAATCCCCTGTTCAATCCTGGACTTGGCTCGCTGGAGCATCGGCACGCTGGCCTCAACATCCTCGCTCACACTCGAGGCCTTTTTGTCCATTGAACCGTTCAATTTGCCCAGCGGCTTAGGGTCGCTCTCTTCCACCACGGTCTCGGACAAAGCTCTTGTCGTCCACGGAGAGTCGAAACACTTGAGTAGGATGGAGACAAAGTGCTCCAGTTTGGAACTTGTGCGAGGGAATTTGAACCAGAAGTTGCTGCAAGCCAGGAAGATTAAAGTGTGAAGTAGCACCAGATAGGGGAAATACTTTGCAAACCAGTGGAGGTTGTTCTCATAGCAGACAGCGTCTACGTAGTTGTACTGATGTCGGTCAAGGTCGTACTGGATGCCTTTGGGGACCGTCGGATAAAGCAAGCTCATGTTGGAGACCGGCATGTCCCCGCATGACATGTTAATGACCCACTTGCAAGGCAGGCAAATCATCTTGTCCTGCGTGACTTGCAGCGTCCCACCGAACACCGCAATCATCAGCATGATGATCGAGAGGTAGTCGGTGAAAACGTCCCACCATGGCTTCAGGATTCGGTACGCTGGCTGGGTGTCAGCAAAGTACCGCAGCTCTGTGATGGGAATCATGATGGTTTATCTAAAAGTGTGAAAAGAAAAACCAAATTAGCCCGTGATGTCAACAGAGAAAATAAGATTTTAGAGATGTAACAATATCAGGGTAAGTCAATGTTTATTTATTATTATTATTACTCTTAAACTATTAATTTAGTCTAAATGTATTTATTGACTAATCAATGACGATGCAAGATGTTTTTAAACCCTAAAATTTGGGAGCATTTGTGAAATTGTGCAAATGAGCCATGTGCTGATGACTTTACACTGAACACAGATGTGCCCAGATGTTTAACACGACAGAATGATTTGCTCACTACTACATTTATTTACAGGAATATCACGACTTAGTATTTTTCCAGAGTGTGACCACAATGACACTCCTCTACTAACAGTAAACGTGGATTTTTTTTTAAAAAGAACCTGATTCATACAGTGACCCAGTTATTGGACTGGAGTTTGTCTCCATGCTGCAGAGCATTTCTCCCAAATCTGTTACCAAAACAGAGCCGTCTTTGTCTGGACGACCTCTGACCAAGAAGATTTTCAACATGGGCTGAGAGGGGCGAGTGAAACTAGGAGTCAGAATATGACAGAGTCGACTATCATCCACAGATATATGAAAAATCTGCATCTCTATTGAAAAACCAGACAAAATTTGACATTTTATTTTTGAAATGGTTAGTTACATGATAACCAATTACAGCCTTTTCACATCAGAACCTAATTGTGTCTGTTTTTCCAGCTGTACTAGTCCCATGCTGAACTGGCTGGGACGGGTTTCAATCCACAAGAAGAGGATAAGTTGTTTAGAAAATCGAAATGCATAGATACAAAGAAAGCCAGCGTTCCAGACAATCACTGTGGGCTCGAACCTTGTTTTCGTGAAGTACATCTGTTAATGTTTTCCCTGCAACAACTTCAGAAGTTTCACCTTAAATGCTTAGAAACACTCACAGGACTTGAACGCATCGTGTTTACTGATTCCTTTTTCTTTAGACTTATAGAATAAATACCTGCATTGCATTGAAGGTAATTTCTCATTTATTTTCTTACTGGTATTATTAGTTTTCACTCCACAGTGACATAATAACACTCTTATGTAACTTCAGGTTTCTTCTTATCACAATATTTTGACTGATTTGTTTTAAACATGAGTCAGGGGTGTCCAGATCCAGGTCCTGAAGACCACTATCCTGCATGTTTTAGATGTTTTCCTGCTTCAACACACCTGATTTAAATCCTCATTGAGTCCTGTAGAAGCCTGTTAATGACCCGTTCATCTGAATCAGGTGTGTTGAAGCAGAGAAATGTCTAAAACATGCAGGATAATGTCCATCAAGACCTGGATTCGGACACCGCTTGCAGCTTTAAGACTAGGTCTTTCCCAGAAAGTGGAATCAATGCAGACTGTGTGGCCAGAGTAAATCTCTCCCAAACCCCTCAGGGACAAACAATAAGATAAACAAAGTTATCACTTTCTCTTCAATCTTGGCAACAACTTGAGGAAACCAAAAAAAGAAAAAGACAAGTGGACAGACAAGAAAGGGTTTTACCAGGTCTAACTGGTTCTGTCCATTCCTTTACAAGCACATCAGAGATCAAGTCCAAAACACTTTAAACAATATTTACTGGCATGCTATTCAGTCTAAAACTACGAGAATTGTATTTTATTTTCATTTAGAGTTTATTTTTACACATTAAATATTCGTTTGATATGAGTTTGAAGAGAAAAACTAGATTTTGTAAGTCAATAATACCACAGACAACCTAAATAGTGCTTTTCTGGAGCATAGGACTTTATCTTTAATTCAGAAAATAATCTAGATTTGTTGTTTAAAGTCTAAGAACCTGATTAGCAATGTTTGTGCTACAGTATGAAAACACTTTGACACCATACAGAGACAATAAGCTAAGATTTTTCCAGGATTAAGACACTTAATAAGTGATTCTGATGAAATAATATATAATTTAACCTAAACAAAGACATTTTGGCTGGTTTCTCTAAGAACCACAGCCCTTCGACTCGACTAGGACAGACGTCTCAATCCGATGCGGCACCGAAAACACTCATATATAGCTGCTTTAGCACACTTTGAAACCCAAAAAACTTACCAATTTTTTTAAAGATGGTGTCTCTCGCCTTCTCCACACACGGGTGACACATTTCTCAAACGGTTCTCAGCGACCGGGGCACCAGGCCAAAGCCTCGTAAGACAACCGAGGAAGAAATGCCTGAACGTGAGCAGGAGGAAAGCCAAGCGGACTCGAACTGCTGTACTGATGAACAAACAGGAAAAAGCGGTGAAGCACTCCGCCTTCAAAATAAAAGCACGAGTTCACGCTAAAAATGTAGGACGTACTGTATTTGGTCAGTCATAAATAAATAAATAACGCTGTTTACTTTTAAAAGAAAACCTCAAGCTTACCCTTTTCCACACAATAATCAGAGATGTGTCTAGAAAAAAATCTTTGTCGGGGGCCCAGGTGGCTACCATAAACCAAAATTAAATCAAAATCTGTCTAATTGCCAGTCTGATTGGGGCCACCCCTGTGGACATGCCCCTGACAATAATACTTGATTGTGGGTTTTTTGTAAATTGTGTTGACGATACTGTAAGTCATATTAAATTCACTTGTATGCATATTTTTACTGCATGTGCAACATAAAGATTACAAAGGTTTCTGATTTATTGGCACATTTTACATCCCTGTTCTCCAAAATGAATGATTCCATGTAGAGATTATATCAAATATTTGATCAATTTCACTATGTCTTTTTTCATTGTGCACAGATTTTAGGGTGCCAAAAGCTATGAAGACTAATACAATGAACATAAAATGGTTTCAATTACCATAAACCTCTCTTTATAATCTTAACACACTTTGTTCTTTTTTAAAAGATTTCCAACAAACATTTTTAATCAGCTTCTTCATTCCTGCCTAAATGTACCAAGGTAATATTCATCTATTTCATTAAGGAGTAGGAGAAGTAGGAGTTATTCAACTTTGAAACATGCAACAAACATGACGAGGACCACACGTGATTTTCAAACACTTTTTACAAGTATCCTTTCAGTTTTTTTTTTTTTTTTTGCAGTTATAATTGTTCTGCCCTCATTGACCTGAGAACTGCAGCTAGAGATGGATAACTCCTGGACAAGTGATAGATGTCTTGTTTTGTTCTTTCTGTTTTATGCACTGCTGGGTTTTGATTGACTGTTACAACTCAAACTATAAACTCAAAAAGCAATGGCACTATCTGCTGGTGAGATTGAATCTTCACTAGTACAGTTTGGGTTGCTCAATTTAATAGTTTCATGTAATTTGGAAATAACTCAATATCAACGCAACAAAGATCTGCTGATTCTTTAAACAGTGGGTTCTCAGTCAGGATTGATTTGAACACTGTGCTCAGTTTGAACGTCAGCAATGTCTTGTATGTATAGAATCTGCTCCATATGGTTTAGTCTATTTTTGAACATGCTTTACTAATATCACATTACAGAGTCTTTCTCTCAAAGTATTTCTGTGAAGACTAAGTAGAGAAGTCCTAAATTATAAACCTTGCTATTAAAAATAAGTTACAACAGCAATCACTTGTTGTTTTGTGCCGAGAGCCTAAAGCTAAAAATTGAACAAATAAAGACTGAAATCTTTGATGGGTAAAGAAAAAGACAGACTAAAGAATCAATGTCAGAATATATTAATGTAGAAAGTGAAAGTAAAACCTTCCATATTTGTACAGCCCTTTACTCATTTTTTAATGAATGGATGGATGATGGATGGATGGATGGATGGATGGATGGATGGATGGATGGATGGATGGATGGATGGATGGATGGATGGATGGATGGATGGATGGATGGATGGATGGATGGATGGATGGATAGAAAAAATAACTCTTGTTGGCAAAATTTACGATTTAAGAAAAACAAGTGGATATAGAATAGTATTTGTTTTGCACAATTATGCAAAGTTCCATCCTGCCTTAAAAGCTCCACCGGTCACCACAAAATCCTCCATCCAGGAATTAAATGACTTCAGACCTGTCGCCCTGATGTCTGTGGTCATGAAATCCTGTGAAATGCTGGTGTTAAACCACCTGAAGTCCATCAGAAACATACCACAAGGAACGATTAAGTCTGCAGAGAGGATCTAATCTGCCCTCCATTCAGGCTACGTACTCCTCCATCCAGGACCTGCACTCTTCCATCGAGGACCTGGACTCCTTCAGAGTCAGGAACAGGTCAGGTAGCATCAGCAGGGACCTTCTCATCCAGGATCTCACCTCTTCTCTCCTCCAGATGGAGCTACACTGAACACCAAAACCACAAAACCACAAGACTAGTTTCTTCTCCCAGATGTCTCTATGTTGAACAAACACATTTAACACCTTCATGAAGAAAAAACTTTTTCTCTCATGGAAATAATTATATTGTATTTGTATAAACAGGCTTCAAACACCAATCTGACATTTATGGTGGACGATGCTGCAAAAAATCTGGTGTCTGTGTTCTATGTCTAATAATGTCTGTTTATCTTTACATGTCTGTCTGTAAGTACAAGAACAAATATAAACCAGAGCAGAATTCATTCTGTGTAACATATGTGGCCAAATTACAAGGACAAAAGATTTTGCTGTTTAAAAAGTAGTTTTTACTACAATGTAGAATATATGACTGTATGTCATTTTTATTTCTTAACTTTTTTTGTTTTGATCCATGTAATCTTTGTAGGGTTACGATTATGTGATCGGTGTATGATTACTATTAACCTTATTTTGAAAATTCAAGGACGCATGATGTCATCGATACGCGTCAACATCCTTGTTGATGAAATTCGAACTTTTCTTACGCCTTAAAGCTTTATTCCATCTAAACACCAGTTATCATGTTAATCTTTAATAGATGCGTTACTTTTACGACATTTTCAGGGCGAAGACCTCCGGTCAGCCTTGTGTTTCGGTGTTTTTACAGTCGGTTTAACGTGTCCAGATTGTCATGTGCTGCTTTTCAGTTACCCCCAGCTGCCAGGAGAAAACAGCTTCCTTCACAGGACCAACACATGTTTCAGCATTTCTTACCTGCACGCAGATGTAAAGCTTTTTTCAGCTGTTACAGAAGATTCTCGTCTTCATCTCCTAACAGAGAAGAAACTGCTGGACAACATTACCATCTAGTTTACACATGCAAGGTAGCAGAACTTCACCAGTAACCTCGTTTTCAGATTCAGATTTTTTTAAATCACCGAAGGGAAATTAGATGTTGTAAAAGTCATTGTAGATGGTTGTAGTTGTGGACAAGAGATGAAGATGTTGAGCTTTTTTCCAAACTGAACTGATTGAACAACATCTTCAGTTTATTGGCAAAATTCAGATTTCAATTTTACTGACCTTAAAGTCTGTGAACTCCTTCATCCTTGACCACACATCTCTTATTTTGTTTTGCTTGAGCTTGTTCTTCAGCTTTTTCCTGTACACCACCTTGTTGCTTCTAATCTTGACTTTACATTCTCTTTGTACACTTCTCTATACGTCCCTGTCTCTCTCCCAACTGACCTGAAACCTGAACACTTTGAACCTATATGTTGTGATTTATTTAAGTTGCGTGTTTAGAAGAACTGTATCTAACTGTGTCGTGTTTGCAGGTTTGCTCCTCCAGGTCCACACAGAAGATTTCTAAAGTGGCTTACCACAATGGTGTGGTAATTGTGACATGTCCAGGATGTAAGAATCATCATATCATCGCTGACAACCTGGGCTGGTTCTCAGACCTGGAGGGAAAGAGGTTAGAGTTCTTATGAGCTTCAGATTGATCCAAGCAGTCATATGGTAGCAACGACAATAAGTGAATTACTGTCAGTTGAAAGACCTGGAGCCAGTGAAATGATGCTTGAATAGGTGAAATGTGATCTCTCATCAGAACTCTGGCGGCAGCATTTTGGATCAGCTGGAGGCCTTTTACTGAAAACCTAGAAGTTATAAATGCATGGACTGTTTATTTCTGCATTATTTGGGGTTAAAATGCTTTCAGCAATTTTACACTGGTGGAACAAGGCAGTCCTGGTAACATGTTTTCTATGCGAGATAAAGGACCTGGTAAAAATAACCCCAAGGTTCTTTATATTAGTACTGGAGGCCATATTAATGCGACCTAAAGTAAGTAACTGACTGGACAGTTTGATCCTGAAGCGCTCAGGTCAGAAAACCACAACCTCTGCCTTGTCAGAGTTTAAAAACTGAAAATTAAATGTCATCCAGATGATTATACATTTAAAACATGTTTGTAATCAAACATAGATCAAATCAAATCAAATCAAAAATACTTTATTAATCCCCGAAGGGAAATTAAGTGTTGTTGTAGCTCAGTTCTTCTTCAGGGAGCCATTGTAAAGGGTTCTAGCTGTGGACAGGAAGGATGCCATGTAGTGGTCTGTGCTGCAGCAGATCTGAAGAATCTTCTGACTGAGACACTTTGTTGTTGAGTTACTGTGTTGTGAACAGGATTATGAGGGTTCTCCATCATGTTCTTCATTCTCCTTTGGACAATCAACTCAAGGGACTCCAGTTCAGTCTCCAGGACAGAATCAGTCCTCCTTATCCATCTGTTCAACCTCTTCATGTCACTTGCTCTGATGCTCCACCCCAACAGGAGGCTGCAGATGTGATCAGCTGACAAACTCCTTTTCTTTTGCTGCTCCTCTTCAAATCTCTGTCTGCCTGTATTGTTTGAAAGCCAGGCAGAGACACACAGGAGTCAGGGCTATGCTCCTTTAGCCATGTCTCAGTAAAACACGTGATGCTGCATTCCTGATACTCTGGCTGGGTCTTCAACAGAGTTTCAAGTTCATCCATTTTGTTAGCAAAGAGATCTCACATTTGTCAATATGACTGATGAACGTGAAGGTTTAAACTTCCTCTTTCTCTCTCTTCACTCTGCTCCTGCTGATAAATGTAAATGTAACCAAAAACTTTTATCAGGGATTCCCCTTGTCTCTGATCCTGTTTGTTGTGTTTATGGACAGGATCTCTGTCTGGTTTGGGAACCGCATGGTCTCCTCCCTGTTTTTTTGTGCATGATTTGGTTCTGTTGGCATCTTTGAGCCATGACCTTCAGAGTGCACTGGGCACTCCTTCAAATCTTGCTCCATTGTTTTCAACCAGAAAAAGAGAGAATGACTTCTTCAGCTTGGTAGTGAGTCTGATGAGTTCTCGGTGCTCTGTTCATGAGGGATGGAAATGGATTTGTGCTTCTTCCTCAGTAATGAGGTTGTTGCTCCAGTCTGTTGTGGTGAAGAAGGAATTAAGCTAAAAGGATGCAATTTACTGGTCTGTTCACATTCTATCTCTCACCTGTGTTCGTGAGATCTGGGTTGTGACAAAAGAAAAAGATCCAAAATACAAGATCCCCCAGGAGGAGGTGGAGAATGTCACTTCTTAGAAGAATGTTTGGATTTCCCTCTTGAATCTGTTGCTTCTTGACAGGTTAACTAAAAAAATTAATGGATAAAATGGATGCAATTGTAAAAAAAAAAAAAATACTGTAATGTAATTTAAAGTGAAATTAGAAGTAGAATTTTATAACTACAATCATGTAATATGAGTGCTGTCCTAAAGGCTTGTATAATGTTGCTTTATTTTACAGAAACATTGAGGAAATCCTTGCTGCCAAAGGAGAGACTGTGCAGAAGGCTGAAGGAAGTGCTGCTCTGGAGATAGTGGTGGATGAATTTAGCAGGAACAAGACACAGCAAATAAGTGACACAGATAAAGGAGAAAACGACCAGGATAAACATAGAAAATGAATTAAGGAAACAAGGATGATTTGTTTTCACTGTATATGTAATTTATAAGATGTTAATGTTTAATATTTAAATAAATCCTGATTCTAAATGAAGTAAATTTACCTATTTAGATTTGTTGCCGCATTCTTTAACTGGGACTGCAATATTGGGAGTATGTCTATGTAATATTAGCTTCAAATTATGATCACCTTTGATAATATTTCAGGCAACTTTAATTATTTCACCTTTGCACATTTACAGGATTTAACTTTTCAAAGGATTAAAAAAAGGCACAAAAACATCCCATAATTCAACAGGTTTTCAATCATTAGATCTTTTTATGAATATTTCTTTTTTCTATTAAGCTTTTTTTCTCTTTTCATTCTGAAGGTGTATTTCTTGCTTTTTTTTCTTTGAGTGTTTTTATCACGTTTTGGTTGATTCATCTGGAAGAGCGGATGCTGTTTTAAAGTTCACAGCTACTCACACTAAATATTGCTTTCTTTTAGATTTTTTTTTACCACTGCCTAAAACTTTTGCACAGTAGTGTATATCAGAATATATTAAAATGACATAATGAAATCATAAAAAGACATTAATTATAGACTGATTGATTAATTGATTTAGTAGGTCAGCTGTTCCCAAACTTATTTAGCCACGCCCCCCCTTCTGTGTCCCAACGTGTCATGCACCCACAAACCCCTCAAAAAAATGCTACAAGTTTTTTTGTTAGCGTTAAAAGAAAGTTTAAATGTATTTATATTACAGGCAGCATGTTTAATCGTTCTCAAATGACAAAAACACACAAATGATCACAACACTGTGCTCTTGCATTTGAATTAATCTGAAACACTGTAACAAAGTTATGTGCAAGCTTCCTTTTTAAGAAGGTTGATGACAGGCTCAGGATCAAAGGCAGGAAGCAGATATGTTGGGGAAAATTATATAATAAAATAAAACAGGATTCTGAGGATTTTCAGTGCAGTGCCAGTGGTGAATGAATGAAGTAGAGGCCACAAGCTAGGTGTGCACAATGTGCATATACAGTGTGTAAAAGGAGAAAAAACTTCTACACTTAATTTTAAGATGATGTGAATAGCTATGAAGAAAAAGTAAATGCAGAATTATGAAATTCAGTCGCCCTCTGCTGGACAACCGATGTAACTGCAGCAGTGGGTCATTCAAACGCCCCCTGCTGGACAAAAGAAGTAACTGCAGCAGTGGGTCATTCAGAAGCTCTCTATTGGGCAGCAGAAGTAATTGCAGCAGTAAGTCATTCACCCCAGGTTCAGATAAAATTCAAATTCATTACACTTGATTCCAACGCCTAATATAAAATTGCATGTCTGTTTCAAAAAAGGTGAAAACAATGAATCTTAAACTAACAACCTGAAATAAATGTCTGAACATTGTTAGAAGGGTGAAGGAGCAAATGACGCCATCTGCTGGACCTTAGAAGAAACTGAAATAGTGGGTGATTCAGACGCCCTCTGTTGGGCAGCAGAAGTATTTGCAGCACTGTGTCATTCAGACGCCCCCCACTGGACAACCGAAGTAATTGCAGCATTGTGTCATTCAGACCATTGATATCAACACAGCTACATCTCTGTTGATTTATAACAAATCAAACCGTTTGTTAGAGGTATTTAAATAGTACAGGCTCAGTGTTACGAGAGGAGGCGGGACCCCAGAGTAAGATGGCCGCTGTTCAGCTACGTCACAGTCCATTGGTGACCAGCGTGGGCGATCTACCTAGTGTTGATATCTATGATTCAGACGCACCCCTGCTGGATAACCGACGTAATTGCAGCACTTTCTCATTCAGTCTATTCAGTCGCCCTCTGCTGGACAAAACAAGTAGCTGCTGCAGCGTGTCATTCAGGCACCCCCTGCTGGACAACCGAAGGAATTGCAGCACTGTGTTATTCAGACGCCCCCTGCTGGCCAACCGAAGTAATCGCAGCACTGTGTCATTCAGTCGCCCTCTGCTGGACAAAAGAAGCAACTGCAGCATTGGGCCATTCAGATGCTCTCTACTGGGCAGCAGAAGTACAGTTACTTTACTACAGCTGTATGTCATTCACCACAGGTTCAGATAAAATTCAAATTCTTTACTCTTGTTTCCAACGGCTAATATTAAATTGCATGTATGTTTCCAAAAGGTCAAAACAATGAATCATGAAACAGCCTGAAATAAATGTCTGAACACTGCTAGAAGGTTGACGGATGAAATGGCGCTATCTGCTGGACATTAAAAGTAACTCCAATAGTGAGTGATTCAGTCGCCCTCTGCTGGACAAAAGAAGTAACTGCAGCAGTGGGTCATTCCCCACAGGCTCAGATGAAATTCAAATTCTTTACACTTGACTCCAACGGCTAATATTAAATTGCATTTATGTTTCCAAAAGATGAAAACAATTAATCTAAAACTAACAGCCTGAAAAAATAGGAAATTGAGCATTAAGTCCTGCAGTGTGAATGTAGCCAAATCTACGGGAGCAGGATTAGTTTTTTTTTAAAATTTATTTTGAGGTAAAGAACGTTTCTCGAAAAACAGCCAATCTTAGGCAAAGTTTTTTGTCACGTGACTAACTCAAACAGGCAAAAAGTTCTCGCGAGAAATTGTCTGTCTCGTACGAAGACACGTATGTGCATTATGAGTCCCACCACTTTCAGGCCTCCTCAGGTCGACGCACGCGCAGACCTTTATTCACCGCCCGACAAAACGTGTCCGTAGTTTTTTTACGCTTCACGTAAAACGATAACTCTATTCTAACCTGTAACTTTCCACTATATCTTAACATCAACATCTGGCTTCTAGTCTGGGATTTTTACCCCAACTCTTTGCGCATGCGTAAAACCTCAGCCTGGAGGGGCATAATCACGTTGGGGCATCAGAGTGGTGTTGAGCAAGACTCTTCGTTTCGGCTGTTAGCTTCATGATTCTTTCGTCTTTATTATCAGTGTGACTAAGATGAGTGCAGTGGGATCCATGGACGAGACAGAAAAAACAAGACATCGGCCCTTTTTGATCGGGGTTAGCGGCGGAACAGCCAGTGGAAAGGTCTTCAATTGCTAATTTGAAACGAATGCATCACAATTGGCAGCTAACGTTCATCAAGCTATCAAAACAAGTGTTACGCCCACCCTTTTAGTTCTTATCTATGTCATGCTGCTTGTTTTTTTTATGTCTTTGTGTTATATATTTATTCTTCTAAATGCCACTACAAGTTGAAATCTTTTTTTTTCTTTTGGGTTAAACTTTTCATGACAGCGTTGCGTTTGGTGATTGTGGTTTTCTCTTGCAGTCCACAGTTTGTGCGAAGATCATGGAGCTTCTGGGGCAAAACAAAGTGGACCACCGCCAGAGGAAGGTGACCATCATAAGTCAGGACAGTTTTTACAAAGTTCTGACCCCAGATCAAAAGTCCAAAGCACTCAAAGGCCAGTACAACTTTGATCACCCAGGTACAACAAGTACTTTCAATTTTCAGAGCTCAGTTGCAAATATCTTGTTGAAAATAACTTTCCTGAAATTCTATCACTGCAGTCAAGTTAAGGTTGGGAAAAACCTGAGCATTATTTTCCCTGCTGCACTCAGTCGTATGAGGCAGTTTAAACAAGTCTTCATATATTGGAGAGATGGTCTCACATTTGGGTTTGAAGTTCCTGAGTTTTACCATTTGTCAAGGAATTGCATGGCGTGACCTTAGGGTGAACTTGATGAGATGTTTGCATCTGGAAAGTTTGATAACGGCCTTGAACTCTGACATAATTTCTTACTGAAGAATGACGGACTCCATTATTTTAGATATGAGCTTATTAAAGCCTCGGTCACAATGACACGCACTAACGCCCGCAAACACGATACTCACAATTTATGGACCGTTTCCTCCAGCTTCCTTAATGCAGCCTTATAAAATCTAGTGTTCGTGGCCCATCCAGAAGTTTGTGGCCATGTCAATGGTCTGGTTCAAGGGGTCTCTGGTCTTCCAACCTGTGCGCTGCGTGCCATGATAGATGTTTACTGTTTATTTACTTCTAAAATTGTAGAGAACTGCATGTTTTTACAATTATATAAAATTAACAGTGACAAAAAGCTTTTGTTTTACCGAAAATTAGACACTCACTTTTAATGATGTGTGGCAACACAGTGAAACAGCTCATCAAAGGTGTTTCAGTCCTGTCCAAATGGGGGCCCAGCTCATAGAACAAAATCCAGTCCTGGCTGTAGAGGTGCTCCTTCTGGACCCATTCCTGCACCCACCGAGGTGGCGTCTTCTCTCCAGGTCCCAAAAAGCCTCAGCCAGTAGATCTTCATCCTGCAGCTGTAGAAGGTGCAGCCGAAGTCTCGCTTCATTATCGCCATCTTAAAAATGAGAAGATTTTCTACAAATTTCAGAGCAGATGTGATGATCAACACACAGAACTTTAAAGATACTGAACCTCCACCTCGTACATTCCCCTTCAAAATGTCGGGGAATATGAGGAAGATTCTAACACACCTGTATAAATAGAATAAGAACTCTGCAACCAGCGTACAGCTGAAAATCACCTCCATCTCAAGAGTTCATCAAGTTATTCATGCCACAACCGTAACAACTTCCTGTCGGAACCACTGCTCGCCTCCACAAATGTTTACAAACTCCAGATGTCGAAGGAAATGAGAATCGTTCGTACAGGTCGTTGTGACTGAGATCAATGAGCAGTGAACGTCATTGCTGGTGTCTTTGCAGTGGGAATGTGTTAACAAGAGCTTTGATGCTTCAAAACCAGTTAACAACTAAATTAGAATCAACACTTTAAATAGAATTGAAGTTAATTTCCTACTATAACTGTAATTCAAGCTCTTATCACATGGATGCAGTGATTTTTTTTTATTGGGTACAAGATGCATCTACTTTTCCAATGTTCATGTCTTGCAGAGGCTTTTGATAACGAGTTAATGTACAAAACATTGAAGGACATTGCGGAAGGGAAGGTGGTTGAAGTGCCAACGTACGACTTCGTCACTCACTCCAGGTGGGAATCCGTCATTTAATCCAAGGATTGAATTTAGCTGAAGAATCCTGTCCTCCATTTTTCTCGTGTTTTTAGCCTGACGGTTTGTTTGTATGTCGGCAGGTTAGAAGAGAAGATCACGTTTTACCCAGCTGACGTGGTCCTTTTTGAGGGGATCCTCGTTTTTTACCCTCAGAAAGTTCGTGAAATGTTTCACATGAAGCTCTTTGTGGACACAGACTCAGACGTCAGGCTGTCCCGCAGAGGTAATAGTCTCCCTAATTCTCCTCCCAAAAAGCCCCACATTGTTACATAAAGCTTAATTTCTTGTAGTCCTGCGAGACATGAGCAGAGGCAGAGACCTGGATCAGATCCTCGTTCAGTACACGACCTTCGTAAAACCTGCTTTTGAGGAGTTTTGTTTACCTGTGAGTATGACGCAACAACTGAAGATGCTTTACCTGTTTTCTAAAGCACCTCAGACATTTTTTTTTTCTTCCTTTTTAGACTAAAAAGTATGCAGACGTCATCATCCCGAGGGGAGTCGATAACATGGGTGAGTAATGTCGAAACATAAAATGTCACTTATGTCTTCAGGATCAGTAAAACGTCCTTCGTCTCCCATCAGTGGCCATCAACCTGATCGTGCAGCACATCCAAGATATTCTGAATGGTGACATTTGCAAATGGCCACGTGGGTCTGCTAATGGGCGGGGCTTCAAACGGGAGGAGCCCGAGCAGAGCAACCTGCAGAACGGACCCAGTAACCCTCCAACAAAGAGGCTTCTGCTGGAGCCCAGCACTCGGCCTCACTGAGACGGATCGGCTCCGACTGCATCACTCTCAAAAACATTATGTTTCAGATGCAAACTTTTAGTTATTAATACAATTATTATTGTGTAACCAGTATTCTAATAGATTTTTTTTCTTCAAATCTTGCATTAAATGCAGGCTAGAATTTTAGTCATGGAAACTTTCTTCTTTGTGAATAATATGTACATTAATATAATTTACTTTTAATAACTTATTCTCTTAGAATTATGTACTAATTACTTATTTTCTGCTGCATTCATGCCTTTTTAATTTTTTACATTCACCGTACACAATAAATGGATATAATGTTTACAGTGTATAAAGTTTCCGTCTCACTGGAAGATAAAGAAAGCTTCTGCAGACGTGGTGCTTATAAAAACTGAGCTGTTTTATTGGAGTTTGAGAGCACAGTGTGATGTTGGTTTTATCCCAAACTAAAGGAACTGGATGAATTTAACTACTGCGACATGTTGGAATGATACAAACACACATCTCTGAAGACTTCAGTCACACTCGCATACACAGTCATGGTTAGAGACAATGATTGTGATTTCTTATTGTTTTTTTTTCCTCTATACTTTGACACTGCACTCGATGATTCAGTATGACGTACATAGATCACAGCATCTTTATCTTTTTGTATTTTTGCTTTGCCTTTTTTTAGTGCACATACATATGGCACTTGGGAGAAGCTAAGCTCTTCTCATAAGCATAAATGTCCTTTTTAAGAACAAAAGGAGCGCTGTATATAATACATGTCATAATCATACATGATTCTTACACAAAAACATTTGAAAACAAACTCAAATTCCAGTCTAAAGCGACCATCCTCTCTTCAAGTTCAAATTCCTCGTCTTGTGACTCTCAGTCAGATTCTCAGTCTTAAGCCAGTTCGCTGCAGGCTGCTCCTGAGGTTCTGATGTTTGAGGTCAGAAATCCAGGAAAAGGTTGACCAGCAAAATGGCACCTATATAAGGAAGAAGGGAGGACTTTGGGGTGGGGAAGCATTCAGATCATTCTCACACACTATCAACGACTCCACTGTAAAACAAAGCTCAGGTAGCAGACTTTGGTCATTTCTGTAGTGTCTCCCCGTCCGCTCCGATTCTTCACTTCTCCCCAGGTTTCACTATAGTCTTTTAATCTCTTCCTGTCTACATGCAGGAGTCACAGTAATCCCAATTAGAATCTCCCAGAGCGGTGGAGCTCTTCGTAAACCTCAGTGACAATTCAGTATGTAGTTTGTTCCGAATTCTCCCTTTTAGCTTCCGTGGATACCTTCCATTCTTTCTCAGTCCATAGTGAAGTAGAGTTAGTGTCATGAAGCACAGTTGGAGGTCAGTGTTGGAGGCCCGCGGGCCCTAGGTCTTCTCCTCGCGGTCTGTCTTGCGCCTGGTGATGTTTCGGGGCTTGATTTTCAGTGACAGTTCCCACAGCGCTTCCTCGGCCAGGTGGTCGCTGAAGTCGTTGAAGAAGGAGATGATGTCTTCGTTGCGCTTTAGTTCGTAGTGTCTGCGAGTAAAAAGAGGTTTGATGAATGCAGGAATTATGAAGAAACTGTCATGTGGAGATGAAATGTGAATTTCTAACACTTAGAATATGAAAACTTTCCCGGTGGTCTTACACTTGCTGGAAGCGCCGCATGCTGTCCAGAATGTTGAACTGCTGCCAACGTTTGGAAAAATTGACCTTCCCATCGATTAGATCAGGGTTCCCCAGGTGCACGAAGGTCAAGTCCTGAAGAATGAGACCTCTGTAAAATGGAAAAGGAGGAAAAAACTGTAAAAATAAATAAACAATTGAGGAGACCATCGACAAAAAAGCTGAAATTGAAGCTGAAACAAAGCAAATCCGACTCTGGTTCCAAGAATATGGAAACATTAACTATGGGTCGACCAATATATCGGAATGATATTTGCTCTATTTCTACATATCGGCATCTGATAACTATTTGGTAGAGCTGATTTAAAGTCAGGCTCATCCGCGAGCAGCCTGATGCTACAGGTGGGGTCCTATATGCATGCAGTACCCACAAAGCTTCAGTCAAATGATTTGTTTGAAATAAAAGGTAAGGCTTGACTTCAGAAAATATTCTACAGAAACCTCAGAAAAACAGTTTTTAATGGAAGGACCTCTTTAAATGATTCAGGATTTTTTCATGTCATTGTAAAGGGATTTTTTTGTCGCTCTTATTCTACTTTGTCATTTTAAAGTCTAAAATTCTCAGCATTTGTTGTTTTTTTTATGTTTTGATTAAAAATATTAGATAAATATTAGATAATATTTGTTGTTCACTCTAAATACAAACTCACATATTTTGATAGAAAGGATTAATGCTAGAAAACATCCACAAAAAGCAATGAGGGTGGATTAAGGCGGGTTGATTTGAAAAGGATATCTGTATCTGTATGTATCTCTTTAAAGATATTTGCCATATTTCATAGGTTAAATAATTTTTCCTGTGAGAAAATCTTAGAATTTTACTCTGTGCGTGTTGTGGAGCTAACGTTAGCTTCCCTGCTGTTAGCCATTATTATTTACTCGGTTAGACTTTATTATTATTTTATTTTTCATTTGATTTGTTTACCTTTGTTTAGATGTTTGATTGTTATTATGTTCAGAACACAAAATTATAATTGGAAATTTGGTTAAATTAGTGCGATATTTTAGCATGCAAATGAATAAGAAGTGCTGAGATATCAGCCTCAAATATCAGAAGCACATATAAGCCATCACTTTGAGCTCCGAATATTGGTTGGGTTGTGTGAGTGTTAGCCCCTACCCTCTCCCGTGTGAATGACAAAAAAACTGTAGTGTGAAGCTTTGGGGGTCGTAGGACCTAATTAAAGCGCTATACAAGTACACGCCATTTACCATTTATTTTTTATATGGTTTGAACAGCACGTTTACTCACAAGTACGGGATGCACGGGGGATCCACCTCAGACAGAGCAGCTCTGTATGCTCTGAAGGACGAGGAGCTGTCAATTAGTGTGCAATACTCCTCTAGTCCCTTCGAATATGAATGAAGAGAAGAGTGTCAATTTCAAAAAATGTGTTATAATAAAGATTGAGGAGTCGGCGAACTGAAAATCTTCTCACCTCTGAGGTCTGTTTCTGCCACTCCAGTCTCCTGATGGGGGCCGAGTCCAGCGCAGACAGTATCGCCAAATAGGAGTTAAAATTGTTCAATTTTCTTAAGTGCTGCAATAAACAAAAACCATAACAAAAATCAATTTCAAATGCAACACGAGCGCCTCTTTTTAAAAAGTAAGTTACTTCACCTTCATTATCTTAATGAACTTGAGAAGCAGCTTTTCTCTATCTTGGGCTTTTTCCTGCTGAATGATCAAAGAACGGACCCTGTAAGAACAGAGAAATAAAAACACGTCATCAGAAAGAAAAACAACAGAACGATCATGAACGGCAGTAATAAGGAAGAGGCTGTCGATTTTAGCATATTAGCATTTGATTCAGATTCTTTTTGGGTCTTACCAATAGCTCATGTTGTTAAAGTGCTCTGTGAACTGCGTCAGGTTCGGACTCTTCTCTTCATTCTGCTCCTTCGCCCAGAGCAGAACCTCTGGAATCTAAAGGAAAACATGAGAAGAGTGAAAATCACAGAAAAGGAGCTTAATGTCAGAAACACCTAATGGAGAGACGATAACAGGGAAATCGCAGCACCTCAATTTTGTAGAAAAGTTCAGCATCGAGGAGAGTGAGCTGATCAGCGATCTCGTGACTGCGGAAGTCATGAAGAGTTCCAGGTCTGTTGAAAAACACAAGCTTCATTATTTACTCTGTATTTGCAGTAGAAGAGGAACGGATCTCTAGTTTAGTTTAGGGAACACGTCATAATCTGAATAAATAGAATAAATTAAAATGTCTGTATTTATGACAGGAATATATTATATTTGTAACAAAAGTAACCAATATTTTGCAATTTGTGTTTCATTATGAAGCATTCTGGTCTCACCCGGTGACTCTCACCTGGAGAGTCTCACCCGGTGACTCTCACCAGGAGACTCGCACCAGGAGAGTCTCACCTGGTGACTCTCACCAGGAGACTCTCACCAGGAGAGTCTCACCTGGTGACTCTCACCAGGAGACTCTCACCTGGTGACTCTCACCAGGAGACTCGCACCAGGAGAGTCTCACCTGGTGACTCTCACCAGGAGACTCTCACCAGGAGAATCTCACCTGGTGACTCTCACCAGGAGAATCTCACCAGGAGAGTCTCACCAGGAGAGTCTCACCAGGAGACTCTCACCAGGAGAGTCTCACCAGGAGAGTCTCACCAGGAGACTCTCACCAGGAGAATCTCACCAGGAGAATCTCACCAGGAGAGTCTCACCAGGAGAGTCTCACCAGGAGAGTCTCACCCGGTGACTCTCACAGTCACCCACTAACTCTCACCAGGAGACTCTCTCGCCCGGTGAGTCTCGCCCAGAGAGTCTCACCCGGTGACTCTCATCTGGTGACTCTCGCCCGGAGAGTCTCGCCCGGTGACTCTCACCAGGAGACTCTCACCAGGAGAGTCTCACCAGGAGAGTCTCACCCAGTAACTCTCACCAGGAGACTCTCACCAGGAGACTCTCGCCCGGAGAGTCTCGCCCGGTGACTCTCATCTGGTGACTCTCGCCCGGAGACTCTCACCAGGAGACTCTCACCAGGAGACTCTCACCCAGTAACTCTCACCAGGAGACTCTCACCAGGAGACTCTCACCCAGTAACTCTCACCAGGAGACTCTCACCAGGAGACTCTCACCCAGTAACTCTCACCAGGAGACTCTCACCAGGAGAGTCTCACCCGGTGACTCTCACCAGGAGAGTCTCACCCGGTGACTCTCACCTGGAGAGTCTCACCCGGTGACTCTCACCTGGAGAGTCTCACCCGGTGACTCTCACCAGGAGTGTCTCACCCGGTGACTCTCACCAGGAGAGTCTCACCCGGTGACTCTCACCAGGAGTGTCTCACCAGGAGTGTCTCACCCGGTGACTCTCACCAGGAGAGTCTCACCAGGAGTGTCTCACCCGGTGACTCTCACCAGGAGAGTCTCACCTGGTGACTCTCACCAGGAGACTCTCACCAGGAGTGTCTCACCAGGAGTGTCTCACCCGGTGACTCTCACCAGGAGAGTCTCACCCGGTGACTCTCACCTGGAGAGTCTCACCTGGAGAGTCTCACCTGGAGAGTCTCACCCGGTGACTCTCACCAGGAGAGTCTCACCTGGAGAGTCTCACCAGGAGAGTCTCACCTGGAGAGTCTCACCTGGAGAGTCTCACCCAGTAACTCTCACCAGGAGTGTCTCACCCGGTGACTCTCACCAGGAGTGTCTCACCCGGTGACTCTCACCAGGAAAGTCTCACCCGGTGACTCTCACCAGGAGTGTCTCACCAGGAGTGTCTCACCCAGTGACTCTCACCAGGAGTGTCTCACCCAGTGACTCTCACCAGGAGAGTCTCACCCGGTGACTCTCACCAGGAGAGTCTCACCCGGTGACTCTCACCAGGAGAGTCTCACCCGGTGACTCTCACCTGGAGAGTCTCACCCGGTGACTCTCACCTGGAGAGTCTCACCCGGTGACTCTCACCAGGAGTGTCTCACCCGGTGACTCTCACCAGGAGAGTCTCACCTGGTGACTCTCACCAGGAGACTCTCACCAGGAGTGTCTCACCAGGAGTGTCTCACCCGGTGACTCTCACCAGGAGACTCTCACCAGGAGCTCTCACCAGGAGAGTCTCACCAGGAGAGTCTCACCAGGAGACTCTCACCAGGAGAGTCTCACCAGGAGAGTCTCACCAGGAGCGTCTCACCCGGTGACTCTCACCAGGAGGGTCTCACCCGGTGACTCTCACCAGGAGACTCTCACCAGGAGTGTCTCACCAGGAGTGTCTCACCCGGTGACTCTCACCAGGAGAGTCTCACCAGGAGACTCTCACCAGGAGACTCTCACCCAGTAACTCTCACCAGGAGACTCTCACCAGGAGACTCTCACCAGGAGACTCTCACCCAGTAACTCTCACCAGGAGACTCTCACCAGGAGACTCTCGCCCGGAGAGTCTCGCCCGGTGACTCTCACCAGGAGACTCTCACCAGGAGAGTCTCACCCAGTAACTCTCACCAGGAGACTCTCTCGCCCGGTGAGTCTCGCCCAGAGAGTCTCACCCGGTGACTCTCATCTGGTGACTCTCGCCCGGAGAGTCTCGCCCGGTGACTCTCACCAGGAGACTCTCACCAGGAGAGTCTCACCCAGTAACTCTCACCAGGAGACTCTCACCAGGAGACTCTCACCAGGAGACTCTCATCTGGTGACTCTCGCCCGGAGAGTCTCGCCCGGTGACTCTCACCAGGAGAGTCTCATCTGGAGTGTCTCACCCGGTGACTCTCATAGTCACCCAGTAACTCTCGCCCGGAGAGTCTCACTTTTCGTGTCTGTAAGAACTTCCAGAGGATCAAAGCTAAAAATAAAAATCATGTTATGTGCTGTAACTTTCCAGACACGTATATGTTTCTGACTTCCTGATATATTTGAAGGTGTTTCCAGGATACAAAGAAAGTTTAGCAGCTTCAAAGCATATCAACCCCCCCGTAGTACCTTGCAGAGACTCCTCGGGCAGCGAGGGGCTTGAGGGAGTTAGTGTAGCGCAACAGCTTCTTCTGCTCCACCTTGTCCAGGATGTTCTTACGAAGCACACGAGCGAGGCTGAGCTCGCCGCTGCACACCAGTGTAAACACCAGGTCCATTAGCTGTTTTAGGATGTCTTCTGTCAACTCCACCAGGCTGGACGTACCCAGAAGAAGAAAGAGAAGAAAAATAAATGAAACCAAACAAATCGATGTTTAAACCAAAGACAGCTGAATAAAGGGAGGTAAACATCTGCTGAGGAATTAGCTGACTTCATAAAAAGCTACAAACTTACAGAAACTACTTAAACTGATCTACACATTCCAATAAATCAGGCTTTGTTTTGTTTGATGCAACAGCAGACCCATATTTACATTCACACGTGTTAGAAAGAGTCAAACTCACCAGAGTTCATCCACAACACGAACCAGAACAAAGAACGTGTTCTTGCTGACTCTCTTCTTGAAGATGTCTGAACTGTGACAGAATGTGGTATATGTGCTTTTGTGGTTAAGGATCGCGACGTTGATTTATTTGTTAAGCTGCAAGAACTTTTTAACTGACTTATCACTTTCTTAATGCAGTAGTTTGGTTTCACTTATTTATAAATCAGCTTTTTTATTTAAACTTCCAATTTTTATCTAAACTGAGGATTTCGTTCACTTGAACTATTATCAGGTGTCTCTTTACTTGATTTAATNGTCTCACCCGGTGACTCTCACCAGGAGAGTCTCACCAGGAGTGTCTCACCCGGTGACTCTCACCAGGAGACTCTCACCAGGAGTGTCTCACCCGGTGACTCTCACCAGGAGAGTCTCATCAGGAGACTCTCACCAGGAGTGTCTCACCCGGTGACTCTCACCAGGAGAGTCTCACCTGGTGACTCTCACCAGGAGACTCTCACCAGGAGAGTCTCACCAGGAGTGTCTCACCAGGAGTGTCTCACCCGGTGACTCTCACCAGGAGAGTCTCACCCGGTGACTCTCACCAGGAGAGTCTCACCAGGAGAGTCTCACCTGGTGACTCTCACCAGGAGACTCTCACCAGGAGAATCTCACCTGGTGACTCTCACCAGGAGACTCTCACCAGGAGACTCTCACCAGGAGTGTCTCACCAGGAGAGTCTCACCTGGTGACTCTCACCAGGAGACTCTCACCAGGAGACTCTCACCAGGAGTGTCTCACCAGGAGTGTCTCACCCGGTGACTCTCACCAGGAGTGTCTCACCAGGAGTGTCTCACCCGGTGACTCTCACCAGGAGTGTCTCACCCGGTGACTCTCACCAGGAGACTCTCACCAGGAGTGTCTCACCCGGTGACTCTCACCAGGAGAGTCTCACCAGGAGAGTCTCACCTGGTGACTCTCACCAGGAGAGTCTCACCAGGAGTGTCTCACCCGGTGACTCTCACCAGGAGACTCTCACCAGGAGTGTCTCACCCAGTGACTCTCACCAGGAGAGTCTCACCTGGTGACTCTCACCAGGAGAGTCTCATCAGGAGACTCTCACCAGGAGTGTCTCACCCGGTGACTCTCACCAGGAGAGTCTCATCAGGAGACTCTCACCAGGAGAGTCTCACCCGGTGACTCTCACCAGGAGAGTCTCACCTGGTGACTCTCACCAGGAGACTCTCACCAGGAGAGTCTCACCTGGTGACTCTCACCAGGAGACTCGCACCAGGAGAGTCTCACCTGGTGACTCTCACCAGGAGACTCTCACCAGGAGAATCTCACCAGGAGAGTCTCACCTGGTGACTCTCACCAGGAGACTCTCACCAGGAGACTCTCACCAGGAGACTCTCACCAGGAGAATCTCACCTGGTGACTCTCACCAGGAGAATCTCACCAGGAGAGTCTCACCAGGAGAGTCTCACCAGGAGACTCTCACCAGGAGACTCTCACCAGGAGACTCTCACCAGGAGAGTCTCACCAGGAGAGTCTCACCAGGAGAATCTCACCAGGAGAGTCTCACCAGGAGAGTCTCACCAGGAGAGTCTCACCAGGAGAATCTCACCAGGAGAGTCTCACCAGGAGAGTCTCACCTGGTGACTCTCACCAGGAGACTCGCACCAGGAGACTCTCACCTGGTGACTCTCACCAGGAGACTCTCACCAGGAGAATCTCACCAGGAGAGTCTCACCTGGTGACTCTCACCAGGAGACTCTCACCAGGAGACTCTCACCAGGAGACTCTCACCAGGAGAATCTCACCTGGTGACTCTCACCAGGAGAATCTCACCAGGAGAGTCTCACCAGGAGAGTCTCACCAGGAGACTCTCACCAGGAGACTCTCACCAGGAGACTCTCACCAGGAGAGTCTCACCAGGAGAGTCTCACCAGGAGAATCTCACCAGGAGAGTCTCACCAGGAGAGTCTCACCAGGAGAGTCTCACCAGGAGAATCTCACCAGGAGAGTCTCACCAGGAGAGTCTCACCTGGTGACTCTCACCAGGAGACTCGCACCAGGAGACTCTCACCTGGTGACTCTCACCAGGAGACTCTCACCAGGAGAATCTCACCAGGAGAGTCTCACCTGGTGACTCTCACCAGGAGACTCTCACCAGGAGACTCTCACCCAGTAACTCTCACCAGGAGACTCTCACCAGGAGACTCTCACCCGGTGATCTCACCAGGAGAGTCTCACCTGGTGACTCTCACCAGGAGACTCTCACCAGGAGACTCTCACCAGGAGACTCTCACCAGGAGAATCTCACCTGGTGACTCTCACCAGGAGAATCTCACCAGGAGAGTCTCACCAGGAGAGTCTCACCAGGAGACTCTCACCAGGAGAGTCTCACCAGGAGAGTCTCACCAGGAGACTCTCACCAGGAGAATCTCACCAGGAGAGTCTCACCAGGAGAGTCTCACCAGGAGAGTCTCACCAGGAGAGTCTCACCAGGAGAATCTCACCAGGAGAATCTCACCAGGAGAGTCTCACCAGGAGAGTCTCACCAGGAGAATCTCACCAGGAGAATCTCACCAGGAGAGTCTCACCAGGAGAGTCTCACCCGGTGACTCTCACAGTCACCCACTAACTCTCACCAGGAGACTCTCTCGCCCGGTGAGTCTCGCCCAGAGAGTCTCACCCGGTGACTCTCATCTGGTGACTCTCGCCCGGAGAGTCTCACTTTTCGTGTCTGTAAGAACTTCCAGAGGATCAAAGCTAAAAATAAAAATCATGTTATGTGCTGTAACTTTCCAGACACGTATATGTTTCTGACTTCCTAATATATTTGAAGGTGTTTCCAGGATACAAAGAAAGTTTAGCAGCTTCAAAGCATATCAACCCCCCCGTAGTACCTTGCAGAGACTCCTCGGGCAGCGAGGGGCTTGAGGGAGTTAGTGTAGCGCAACAGCTTCTTCTGCTCCACCTTGTCCAGGATGTTCTTACGAAGCACACGAGCGAGGCTGAGCTCGCCGCTGCACACCAGTGTAAACACCAGGTCCATTAGCTGTTTTAGGATGTCTTCTGTCAACTCCACCAGGCTGGACGTACCCAGAAGAAGAAAGAGAAGAAAAATAAATGAAACCAAACAAATCGATGTTTAAACCAAAGACAGCTGAATAAAGGGAGGTAAACATCTGCTGAGGAATTAGCTGACTTCATAAAAAGCTACAAACTTACAGAAACTACTTAAACTGATCTACACATTCCAATAAATCAGGCTTTGTTTTGTTTGATGCAACAGCAGACCCATATTTACATTCACACGTGTTAGAAAGAGTCAAACTCACCAGAGTTCATCCACAACACGAACCAGAACAAAGAACGTGTTCTTGCTGACTCTCTTCTTGAAGATGTCTGAACTGTGACAGAATGTGGTATATGTGCTTTTGTGGTTAAGGATCGCGACGTTGATTTATTTGTTAAGCTGCAAGAACTTTTTAACTGACTTATCACTTTCTTAATGCAGTAGTTTGGTTTCACTTATTTATAAATCAGCTTTTTTATTTAAACTTCCAATTTTTATCTAAACTGAGGATTTCGTTCACTTGAACTATTATCAGGTGTCTCTTTACTTGATTTAATTTATATACAATATCAATAAGAAGATGTTTGTGGTTTACTTTTTCTCTCGTCCTCATTGGTTTGTGTATTGGAACAGTAATGAATGTCGCTACTGCGCTGCAATGTGTTGTCACAAAACAACTGGACCACAGCTGTTAATTCCTCATCAGTTCTTCAAAGGTCTATTATGTAAAAAAATAATGGCTTTTATTTCACCAGATGACACCAGATTATACACCAGATGACAGTAATGAGCAAAATCACAATCCCGCCACTTCCACTAACCACCAGAGGCTGGCAGAAACGAGTATTATTCCTCACCCCGTCACACGGAGCAGCAGATCAGGAGCTCTGCCAAAAACTGACTTAAACTCACTCTAGTGGTGGACTAAAGTACTACAAGTTTGCCGCACCATCCAAAAATTAATAACCATCAATAACGTTTTAAAATTAAAATAAATCACACATGGAATTATAGCAAATAGCATGTTGTTTAGCTCTCTAATTATGGTATTACTTTATTTTAAAAAAGAATAATATTGAAAAATCTACATATTGTGCCTTTAAAGAGGCCATTTCATACAAATTTCAGGACTTTGTGGTTATTTCTTAAGTCTTAACGAGTAATATGAAACATTTTATATCTAAAAAACATTGGGAAACACTGATTAACAGATCTTTCAATCTGTCTTCATCAGAATTTGGGTGGTTCCGGCTCGTTCCGTCAGGCTGCTTCGACTGCTTCGTCAGCAGCTCGTTCATATTCATTATTCGAATTTGCTGGACTCAGATTGGCTAACAAACTAGCCTATGAGAGCAAGGTATACTGTTTCCTGCCCCGTTGCGCATGGCAACGTCAGACGTCATGTCTTCCTGTTTGCTACGTCTTATACTACAGCTTTTAGCCAGCAGCATGCTAGGCGTGGTTTCAACTGCAGGAGCTGCTGAATACTAACGAACAAAGGAGTTGTGACAAAACAAGTACCGGCCGTTCAAACTCGGGTGTTATCACCACCTGCGTAGTTTGAGAGATTAAAACTGAAAGAGAAGTTGTTGACCTGTTTTCACACCCACTATGAAGGTAAGAACACCTGTGGAGCTAAAATATTCAACAGAAACCTCAGAAAAAACATTTTTAATGGAAGGACCTCTTTAAATGATTCAGGATTTTTTCATGTCATTGTAAAGAGATTTTTTTGTCGCTCTTATTCTACTTTGTCATTTTAAAGTCTAAAATTCTCAACATCTGTTGTTTTTTTTAAGTTCTGCTTTATAATAGTTAAATATTAGATAATATTTGTTGTTAACAGGGATGGATTTTACAATTGCCAACCAATTTTCAGTAGATATTACAGTAAATATAAGTGTTTTGCGGTTCTTTTTTAACTGGAATCTCTTCACTCTAAATACAAACTCACATATTTTGATAGAAAGGATTAATGCTAGAAAACATCCACAGAAAGCGATGAGGGCGGATTAAGGCGGATGGATTTGAAAAGGATATCTGTAGTGTAGCTTCTTAATGAGGTCCTCTGGGGTTATAAACGTCCGATATGTAGTGAGAAAGGCTTCACAGTACAAAACAAGATCTGTCAAGCAAAAACAGCAGCTTTAAGTTGACTTGCAGTCAGTGTGAAGTGATTAAAGTTGACAACAACATCATTAAGTCTAAAGACGACACACTGCAAAATAATCAGCCTGATGCTGTTTAAAATTCTAGTCGGAGAAGTCTGACACTAATCACATCACACAAAGAAAATAAATCTAATTTATAAAATAATACTTTCAACAGTGACACAGAAGTATGTTACTTTTGTTAATGTTGTACCTTTGTGGTCTGTTTCTGTGGCGTGAACTAACAGGATGTCTCCCGATCCAGCACGAACATCAGGGCCATCGTCATTCTGGGAAAATCAGACAAATACAGGAGCTGAAAAAACATGAAACACATACCTACAGGCCTGTATGACAGGGATGCAGTTTAGCCCAAAATGTAGCATGCACATATCCTCGCCCTCTCTCCACCAACCCTCCCCGTCCTGCACCAGATCCTCTGATGATGAAGAAAAAGTCTGACCCCTCCACACTGCGATATTAAAGTCAACAAAATCTCTCTCCTCCCTGCGTTTCTGACATCCTCCCATCTCCTTTTGTAATTCACAGCTGTCACATCGCTACTAACCTTGCAGAGATACGTGTAGCATTTTCACACATCTGTATATTAGACTGCACCAGACAGAAAAAAAAAAAAGAAGAGGAGGAGGCTGCATTGAGGAAGGAAGACGTTTAGCAGATTTACCTCCAGGGGGCAGCAATGCCCATCAGTAGTGCCACTCAGGATCAGATTTAACATCTGAATGACTCTGTGACCTCTTACCCTGAGCTAGGCTGCAGGTGTCACTTTGCTGCCCACATCAGCTGCTGACTTACTTCTTGTTTTAGAGTTATCCTGCTCATAATCTCCTTGTGGTCTATGAGGGACAGCTCGTCCACATCTTCCACGTCACTGCTGGTCAGTTCCTTCGTCTTCTGCCTCCTAAAATACACAAGATCAACTATCAAAACAGACAAGCCACATACACACGAGCTGTCAATAGTTAGACATGTAGCAAATCTATACTGCATGCATGAGCTGAAACTGCTATTTGAGTGTCACAAAAATCAATGCTGCAAATTGTCCTTGTCAGTTTATAAGACTGAAGCAGCAAATGCTTGCGAGATCGTTTCTTATGTACCTGCATGCAGGGATGAAACAGCATAAGTTTATTTTGTCATGATTATTGTGTGAAAATTATCACAAATTATACAATTAAATGATTCTACTATAAACTGAAATTATGGCATAAACAGTGGAGCCAGCAGGAGTCTTGTTTTTGGATATTATTTACATGTATTACAGGCACATTTTGAGTTCTTTTATCTTATTGAAACCTAAACTGGGCTGAAAAAAACAAACAAACAAAAACAAAATGATGTCATGTTTGAATAAAGGGTTCAATATTATTGACAATATTGTTCCAAATTAATAAAAAAAAAGCAGGTGTTGATCAACAGACTATCAATAGGAATTTGTCTGCTGCTCTTATTGTGAAGGGATTACAGGAAATTGTGTCTCAGTTTAACTGCTGTTGGAAAGATAAAAGGTAGCACATCTGGCTTGTTCAACCAAAAGGCCTTTTATTATTAATGTAGCAGTTCTGTGCACTCGAAATACCAGGTAATGATAAAGAAATTTGACAAACTGCAAAAACGAAACAGCAACATTCTTACTGTTACCTTTCTTTGTCCAAAGCATCTTTACTATTGCTGGGTGGCATTTGAGGGACAGTGTCTTGAATTACACCATCAGCTGCAATAGTTTCCTAATCAATGGAAAGAAAAAACAAACAAACAAACAAACAAAACAAAAAAGATCAGCCTCTGTCAATCTGGAGAAACATCATTCGAGACTCGTTTCATGCAGTGAGAAGAAGCTACGGTCTCAGTGAGATCGAATGGAGCACCAGGATCTCATGCAACACATTGGCATGTAAAAGGAAGGATGAAAGCGTGTAAACATTTAACACACTTCCCTGTGTGTGGTGATGAAGAGTAGGTGGGAAGGCTGAAGGGTGAAAATTATGCTTTTATTTAGTGTGAGCAAAGAAAACCAACAGGTGAGACTCGAAACACAACACCCCCACAGAGTTCCCTTCAACTGAAACAACTCCAGATGTTAAATTATACATTTAACCACACCTTGTTTTCTTTGCACAACCTCTCCTGCATGGATACTAAATAAATAAATAAACAAACCCTCACCCCGTCATGCCTAAAATACACACCAGAACACAAGCCAACCCACGCAAGTAAGCTACCACACATGCACATCATTTGTTAGGGAGAATGTTTTTGGAAATTTGAAAAAAAAAAGAAGGATTAACACTTCATTAAGAATCCATTCTTCAAAACAAAAAAATATCAGGAGTTAGATCAGAGCAGGGTTAATTACTAATAACAGCTGAAGCGCAGCCAGAGAGAGACAGCAGTCATCAGCCAGGCAGGTAGTCTAAACAACAAGATGGACATCTTTGTTCACAAACACCAGCCGGAGCACATCATTCCCATCACAGGCAAACCTGTGAACATGGAATCAAGCTCAGTTACAGTCCATTTCAGCGCCATTCACTCAGGAGATGAATCAATAAGAGTTGCCTAGCTCCAACACGTGAGGAAAAACACGTGCCAGCAACATGAAGGCCTCTTCTACTGCCGATAGTTCACACTTAAATTGATTAATAACCTGAGAGTGACTGGACGCGCAAATGGTACTGACCTTTCACCCATGGCAAGTCTGCTACTTACTCTGAGGGAGAGAGGCAGCTCCCCATTGGCTTGGCTGGATGAGTATAAGTTGACATACTCCCCCTCCCCGCCCTCGTCATTCACGCTTTCGCTCTACAGGAAAAGAGGAGGGACAAAAACCGAGGCATGAAGCAGCAGAGAGGGGGCAAAGAGTATTTGCTGAGGGTGTAGAGGACGTGAAGTGTGAATGTGTGTCTGAAGGAGAGGGAGCAGCTGGTTGCTGTCTGCTATAATACAGCTCGGTCATCTTTACCACCAGGTGGTGCTGGAGTGCAATGTTTCTAAAAGCTATAGTACTTACTGGAAAGATCATGCAATGCAACATGCTGCACTGGAATTTTTTTATTGGGGGGGTTAGTAAAAAAAAGGCGCAGACAGATTGTGGGCAGGGATAAGGACAACAAGATGACACTAAGCGAATGAGTCACACAATATATTATATGTGCAACAAACCTGAAACCCAAACAGCTGTTATCTAACTTCAATCCATAAGGGGAGCAGGTACGAAATCTGATTTTATTATGTCTTGAAGAGCTCCTTCATAAATCCTTGTTTCTAAATGTTTCCTTTGTGAGGTCATAGCTGCAGTGTAGAGAGTCAGTGAGACTCAGAACGATGACAACCACAGAACTCACTGAGCCAGCCAGCAACCTGTTGGGCCCATCACTGCTGCTGCCATCCAGAATGGTGGCATTGATCAAGGCATTCTGGTCCAAGCTCTGTGATTGGTGGAAAATAACCAAGGCAGGGGAAAATAAAAAAATCACACAAAGCACAGGACTAAGAGATCAAACTGGGGAAGTTAGAGTAGAGAGAAACAGAAACTAGATAATAGGAATAGGATCTAGAGAAGTGGTCACCTTTCTCTTGTAAACACCTTCATTAACCCTGGACTAATGCAAGTCCTGTGCCTGAACACGAAACACATTCCACACACATGCAAAGAATAAAATAAAATAATGAAAAGTATAAGTGGAAACGGTAAACTCTGGCAAAATACAACCCAGAGGGGTGGGTCGTGGTCTAAAAGGTAAATAAAAACAGAATGCGAGGATTTTCAAATCTCATAATCCCATTTTTAAATTCTAAATAGAATATAAACACATGACAAGAAATATTTTTGCTTTATCTTCTGGGAAGTGAGAAGACCAGCTGCTAAAGTTTTAGGAGAAAAGACTGTCCTATTCTTGTCTGATGCAGGATTCATCAGCCCATCTTTACATCATCAGTCACCGTCATGTGACTGAGCTGTTGTCAATTAACCTTCTTGATTGCAAACTGTTCCTCTAGTTGTTTTTTAACTGTGTCGATTACTTTTCAAGTCTTTTGTAGCCAAATTCTAAATGAGCTTGTATTTTCAATTAAATGGTAAAAATATCTCCGTTTTAACATCTGATATTTTGTTAAGAGCATAAAATAAAGGTTTATGAACTTTACAAATCATTGAGTTCATTTTTTAAAAACAATTTACAGTTTCCAACCTTTATGCAGCTGGGGTTTTAGGATAAAAAACAAAACGTTTCACAATGACACAGATTAACTGGAACTAGGGGGTCTTTGTGTGTGTGTGTGTGCATGTGTGTGTGGCCAGCTGAAGGGATGCCTGTCAGCAGGGAGGTAGTGCTAACCTGTTTGAACATGTTTCACATACCAGCCATGCAGACACAGATCAGTGGTAAACGCTGCAAAATCTCACACACACATAGCAAAAAGCAGATGTTCATCACAGACACAGCCTCTATTTAAAACAATATATGATTTTATATCAAATAAATACATTTTGTCTAATAATAAATGTGTAATTTCTCTAATTTCACTATCCTGCCATATTTAAAAACCTTAATATTCCAAGGAGACAAGCAATGCAAACATTCCACAGAAGTGGTGAGCAAGAGTGAACACACTTGTGGGGGTGGGGGAGTGAAGGGGGGTGGGGGTGCAAACAAGACAGGAACAAGACGGTACAAATGCTGCTCAAGATGACATGGAAGAGAGAGGAAGGAGAGAATGTGTTTTCCATCAGCTCCATCTGGTTGGTGCATTCCACTTGAGATATCCTGAGGGAGATCCACACACTGCATCTCACACGAAACGGGTCATCGGGGGTCAACTCTCCCGAATTAGTGACAAGAACAGTGTTACACACAGCCACGCCAGCTAGAGGTTAGGGTCACACTCAAACTAGCTAATTCTTTAAGAAGAAATATGACAAACTTGGGGTTATTTTGTTGTTTATAACCACAAACCGAAGACTAAACTCCAGATGCTCAACTATGACTGTAATTTATCATGTGAAGGAATGCTTTGTAGAGCAAACACACACACACAAAGTTGGACAGTCAGGAGTCACTAACTCACGAAAAATAATGGCGTCATCATGCAAAAGTTCAAATTAATCACATATAGTTTTTTTATAGCTATGAAAGAAAAATCCTTCAAAACAAATGTGCACATGGATGGATGGATCACACGGGAGTCACAGGTATGACTCTTGAGTTCTGCCACAAACCACAAAGGTGAACAGTTTATTACATGATACAACAGCAGGTCAAGCTGCCACCGGGCCAGTCCAGGACCACACAGCAGCCACGACAGAGCGGGTGGATGGGAGGGGCAAGTGAGGACTGGAGGTGGAGAGGTAGGACGCAGGGGGTGGGAACTCACCGTGGGAGTGGTCAAAGACGCCTGGCCACTCAGGCAGGAGTTAGAGACGGACATGCTGAGGCCCAGCCCAGAGCCCGCCTCCTCCATGGCCGCCACAGACGGCTGGAGGTGACAGGAGAGAGAAGAGGAGGAGGAAGAAGAAGGGGAAGAGGAGTGGGAGGCCTGAAAAGGGGACAGAAGGACAAGTAAAGAAAGAAAAAGAGATTAAAAAAAGTCGAGGAGATGACAGGAATTAGATTTAGGGGAATGCAGTGAGAGAAAAGGTGTTAAAGGAAAAAGAAATCGTTTACACTGGCGTTGAATTAGAGCATATTAAATCAAAGTTAAGCAGAGTGATGAAGGCTGATGGAGACATTTGTAGTTCAACTCCGAAGCAGCAACTCATTGGAAGACCTTAGTTACAGGAAGTTTATATCACGTGTATATTCAACACTCACTGAAATCAAATCCTGTGCTTTGAGGGTTTTTACAGAAAACCAGGCCAACTAAAACATGGTCTAAACTGAGCCAATATGATCTGCTTTAGCTTTTTTTATCCACACAGCAGCTGGAATTACTTTTTTTTTTGCAAAGCTGTGTAAAGTCACCAAAGCATGTAAGCCATGGGTTTATGTGGGGGGGGGCAAACAGGCTTATTCCACTGGTCCAAGGGCTCATCAGGTCCAAAACATGAGGCAGGATTAAGTCTTGCAGAACCAGCGGTGGCACAAATAAATGCAGTTTGACAATGTGAGAAGACAAAGGAGGAATAACAATAAAATACACAGTTGGGGTGGAAAAAAGGACAAATACAAGGGTGGCCGAGGTAGAATGGCACTCAATTATGTTTTTGAAACTATTCTAATACTGCTGAGCTTTGATTGGCGAATAAAAAACATCTAATGACGAGTTATAAAAATGTTAGAATGATGCAGAAAATTGTGTTGATGTAGAACATGTCAGTCGCTTTAGGATGTACTAATCAAATTTAGATTTCAGTGTTTTGTATCAAACCTAAAAGGTGCCTTTATTGGCTATAAATGATCCATCACATATCCTCTGGCACTGATTCACTGGCCGACTCAGGCAGTCTCATCTGATCCAGACGCCACCTCAGACTAAGATAAACTGCATCTGATACACGTGCTGATAAAGGTTGGTTTTATCTCCCACCACCAAGCCAACACATGAAAAGTCCATTCTGGCTACAGCAACAATAAAGACACCAAAGGAGGGAGGGCGGGGGAGCTAAATAGGTGAGGGAGATGACAAGATAGGAGCAGAAGCCTCAGACACTGGAATGTACTTTAGGGCTAGACTGCAAACTTTCTGAAAGACGTCATGAATTGAGTTTCCTTGGGTAAAATTTTACCTTCAATATTTCAATCTAAACGGAACATTTAAACATTTAAATGAAAGCTTTGCTTTTGCTTATATAGTTTAAATCAGCTGTTTTACACTATTGTTTGGTTTGTGGACTATAAACATAAACACACACATTAAAGGAGGCTCTTACCAGTTGTCTTTGTTTTGGTGGCAGTGCTGGGGGCTGCTGGGGCTCATGAACAGAGTCTGTGCTGCTGAAGGAATCGTTGAAGCCGTAGACCTCCTGGAAAAGCTTGTTCCGCTGTTCGTAGATGCTTTCGCTCTGCGGCATCTGGTAGAAAACTGAAGGCTGCGGCTCAGAGTAGTCCTCCACAAACTGCATGTATTGAAGGACTGTTAAAGGAAAATGAGTTCAGTTAGAAAACTTTGTCACAGTAACACAGTTCCATCTTTAAATCCTATTCTACAAAGTTACAGTTTGAAGTTTGTTGTCTTTTGTGTGAACATCTGACTCTATGGATGACATAATGCAGCAGCCAGAAGGGATGATCAAATATTGCCCTCTGTGCCTCTTGAACCAGACCCATTGTGCAACATCCTAGTATTCACTTCCTGTTTTCATTCACTATAAATTCTTTGACATGACAGATGCTTCAACGAGCTGATGATGTAATCCTGTTTATTCTTAATCCTTTATTTTTAACTTCATTTCTCTTTGCCCTGTATTTGTCTCATTCCTCTCTAGTTATTCCTTATTCAGTCCATCACTTACTGTGTTTGCTTTTCTTTTCTGGAAGAGGCGGCGGGCTGGCAGGGACGTCTGCATTCTCACTTGCAATGTATTGGGAAACAAAGACTCCCCCATTTGTCTGGGGCATGGGTGAGATGGGGGTGAAGAGGGGGAACGGCGGCGTAGGATGAAGCTCTTCTTCTGACAGGTTGTCGTACTGGGAGGGGTAGCGCTCGTACAGCACCCTGGAGCCTCTGTCAGAAAAGGAGGATGTCTGTGTGCTGCGCCGCTTCTTCAGCGGCAGAGCGGGGGGAGCGCTGATGCGCGAGGACTGTAGAGGGTTCGTTTGATTAGGCTGAGGAGTCCAGTATTCTGGCTGCTGTGGAGGGGGAGCGCTGACGTGGGGATGAGAGGGATGCTGTCCAGGAACTGGGGACGAGGACTCGCTGTGAGACTCCGGCAAGGGGCTCAGACAGCCCCCCACAGGTATCGGAGGCAGATTTTCCACGACAGACAAGTCTTGGTGGAGAAAGTCATAATCTGGGTCATAATTCTCTGTGTTGTCTGAAAACATAAAAACAAAAACAAAAACAAAAAATCAACTTGAAGATCCACAACAGTAGATCCAGACAACATATTTTACTTTCCCTCAATTTTGATCAAGAGGTTAAACTTGTTCACAGAAAAAAGTACAAGATTTTCACCCCATAAGGACATAATTTAATCTTTATTCAACAGCCTGAAACAGTAAATCCACAATAAGCAGCACATTTTATCATCAGAGCAGACAAATTTTAAAAACAAACCAGTTTCATATGTTTCTCAATTTACCTGTCAGCGGTCATAATATTATGACGGTGATGCATGAAAAGCTCGAAATGTATAAGATGATAATTTTATATGTATTTGTACTGTCGTCTTCTTTTCAGTGTCTCTTTGTGCATTTCATCAAAACTATAAGGATGTTTATTAATTTTAAGGATTCTCGTTAAGATTCTAAACTTCTGGTTGTTTATGGACTGAAAGCCTCCTAAAATAAAGCAGAAAATAAGTAGGTTACCAGTGTTTCATTTAAGCTGCTCACTTTTTTTGTAGTTGTGTCTCATTAATTAGACTGTTTAGACAAAACAGATTTAAAATAGACCACCAAGCTTTAGACTATTTGTTTTTGTGGTAATAATGAAGCTCAGCAGGACAGTGAATGGCTTCCTTTAGACCTGTCTGTGTTCTTACCGAGTGTCTCACAGCTGGTGTTACGAGAACACTGACCGCTGTCCTGCTCCATGGAAGACAGCTGTTCATCAGACTTGCTGAGCTTTCCCATGCTGCTGCACGGAGAAAGACGAGGAGAGTCTCCACCGTAGGAATGGCTTCCCCCGGAGAAACGCCTCTGAAAGAATTCATGCTCGTACTCCTGTAAAGACACAGTAACACATAAACTGCAACATTTTAACACACAGTTAGTTTGTAAGGTCTAGAATTAAAGCTGCATCGTGGAATTCATCTGTCACCTGTCTGTGGTCGTTACATGGTAAGCTGGAGCCACGGCTCATTGGTGCAACCACCGCCACAGGTGTTGGCGAAGGGGCTGACTGCCGCTTCTTAGGTGGAAGAGCTGGTGGTGGGCTATTGGTAGAGAAAAACAAACAGAAAAATGAGTAAAAAGCAAGCCTGCTGGATACTTGTTTCTCTGAAGCAACATTATTTGGGCTCCTTTCACAACAGATAATGACTGCTTAAAAAAAGCCAGAACTAGGATGATCTTTGCAGGGTCTTTGTGAGGTCTTCAGACTGCACTATAAAAGCAGTGGGTTCCCCACTACATGTGATAAAGTGTGACAGGTTGATGATAGTTTTAAGTGTGTAGCAATGCTGTGGTGGTTTCATCATGGTGATAGGATTGGGGTCTTGGGTGGAGCGCGGTGACAGCGTATCCACAAGACTGAACCTACATGCCCCAGTGTGGCTTTGAGAGAATCGGAAGCAGGACTGGCTCTGCTGGCCTTGTGACTAGAACATAATGCCATCACATGATCTTCTACTGTGTAACTGATGTGAAGGACAGAGAAGGGTTTGGGATGTGGTTTGATCATGGGCATATGTGGAAGCAGCGTGTCTCAGGTATGCAGAAAATATCATAATAATAACTTTTTGGAAAGTCTTCAGACCACAGAAGGATCCTGATAACGTTCATAGTGAAGGAGATTTTTAAATTTGTCAAAATTCAACCATGTCCAAAAAGATGTGTGGAGAGAATAGCAGGGTCATTATCCATTTGTGAAGGGGACCTAAAAGCATTCTGGTCAGCACATAGACTCTTTATATAAAACATACAGATGCACATACACCATCATCCCTCCTCTGGATCGCGAGATGTTTTCATGTGACATGAAGCCAACCTGCCTGTAAAGCCTACATACGCTCACTGGGGTCAACATGGAAGGGGGTAAAAAAAAAGTTGACAATGATATGGAGACAAGCAAAAATGCATTCACAGATCAGTCACACACTCATGCACTGGACGGGCTTCTGATTGGATGAGGAAATCTTTGGGGAATGACACAAATTTTCAGGAGGATGCAATCATGCAGATCAAAAGTTTTCATCCAATCCAGAAACTCTGGGAGGTTCGAGAATGGAATGTTATTATGAAATCTGATGACCCTTGCTATGGATGGACATACTTCTCCTTCTGAGAGGGTCTCCTTTGGCCAGCGTCAGCACTCAACTGTGCTCTGTTCCCAGAGTCCAAAGCAAGACCAAGGGAGGGGGGCGGGGTGAAAAAAAAATTGCGATATCGCAGAAAAAGAAAGAAAGGAAGAGACACACCAGACAGAGGGATTCAGATTTGAAACGTAGAAGTGAAGAATGTATGTAAGAATGAGTATAAAATTAGGTGTGAAAATACAACAAATGTAAAATTTTAACTGTGAAATGCATCATCATCATCACCTGAGCTCTGCCACTTTGGCTTCAGGAAGTGGGGGTTTGGGAGGGGCCACGTCCTCGTCATGTAATTCAGGGGCGGCCTCTGCAGGAGAAGCAGCTGGAGCCGTTTTATTTGAGACCTCCTGCTCACCGTCTATCAGGGGTATCCCTGCTGGCACACTGCTGTGAACACAGAAGCCGTGTGAGTGAAGGAATGATACTGAGTGTCTGTGTTTATGTTAGCATGCTTTACTGCCACCTCTCTGCTGTGGTAACAGGTGGTGCTGGTTTGTTTGGGGTGGTGGGCGATGGATGCTCCTGTTTCTCAATGGTTAGCTTCACCAATTCCTGTTACCAAAAAAACCCCATAAATAATCAGACCAAGAGTCCACCAGAAACAGACATGAACCAAAATCAACAAGATGGACATACCTTTACTCCATCCAGTACTGCTTTGATAACATTCTTGACAGAGGCCACATTTTCCTGGTCATCCAAGTCGATGCCATCCAGCATCACCTGGTCCGCCCAACGAATGAGATTAGCAAGACTCTGATAGACACGACTGTGGCAAGAAGACAGCGCCGAACTGTAGAAATGGTGTGAGATGGAGGCAGGGTGAGAATTTAGGAGAACATACCCATCAAAAAGTGTGAAAAAAGTCAGCAAATAAATAAAAAAAGTGTGTGGGCACGACAATATGTGATGCACAGGAGGGTCAAACAAAGATGCAAAAGGAAGAAGAATTCAAGATAACCATTAAAAAAATCATTTATTACAAACAATCACAGAAAAAACAACACATGACTCGTTTTAATAATCTATTCAACTACACGTTTTGATGGCATTTATAAAGAAACTACAGGAAAGATTGGGTACAACTTAAGGGGTTGGAATAAGCTGAGAAGATCCTGCACAGGCACAAAAAGAAGCTAGGTGTTGTTCCTCCAAGCAGGTGATTGTGGATTCACACCTAACATTAGGGTGCGGCAAAAGCCTGTATCAACGTGCTGCTGTTGATTCACTCTATAAGAATATCCTTTGACTGTCTCTGCAGGGCTTAGCCTTAAAGTGGGTGGGAGACAACTGAAGTTACTGGAATTAGGAGGATTTGGGGGGCGAGAAAGAGATATGGGTTATAGGTTACAAATGTAAATGGGTATATTGTAATAAATAGTTGCAGCTTTGAGAGCCAAGTTAGCATGACTTGAGTTTTAGGTTTGTAGAGATTGATGTTCTAACCTCCTTGTGGTATTTAAGACATTCACTCCCTGCTGACCCAGTTACTAAAGCAATAATGACAGAAAGTTCCACAATAAATATGTACGGTGTCTGTTTCTAAATGTTTTTTTGATGATGGAATTGTTTTTTACTGTCAACTCTTCATAGAAAGCAGCTTACCAGTTTTGCAACAGCTGCTCTTAAACACATGGCTGCAAGATTGAGAAAAAAAAGTAACAATCTGTCACCTCTGAGCTCGTTCATCAGAGATGAGGGAGAGGGAAAAGCATAAAGGAAAAAAGACTGAGAAGTCCCAACATGTCCTGACAGTCCACTAAATACTGCAGCTAGTGTTACTTTCAAAGGAGCGGAATTAGTTAAACCATACAGGAAGTGAAACAAACAACCTCGATCTGAGGCTGCCAGAATTTATTTCTACTCCTCAAAGATAATATTGCTTATGATGTGACACACAGAGTGTGAGCGTCACATGAATGCAGCATGTAAATGATGCACAGGAAGCCTTCAGGTGAGGATGTCGTCAGTCGCAAAATATTATCAGTATTAGTAAGTGAAAGCAAATATCGTGCAAGTCTCACCATGCAACTGGCTTAGAAAGTGATGGCTATGTTAAGCCACTGAATAATAACATATAGACAGAAGAATACAGTTTTATTTTTTAGTCATCCAAAATAAAATATAAAAACCCAAAGAATGGCGACTCCATGAACAAATCTTTTTCTTTGTAGCCATGTGACTCACCTGTGATGTATCCTTGTCTCTATCTGAACCAGAGGCAAGATAGCTTCAAGCACCTTGCTGGCTGATCCTGGCAGCATTTCCAAAACTTTCCTCTCAACCATCATTTTGTCCACAATTGCCTTGAAGTATTTCAGAGCACTGACCACCTCCTTTTCATGCTCCTCAAGCCTGCTAACACTCTAGAGAAAACATAAAACAAAACACCAACTCAGGATTAGAATATTATATTATTGATTCCAGCGAATCACAGACACAAACTTATTGCCCAAAATATATATTTGGCAATCAGATGGACATCCCCTCCACCTAAATAGCCACAGCTAGGGCTGCAACAAACAATTATTTGGATCATTGATGAATCGGATGGGGTCTTGATACGATTAATCGGATTAGAGGGGAACATTTTAAAAAGTGCTACAGAAACATTTTTTCTCTCCTTCCTTCACTTTCTTTAACAACCGAACATTATTAGAAAACGATTCAATAGCATACAAAACAACATGCTGGCTCCTATATATGCCTTGGTTTAATGTCATGGTTCGGTTCATTTTCGGTACAGTAAAAAAAGAATTCTGTTGTGTAAACAGGTAAACCTTTAGTTACATTTAAAAATAAACGTTACTTGCATTAAAATCTCCAAAACATATTCTCAGAAAACAAAAATGTAAAAAAAACCAACCTTTTGGAAATTATTTTCATGACTTGTTAAACATAAAAAAAACGTCATTCTGTGCAGTTTCAACAAATCAACATTTTATTTAACCAATTGTCAGAGTTTCCCCTCTGATTAACAGCGTTCATGGTTCCCTTTAAGCGAGTGCGGCAGGAGCAGAAACAGCTCTGGAGGGGGGAATCATATCGATGTAACACCGGAACACTGGTGTCATCTGTCTTATCCATAGACTGTAAATATTATGGTCTTATCTTATTTTTTCTGATGAATCCGACATGTGTTTGAGATGCTGCTCCGCTATTAGCAGTTAGCTCGCATTGACTGTTAAATAAAGGTTGTGTGAAAAAAAAGTTGCGCGACTGGCGACCAACACAACGAAACGATGACAAAATTTGTTGCCAATAAATTTTATCATCAAATTTTACCGATTTTATTGACTCATTGTTGCAGCCCTACTCACAGCCAGAAAATTGAGAACATTTTAACCATTGTGATGAAAATAAACCTTTTAATAAAATGATGAAGACATTTGAAATCTAAGTAGTCTCCAATTTGATTCAAGACAAACTGATTAGCGCTCGACCATTTACATGCAACTTTGAAAGTTTTTTTTCTGAAGTTGTACATCGATCAAACTGTCCATAATGTATTTCAAGATGAGCCAACAGAGCTCAATAACCCTAATGCCCGCAGCTAATATACAGCGATTTTCAGTCTAGTTGGATGTGTTTATAATTTATCGGACATCTAGAGTTTAAATTAGATTGTCTCCTTCTCTGCTTGAGCTGCAGGACTTGAGAAATGATCAGCAGAATGTGAACTGAAACTACATTTAAAACAAATGTTGTTAAGAATGAACATCAAAGACATTAAAGCAGCATTAATCTCAATGTAAACAGCTAACTACATTTGAACTACAATCCAGTGCGGTTCGCATTTAATTGTTTGATCAAATATGAAAACTCTGAAAACATTTTTTTCTACAGAAATATTTAATAACCTTTTGTATCTTAGATTTTGTGGTCATTTGCAGCTGCAGCTCATGTTTGTGTAAGTAGATACATGACAGTAAAGAAGTGTAACAAATCATCACACATTTGCGTAATTACATTTTATCACTTTTACTGAGACAGATTATATTCATGTCCAAAACATAGAGGATTGTGGCTCTAAAGTACTGCAGCTGGTGACCACTTGGTTAGCAGGGCTGGTGGGAAACATACTCATTACACCAAACCCCTAAAGTGTATCTGATATGCTCAGGTCTCAATATTTGATTTGATTTATTAGATTAGCATTCAACGGTTAATTAAATACAACCGCAATTCAAACTGTGTTTGATCGGCCCGTGGAACCGATTTCGGCTCAAGCATACAGTGGGGCAAAAAAGTATTTAGTCAGCCACCAATTGTGTAAGTTCTCCCACTTAAAAAGATCAGAGAGGCCTGTAATTTTCATCATAGGTATACCTCAACTATGAGAGACAAAATGAGGAAAAAAGATCCAGAAAATCGCATTGTCTGATTTTTAAAGAATTTATTTGCAAATTATGGTGGAAAATAAGTATTTGGTCACCTACAAACAAGTAAGATTTCTGGCTTTCACAGACCTGTAACTTCTTTAAGAGGCTCCTCGGTCCTCCACTCGTTACCTGTATTAATGGCACCTGTGTGAACTCGTTATCAGTATAAAAGACACCTGTCCACAACCTCAAACAGTCACGCTCCAAACTCCACTATGGCCAAGACCAAAGAGCTGTCAAAGGACACCAGAAACAAAATTGTAGACCTTCACCAGGCTGGGAAGACTGAATCTGCAATAGGTAAGCAGCTTGGTGTGAAGAAATCAACTGTGGGAGCAATTATTAGAAAATGGAAGACATACAAGACCACTGATAATCTCCCTCGATCTGGGGCTCCACGCAAGATCTCACCCCGTGGGGTCAAAATGATCACAAGAACGGTGAGCAAAAATCCCAGAACCACACGGAGGGACCTAGTGAATGACCTGCAGAGAGCTGGGACCAAAGTAACAAAGGCTACCATCAGTAACACACTACGCCGCCAGGGACTCAAATCCTGCAGTGCCAGACGTGTCACCCTGCTGAAGCCAGGACACGTCCAGGCCCGTCTGCGGTTTGCTAGAGAGCATTTGGATGATCCAGAAGAGGATTGGGAGAACATCATATGGTCAGATGAAACCAAAATAGAACTTTTTGGTAGAAACTCAACTTGTCGTGTTTGGAGGGGAAAGAATGCTGAGTTGGATCCAAAGAACACCATACCTACTGTAAAGCATGGGGGTGGAAACATCATGCTTTGGGGCTGTTTTTCTGCAAGGGGACCAGGACGACTGATCCGTGTAAAGGAAAGAATGAATGGGGCCATGTATCGTAAGATTTTGAGTGAAAACCTCCTTCCATCAGCAAGGGCATTGAAAATGAGACGTGGCTGGGTCTTTCAGCATGACAATGATCCCAAACACACCGCCCGGGCAACGAAGGAGTGGCTTCGTAAGAAGCATTTCAAGGTCCTGGAGTGGCCTAGCCAGTCTCCAGATCTCAACCCCATAGAAAATCTCTGGAGGGAGTTGAAAGTCCGTGTTGCCCAGCGTCAGCCCCAAAACATCACTGCTCTAGAGGAGATCTGCATGGAGGAATGGGCCAAAATACCAGCAACAGTGTGTGAAAACCTTGTGAAGACTTACAGAAAACGTTTGACCTCTGTCATTGCCAACAAAGGCTATATAACAAAGTATTGAGATTAACTTTTGTTATTGACCAAATACTTATTTTCCACCATAATTTGCAAATAAATTCTTTAAAAATCAGACAATGTGATTTTCTGGATTTTTTTTCCTCATTTTGTCTCTCATAGTTGAGGTATACCTATGATGAAAATTACAGGCCTCTCTGATCTTTTTAAGTGGGAGAACTTACACAATTGGTGGCTGACTAAATACTTTTTTGCCCCACTGTATCTGGGTGTGCACATCAAAACTGGTTCTATTGATATTGACTCTTCTGAGTTTATTTCTCCTTCAGAAAGAGACAAAAACTCAGAAACAACAAATTCTTGATCTGAATCTTTGCTTTGTTTACGTCTCCCATTCTACATTTATATCACTTCTGCTGAGATTTTAAAGGAATATATTAGGTATGAGACACTGTCCCCATGCAACATCAAAACAACGGGACATTTTTTTAATCTAATGGGACACAGACAAACTTTATGTCCCCTTCCTACTTCCTGCTTGAGGCAGCTTGGGAATCTGATCAGGCCGAGTTCACAGGGCAGGAACAGGCTGAGTTGTAACAGATGGGCCCGAAAAAATGTTAATTAATTATTCTAGTTTGTATATTATTCTTATCATTTAGATACAATTTACAGTATTATGTTTTAGAAATGATTAGGCCTCGAGGACTTCTATGACCTGGGACCAGGGGGAATCTGGGTTAGGCTAGGTACCCCTGGCCATCCACCAATGTTTTTTAAAATTAGGCCATTAGGCCAAAATAGCAGATGAAAATGGCAGAAATAGCAGACAAACATTCTTGTGTCCAATTACTACTGTCATGAAATGTTGCCTATTTTAAATATCCACATGAAGATGTTTAGATTACCAAATATTAAATATATATTTGCATATTTATACTGTTAAAGCAAAGAAATGACAGCATAATCTAGTTTCTTTGGTTAAAGACAAAAATTGTTGCTGCTAAGAAAAGTGGAATAGGACTCTGGTTGTATTTATCGGGTTTTCATCTGAACTGGGACATGATTAAATGGAACGGCCAGCGACATTTGTGTTGTTCCTCTAGAAGTGAAATTGTTGGACTGGTGCACTTCAGACGAAAGCGAAACAATTTACTAAGAATGTTTTCATTAATCAAGTTTGTTTTCAGAATTAACCAGACAAATTGTTCCACCAACTAAGACCAGCCATACATCACCACCCACAGAATTGAGAAAGCGCTATCAAGCTTTTAATCCTTTCTGTGTCTGGGCTGAGGTGAGGTTTCATGTGTTACCAGGTTTCCCGTGTTCACAGTAGTCAGAGATTTAAGGCATATAAACAAAGAAGGCGGGCCAAGGCTCCGAAATCTGAAAATATACTCTAATCCTATGACTTTTCATTGCAATTACACGATGCTGCTCTTTAGGATCATAAAAGTACATGTGTGCATCTAAGTCCTGTTGCTCGTGTGATACAATGTGCCATTTTAAGGTTCAATGAGACTATGGCGAGGGCCAAAACCCCCTGTATGTATAAATGTACATATTTTAGACTTTATTACTGGGAATTTGAGCATCCCATATGGAAAATTGGCTACTGGGCACAAATGCATTATTGATTAATATGAAGAAGTAAAATAACATAAAAATCACATGTCAGATACATTTTCAAAAAGAAAATACAGACTTAAATTCAGGTAGCTCTATTCATGCTTTTCTAGGTGTAGATAGCTGCTTTAGTTTAACCAACTTCCACAGTGACTGGGAGACTGTGGGAACCAGCAGGGAAGGTCTCACACTCACAATCACAATGGAATATTGGACCACAATGTATTATACAGGAAACAATAGTCTCACAAATAGGGAAACAAACACAAGGAAAATAGGTGGGAAAGAGATGCATTTCCCATGATACATTTTCTCACACACACCTTGTTAACAGGTTTCTCTGTACTCTTGGCTGCCGGCTCAGGCTGCAGCTGCTTTCGATTCTTGGACTGAGTCCTCTTGATCTTGGGTGAGTGGAACTTGTCCTTCAGTATCATGGTAAAAGTGGACAGATGGGACCGTTGCGAGTCTATGGACAGAAAGAAAATAAAGGTAGTATTCAGTTACAGTGCAAACATGCCTGGGGGGCAGAGATGATCTATAAACAGATGGCAGAAGATCTTTGAAGTGCTAAACTCACTAGCATGATGCTGCTATTGACACCCGAACAAAAATGTTAGGATGAGACCAGGGCTTAATTTGAGCCGGATCCTGCTGGAACAAGATCCGGGAACTGTCTTATTTTGAAAGGGTGTGTTCCGGTGCTCTGGTTTGTTAGGATCTGTTAACGGCGCCAGTTGGGTTAAATAACAGCGGTATCAAAATGCCAAAAAGGCAGTATAACTTACTTCTTCTGGGTTTATCATCACTTTCTCTAGCCCTGCTTGACAATTTACACCCGCTGTGCACCGGCGCACAGCGCTTGGTCTGGTCCGACGGTTGTGTGTGCATTCCGGTATCAGTTTGGCCTCAGTGAATTCTGGTCTCATAGCGCTATTTGTGTTCCGGTAACTTTTGATTTACAAATTAAGCACTGGACGAGACTGCAACAGAAAGTATCTGCAGCCTCTGAATTTTATTTTTTGTGTTGGACATACAGTGCTGTGCAAAAGTTTTAAGCAGTGGAAAAATCTAAATGAAATCAGTATTTGTTGTGAGCAGCTGTAACTTTAAAACAGCATCTATTCTTCAAGATGCAGCCAATTTGTTGAGTTCAGGTCTGTATGAAGGATAAATCTCCATGACTGTTTCACTCTACAGCTTTTCAGTTAACTAACAACATCCTGCTAAAGCAGAACTACAGCAATATTTACATGTTTGTCTCATAAGAACAGATGGAACCCTGAAAATCCCTGACTTTATGCAACCAGCATTATAACCAGGGGTGCACATAATATTTTTGGCCTGGTTCTCAGAAGAGAACCTAGGGTTGTTGCTTGGTCCTCACATTTTTAAATGTGTCTCGCTGTGTCTCTTCCGAGCTCCTCTGCTTTGTTTTTGGTTTCATCAAGCTTCAAATTCAGTCTGTTTACTTTACCTGGCTCTATATTTGTTTCAATAAAAATCCTTTAATTGTTGAAAAAATCAAGAGAAACCAGTAAAATATAAAAATACTGGTAAAAAAACTGTTTACAGGTTTGATTGTTCACTTTAATCTACATTTAACAGTTTGGTGTTGAAATTTATTAGTCAGCTGTTGGAGCTTCTGTCATTTACTGTAACTGTTTTTTGTTTTGAAATGATGAGGATGTTTGTAATGTGATGCAGTCAGATAAAAAGATACACTGGACAGTTATGGGGCATTGACTGCATATCCCATAGGGCTTTGCGCGCATTCAAAATGGCGCGGATCACAGACAAATACGCTGATACTGTTGATTAAAACAGGTGGTTTTCTGTATTTTATAGCACAAAAAGGTAGTTATACACGTCTGTGCCACGATGGTCTATTTGTCTTATTCAGTGATTTTTTTCAGTTTTGATGCGATGCAGAATCCTGCAGTCAGCTGCACTGATCTGACTGACTGAAAATCCGTCACACTGGCAAACTGATACACAGAGACAGAGAGAGACGCAGCATCAGCTGATCAGCTGGAACTTCGGCGCTCTGGCTGAGAAACATATCAGTCAAACAAAAGAAGTCAACGGGATTCTTCATTTATTTGACAATGAACCCCGCCTCTGATTAACCTAAAAATTCACGCAGCTCAGCCAAACCAATGTTAAGTACGCAAACGCAAGTTGCAACTTCTCATCTGTTGCGCATTTTATATTTTGACAGTGTGTGTGGACCTGCGGACCACTTATGTGCACCCCTGATTATAACTCATGTTCACTGCACATATTGATGGGATTCACATTTTTCAAACAGATAAAAGTAAACAATTACAATTTATACTTGTGAAATCATCTTATTATGCAGCATTTTTTTTTAAAACTCCCATCTAAAACTTTTGTACACTGTATCTGCTGGACAGGGTCTTTTAACAGCTTCCATATAAATGAATGTAAAAGGTAAACACAGAGCAGACCAGAGAATGATGGTTGCATCGAAAGTGAATGGTTCCCCATTTTGGTTAGTTTTACAACAACTGTTTTACTTGCTTCTTGTCTGCGTTCACCTCTCCATTTATCTCCATGCCAAAGTAAATCAGGAGATAAATACAAATAACAGCAGTGGGAGTCAGCAGGAAGTGTGGGTTTTTATCAGCGACAAAATTACACTCCTGATGGCTGTAATCTCCCCACAGCTCGATGACAGTGGGATCTGGTATTCCACTGCCGTTGGCATTAAAAAACACAGAGTGCTGAGTGGCATTCAACAGCAGCAAAAACACAGAAAACCAGACTTCCAGCTGGGCAGTTCTTTTATCTGCACCATCGATCAACATGCTACACACACCCCATCAGACTGTTCTCTCCCTCTCTAACCCTAATCCTCCTCATCCCCTTTACCCTGAGCAAAGAGCCAAAGATTGCTTAGGCAGCTGAAGACAACTGCATGTCTCATTAAAAATGTTGATGAGAATGCTCCCAAAAGAGTTTCCAACTGATAACAAGATATGAGGGAGGGGGTGTGAGGGACACATGACCCCTCAGTTTCCTGTTTTATTCTGCATATAATAAAATAAAACAACTTATCTGAACACTCTGCAAAAACAAAGCAACCCTTGGTGCTTTGTAAGCATCAGTCACTTTCTTCTGTTGCAACACAGAATAAAACTGCAAAGTTACTGGAAATGTGTCTCATGTCACTTCATTACCCGTGGCTTGGATTTGACCTAGTTCTTTTTTTATTACTATTTGATGTTAAATGATGATCAGCTACAGTTGTAGGTGACGTCTTTATAAGCTGCTCATTTACAACTAAAACTTTGCATCATCAACTGAGCCGAGTAAAGGTTCTGCAGATGGGAAACCTTCCTATCCTAACAGATGTCTAGGATGCATTGTAGCATATCTACAGGGACTGATGTGCATCTTTTTGGTGCACCCATATACACTATGAATGACATATTTTGGGCTAACACTGTAACAGGATTTTACTTTTGTACCCTAAGTAAACCTGGCAGAATTGTGCATTGAAGCAATGTTTTGGACAATCTAATGTTTATCCCTATCTAGTTGTCACAAGCACAACACAAAATGCCCAAATAACTTCTCCACCATCTCTTTTCAGTTTTGAGGACAGATTCCAGAATGATCGTAAAACGAGCAGTGTGAAAGAGTTTGTGAGAGGCACAAAGACAGGAAGAGAGTACAGTGAGGAGCTCTGTTATAGTTCTGTAGGCCTCTCAGTATTTCACTCGTCCACCACAGAACCACCAGCAATCCCTTCAGTTCTCCACTGCTTCCTGTCTGCTGCTGGACTGAGTTTATGAGCTGCTGAGGTCATGGGTTGTAATGTCTCACTGAATCAAACTAGTCATGAACTGAGCATCGCTTTTTAGTTGTGCAGGACTCTACAAAGAGGAGTGGGTGGAATGTAAGTTCAACCAACACGGGGTAAATAAGGCAATAATTAAAATCTGATTGACACGAGTAAACAAAGGAGGCACTCAGCATTTCCTTAGACACTATTTCTCTTAAAGGTCTTATGGAAATTAAACTTAACACTCATGTCTGCGTCTTAAGAAAACCTCTGGGAGTTTGTACGTCACCCAGTACAGCAGCAGAGTCCCAAGAAGCCTTTGAGCTGTTGAACTTTGTTTTACAGTAACCGAACAAACATACACACCAACCACAGAGAGACAGAGCGAGCTTATAAATTTATGAATGCTCCAGGCCAAAACACACTCAAAGTGTTAAGTGCTACACTTTTAATTTATTAGGTGTACGTTTCACCTCCTATGACCAATTCAACAAGCCCCTGCATTTAACACTGCTGCTTTCAGGTGGTGCACAGACACCAGCTTTCTAAATACACAGTATCTTCTCTGAAAATATCACAACTTTGAGGTTTCTTCAACTGTAAAAATTACTGTTTAACATTGTAGAAAAAATACTACTCAAGATGTTTAAAAAAAATAAAAACAGGGACTTTCCTTAATAAGGTCCTTCTATTAAAAACTTTTTTTCGGAGTTCTGTTGAATATTTTAGCTCCACAGGTGTTCTTACCTTCATAGTGGGTGTGAAAACAGGTCAACAACTTCTCTTTCAGTTTTTATCTCTCAAACTACGCAGGTGGCGATAACACCCGAGTTCTCCCGAGTTTGAACGGCCTGTATCAGTTTCGTCACAACTCCTTTGTTCGTTAGTATTCATCAACTCCCAAAGTTGAAACCACACCTAGCATGCTGCTGGCTAAAAGCTGTAGCATAAGACATATCAAACAGGAAAAGAGAACGTCTACTGTTGCCATGCCCAGCGGGGCAGAAAACAGTATACCTTGCTCTAATAGGCTAGTTTGTTAGCCAATCTGAGTCCAACAAATTTAAATAATGAATATGAACGAGCTGCTGCTTGAGGCCTGATGTAACCAGCCAGAACCAGTCGAATTTTGACAGACAGATTGAAAGGTCTGTTAATCAGTGTTTCCTAACATTCTTTTAGATATAAAATGTTTCATATTACTGGTTAATACCTAAGAAATAACCACAAAGTCCTGAAATTTGTATGAAATGGCCTCTTTAATGGCTCGTTTAGGAGACCTGTCAATGATTTAGCTTTTCCCTCAATGTCCCACCAAAGAATAGAATGAAAACAGGTTGGCACAATACAGAGGAGGTTGTGCTTTAGGTTGCACACAACTGTCATCTCCTGCTGAACTTGTTGTCAGGGAAAGTGTTCGCAATCCCTGCATTTAACAAATGTCTTTTGACAGTTTTAAGAGTGCAACACATGTCTGAAAGGTCATTGTGTCAACTGCTGAGGAGGAAAGGATGACAGCAGTGAGACAAACCTGATCTGAAAGCATAAAAGCTTTCAAATTATCATTTTAGATAGAATAAATAAACAATAAATTAAGTGATGATGTAAAAACCTTCTGGTTTCTACAGACAGATCTTGTAGATGAAAAGATTTTTTTTCTCAACACGCTTTGCAGCTGTGGATATTTCAGGAAAAGCATCAACACAAGTCTAGCGAAGATGTGAAGATGCCCTGGTATGAAACTGAGATAACAGCTGATCTGAGAGGTAATGGAGGCCCAAGGCCAACGGTGTGATTTACAGCTTTCCAGCCGTGCTGTTTCCACATGGTATTTAGCAGGGAGCCACAAGAAGACTGGCAGAAGTAAGTCATCTTACTGGGTAAGTAACATTGACACAAAGCACTAGGTCCATTTAACATGTATTGGATTTCTTATAAAAAAGTAAATCAGAAAAGATTTTTAAACATTCATTGTACCACTAGCAATCCAAACGTTCACATTTAAACATTGGATTTGATCAGTCAGTCACTTCTCAATGATTCAAAAATAAACCTGACAGGCAAAACATATTGATTTTCTATCTGCAGAGTTAAAAAAAGGATTTGGTTCCAAACTAAAGAACTAATGATACAATTTCTAATTTATTAGTTTTGAATAAAGTCTCATTAGTATAAATGCAAGCAGAAACTGGAGCTACAAAACTCCAAAATCTGGAAGATGGGAAATGGTTGTACTTGTACAGCGTATTTTTAAGTCAGCCTTTGACTCCCAAAGTGCTTCTTCACACTACAGTTTATTATTCACACATATTGGAGCCACAGCTGTCCTGGGACACACTGACAGAGGTGAGGCTGCCAGGCGCCGCTGGATTCTCTGACCACCAAACAGGCAATGGCAGGTGAAGTTTTTTTGCCCAAGGACACAGCGGTAAAGTGATCTTTCTAGACAGAGAAGGGATTTGAACCAGTGATGCTCCAGTTACCAAACAACCTGCTCTACCTCCTGCTGCTGCTGCTCAAATGCTTTTGGTTAATTTGTTGTTTATTTACACCACAGGTATTTTACAGAAGTAAAACATTACACTTTTCTCAGTTGTCGTATCATGTCCAAATGATATTTTGTCTTTCTTTTGAACACCTTTTGCTCCAAAAATCCACATCAGCCAGTTTGTTATACTGTCAACAGCTTCCACAAACATACCCTTCAATATGTCAAAGAGCAGCAAAGCAGAACCACTATCCATGGGTCAGTGTTCAGGAGTAAACATCAGCGTGGTGATGGAGGTGCTCTGTTGCATGGGAACAGATGGCCTGGTCAAGCATGACTAACAGAGCGTGCCCACACAGTGAAGGTGATCTTATAATGCAGATCCACATTACAAAACTGTAAATCAGATCCATAGCTGCTTAATGAGTGTTCAATCACTTAATTTTGAAGTATGATTGTTTTTAAAGATGCAATGTTGAACAAAAGGAAATGACGGATGATTGAAAATATGAAGAAGGAAACTCCTGTTCTGCTAAAAGCATGTTAACATCTTTACATTTTATAAGATACCACTCAAACATCTAAATATCAAAACACCAAAAGCAACCTTATTCATATAATCACTACTTTGCCTCTGTGATGGTGTGATCATTATGGGGTAAGGTTACTGTCAAAGACATTTATTGTTCATCGACAATTTCTACAAAATTTGCAATTTGTAAACTCTTGTTTCTGCCAAATCATATACAAAACCTGCCGTGTATCTGTTCTCAATTTAAATAGTTACAACTTCAAGAATTCACTAATATAAAATCCAAATTTACAGCTGTGGTTTCTCCTTGTGGATCATGTTGCATCAAATGCATCACCCGACTGTATTATGTAAATATTTTGCACAAAGTGAACTGAAACTATGTGGATCGAGTAACGAGAACTACCAGCAGGAAGTACACCCATGACGAGCAGCATGTAGGAACAGATGAAAACAAAATTCAGTCTAATCTCTTTGTGGCACACCTTGTTGTCACTGCAAGATTATTTTAAGCACAAACAACCACAATATGTCAGAAAAATCCAGCAAGAGAAACATTGAAATACACAGGTCAGGTTTTGAATCAGAATATAAGTTACATGATGATAAAACGGACTATGAAGTTCTTTTTGCTCAACTTGCAAATTTAATTTGTGGAATGTGCTGAAACCAAGGGCAGTGGATCATTCATATTATCCTGCAAATGCAGTCTTGTTGCTTTTCACTGAGTTTATGAGCACAGCAATTTTTATATAAAAACCATCCTTAATATTCCTCATCAGCCTTATTGAGCGTTACTGTACAGGGTAGTAAGATAAACTAGAAGTTACAGAAGTAACATTAACGCTACGGGGACGCCGTCATCATCGACGATGCCAGGGACCTTGTTGTGTTTAATCGAACATAGCTTCCGAACTATAAAAGATAGAAACTTACTTTTTTTCCCTCTAAATCGGGAGAATCCAAGCTTTCAGACGGTAGTTCCGGTATCGCTCTAGCTCATTTACAAGGGATACAGTGTCGTGTCAAAGTCGGTGTTCCAATCAGAGCCTGTCTTTTGCGCATGACGCGCGGTTGTCAATTTTTTTTTTTCTTATTCATTGATATTTAGTGTGGGTTTTTCTTGAATAAAGTGTGATATTCTAATTTTCGCCTAATTTTTTTTTTTATTTTTTATTCTAATACTCTTTATTTCAAGCAAAGGAGCCTCATTTACACAGCAGTTTATGATATTTCAATTCAAAATAAAAAAACAAGGTATAGGACATTATGGGGCATTGAAAGGTGGTGTTTTAGTAGCATTTAAACAAAAAAAAGTCAAAAGTTTATTTCTCCAAAAAACCCTTGGTCCCCAGAGGGTTAAAGGAGCAATAAGCGAAAATTCATCATTTCCAGTTTGAAAGAATTCAAAATATGCAATGTGAAGCTCTAGATGTGTAATTCCATCTGGAACATAGCATGAGGTCACACACCATCTCTCTGTGTTGATATCAAGCCTCTTGTTTACAAAGGTGGTCTCCTTCCGCGTGCATGTTCGTGCATGTGAAACTCCGCCTCCTTCATGTACTGAGCGAAGGCCCTCCCTTCGCTCAGTACAGCCGACACACATTGTTGAAGCGAAATGGTGGAAGGCGGAGCAAAGCGTTCACCTGAAGATGACCGGGAACACATTTCATCACCCAAGAAGCCACGGCCAATGACAAACAAACCGGGTAAAGCAAGGGACAAAACGAGGATAAACATTGGTCTTGCTTTTCCAAGATGGAGAGCACTGAGAGAACGAGAGAATTTACAATTTGACTCGGAGCTGGCTTTTCTTCTCCTGGACAGGTAAGGAACAATCATTATTTTAATTTAGTGTTACTGTAATGACTCGCTCTGGAAAGCGATAAAGTTGTGGACTTTGTCCTTTATACTGCTTGCATTCAGTTCTGCTCTTTTACCTTGTAGCTGTAGTGGCTAAATGTCCGTAGCGGCTAAATGTCTGTAGCGGCTAAATGTCCGTAGCGGACAGTTAGCCGCTACAGACATTTAGCCGCCGTGTCATGAGAGAGGAAAAGTGGCGGCACGTCGTTGTGGCTTTCAATGCTAGTAGAGCGGGGACAGACTTTGTTTGGTCTCAATCCTCTACTCAACAGCACACCTAGCGTTGAAAAATCGCTTGTTGCTCCTTTAAGGGGCCTGTCACTGTGTGTGTTTGTGAGAAATCCTCAGGAAATCAGAAAGCTGCATCCTCCTTCCACAGAGCATGTTTGAGAGCTGACAGTTGCTGCAAATATGTTCAATGGGCTGCAGGAGTCAAAAAGAAATATGTGAATATTCAAAAATTATTCCACAGAGTTACAATAAGGGTGAGGTTTTCAATAGATTCCATTGCGAAGGTATCCCAAAATATAATGTACACATGACCAACGTGATCACATGTGCACACAGGGTCCACAGTGTATGCTGTGACCTCACCGGGTGTGTTTGATGGAAAATGGTGTTCCCATGGTAATACGGTGGCAGACATTTAAAAGTTACTTCAGTATGTTATACACCAATGTCTAGTGACAAGATAAAATTTGGATTGATATCTCTAGGTAAAAGTTTGTTTACACATTAACTTGTGAAAATTGCCAATTTCTGAGCTAATTATCAGAGATTTTTATATATGGTTTTAATGAGGGGTGTGGGATTTTGTGAACTACATTGTCATTGTAACTCAAAAAGTCAACTAACTATGACAGTGCACATCCAATCAGCCTGATGTGCCATGCACATAATTACATTTTTGCAGTTGGTGCTGTGGATCAGCGTGGAAAAAGACGCATCAGACATGAACCAGGGAAAAGCTGAGCAGTGTGCAACATCAGGCTTCAGTGATCCACGCTGCTACTAGCATGCCAGCACTAGCAGCACTTGTACTGAGTAACAATAAACAGCCTTTTACCATTGATGACTCCGAGATGTTTGAAGAAACAAAGTTGTAGTAATTCCACAAAAAACTCCAGCAATGCCAGTGAGCACAACTACGCAATTCCAGATTCATGAAGACGTTTCTTCTGTTGAGGGAAGAGGAGGAAGAGGGAGGGAGGGGGACTACAAGGCAAGCGCACTACTCGAAAAACAACAAACAGCTGTTGAGCTTCTCATTCGGAGCAAAATCGTCTTCACCACCTTTAATTAAACTTGTAAATCAACCAAAATCATAGTTACCCGACGTGCATGATGTATCTAAGTTGGCATAAATTTAACTTCACACACATTTATATCAAAAAGTGGCTATGGTGGCTACATGCTAAGAGCTAACGTAAGCTAATAGTGTTTGTGCCTGGTTCAGAAAGGGGGTGAGTCACTGTTGTGTGAGCAGCAGAGGAGGCAGAGACAGGATTTCACAAAATCAATATAAATTTCTACTCGTCTTTATTTGTGAACTAAAATGTCGGTAGATTTTAGTCCAGTTTTTATTTAGCGAACTATATTTTAGCCTCGTCTTATTTAGTCCAGGTAAACACAAACTGATTTAGTCCCAGTTATCGTTTATTAGTAGGAGTTTTAGTCGAATCTCGTCTAGTTTTCCTCAGGTAAAAAAATGTTCGTTGACAAAATTATTTTCCTTTAGTTTTTGGTAACGAAATTAACACTACTTATTAGAGTCTATTTGAAATGTTAATACAGCACAATTACAGTTTTTCTTGGAGCATAGTGACTCTGAAGGTGATCAGAGGTGATGAGGTTTAGTGGTTAACAAACATTTACAAGTTTTAAGCCTTGAAGGTCGTTCTATCTGGACTTAAAACCATCTCTCTGCCTCTCAACCAGTGATTCTGCTATGACTTGCGGTTGAGTGAACCGATTCTTCTGGTGGTTCCCAAAACATGCTGACACACACTCTTTAACACATCACTATGGAGTATTGAGAAACACATCAGATTTAACAGAATTATGTTTGTTGGTCCAGTTGCCATGTTAACCACCACCCCAATGCTAGCTTAAATGATCTTATTATTCATTAATTCCTTTCATCCATTGCTTTTGTTGGACACTCTTCAACTAAACTAATTTTGTGTGTAAAAAAGCAATTATGTATGCTACTGGATCATACTGCACCAAGTTGTCTTTGGGTTGTAACTGACCTCCATGTTATTAGGATTGTGTTCAAATAATCCTTACTCTCTGGCAACAGTAACAGTACAAATTGGACGGTTGGAATATGGGTCGACATCTCATTATGGGCTCTGGACAGGCTAATGGATCGAGTCCACACACACAGCACAGCACTTTATTGGTGTTGTATTGAAAGTTATGCAGGGAGCCCTGAGGTCTAGCTCACTCAATTGTCCTCTGTAAAACAGATATACACAATTGTTTGCACAAGCGTACAACAACCTACACAAACGAGTCTCGCTAAAGTATTCAACCATAAGCTAAAGACTACAGTGGGGAAAGCCTTGAGGTGTAGTTTTAAATAGCGCCAGTGACACAGAACACAGTTTGTGGCACATGAGCTTTAAGCTTCTCTGCTCCCAGCTGATTAAAACACACATTGAAACACAATGACAAAAGGTTTATTACTAAAGCTTCATTACTTATTTGGTAAAAAATCTAGCAGTCACTCAAAAAACAAAAAATTCAAATTTTTAGACATGTTCTAATAGGCTAAAATTTCTGCTTAAAAGCAATTGGAAAAAATAAAAAATCTGGTCTCCTTGGTACTTTCACATGGGAGGCTTGAGCCCCTCTAGCAGTCATCCTGTACAGGTCATGCTCATAGGGCCACAGAGCCTCTATGGAAACCCCATGCATGCACAGGGAGAACATGCAAACTCCATGTAAAAAAGGCCCCTGCTGAGTTTCCAGTTCTTCTTGCCCCAAGACAACAGTGCTAACAACAGTGCCACTGTGCAGCCAGTTTATTTAGTAGAAGATTGTCAAACTGAAACAAAGCTAGCATTTTTACTGATGAGCTAATAAGGGGCATTAAATCAAGTGAGAAGGTGAATTTTCTGTTCTTTTATTTTGTGTGATTCTTGATGGTTTTTTGCAAAGGTTTTCACCAGCTCCTGTAAAGAACATAAAACAATAAAATCATCTGGATGGCATTTCTCTCTCTAGTCTCATTTGACATTACCTTGCATGACAACTACTGTAAATTGTTACAGTTTGTTGATAAAACCCAGAGAACAGTAGTCTGGTGAACTTTACATTGCTTTGTTTACAGGAATAAGTACAGTTAGACACTAATCCTGTAAGTGGTTTAAAAGTCAAATTCCACAAAGCAATTTATAACATTGAAAATTTTTCCTAAATAAAATGGTAACAAAACACCTGCTCTGGTTTATGCAAAAAGAGCTTGACATCTCTTCGGCTTATTTTTTAGTTTAACTTGGTAAAAACCTGATTCTTTTCTAATAATTAAAACAAATGTATCTTTGACCAGACAAGTGAATAAGGTTATAAATACTGGCACACATTGACCAAAATTCATTACAGGGTGGAGTAAGTTTGTCTGATGCAAATTGTGGAAAATTGCACTGCACACATACACACCTTCCTGGGTACCCCTCCTGTTCCTTCCCCACTGACGCCGTGGCCGCTAGTATGATTTCCCGTCCCACGTCTCCATCATTAAGAGCCACGCCCTCTTCAGAGTCCAGAGGAACCTGGACTCAGAATCTATCATCAGCTTCTCTATATAACAACTTTCTTCATATAACCAGACATCAACACACTGAAACATACACCAGACAAAACAGCACACTGTGCCATACAGCTACCAATATAAACAAGCTAAAAGCAGTCTGATCCTTTAAAATGAGCTTCTGGTTAAAGTGGCTTGTTGCATTTTTTAGCTTTCCATTTAAACCTCCCTTTCTGAACTGAATCTTTCAGTAAACTGACTGCACATTGTCTGGCAGGCAGCAGGTTCCCCTTGAGTGAAACCAATAGACTAAAGATACACAAAGAGCTATAAATACCCAGCTTGTCTGTATCACTAACGTCAGGCACCTCCAGAAGACATGGCGACAGTTAAAATAAAAAAATTGCTGTGATTTGTGCGGTGAATTTGGAGCTCTGAGTGAATGGCAGCTCGTTGTCAAGCACATACAAGGCAAAAATGCACTGAAAAAAGGCACTTGAGATAGGCCACTGATCCCACACACAGACAAAAAGCCACAGAAGAACCAATCACTTCACTGTAGAGTACAAGACAGAGACAGATACAGAGAGACATCAGCAGAGGAAACAGTAAATAGCTTCGAGCAGTGAGGAGTGGTACCACTCTCCTTGCGTTAGAGTGCTTTACAAAGCTGATCTGTACAGTGGCCTACTTGTCATCCACTTGACACTCTTTGCACAAATTCTAACTGGACAGAATTAGTCTGCACAACAACATTCAAGGAAGATAGGTAGAAAAAGAAAGCAGCAGAAAAGCAGCTATTGTACATAGAAGAGCAGAAGAGTAAGAGATGATGACTTAGTCTGATGGCTACTTTTAGTTGCTGTCTCACCTACTTCTCTTCATTTAAATGTCTGAAAGCCAGATTATCATTTATCACACTTTTAAAACGATTAAAATATGCCAAAGAAAGGCTTTACAATCACAAACTAACCCAGACAAACATATACACATGGTCATTTCCCCACATCCACCATAACGACAACTGTGACTTGTTTTGAAGCGATGCCAACTTCTTTCTCCATTCCTGATTTAGACCTGAGTAGGAAACTGGCAGCAGCTGCAGGACCTTCCCTTCACATGGCATGTCAGCTCACTGACCCTGCCATGCCACTTGTCCGAATGACTTAAACAACTCAAGCCAAGCACACACACAATCACAAGGAATAAAACATTTATCATGGGATCAGTATAGCTACCTCTCTCCCAATAAAATTGAGACTCACAGGATTCTGTTATCTGATTCCTCTAGTTTTTGAGCAACTTTCCTGCAGTGAAATCAGCTGTAACAGACCAATTAGTTTTAAGTGACAATAATGTCCATGTGGCACAATCAGCACATCTGATGGTGCACTGAGACCTTCTCATTTAGGATCACTTTCAAACACATCCCCCCCACTAAAGGCTACGCTTGACAAATCGGGTTAGCTAAACGACACACAGACCAACACAAACAGTAACGCTGCTCAGCTAAAACAAACAGATTTTTAGGATGAACATTCCACAGACAGTGTGTTTTCAAAACAAGGTATTAAGACACACCGGACTGTGTAATTACACAATGATTGACTTAAATGCCTTAATCAAGGAGCTTCTAGCTGCTACTAGCTCACTAGGGTGGATCACTTTACAGTGTAGCGGGGAAGCCCAAACTCACAACAAACATTATTAAGTTAAAGTGTGGCTCAACAAATACACCCAGGTACTCTGGTGAAATTAGGCAGGCAGTGTGACGAATGCTGGTTCAAAAACTTTTTTGGTATTGTGCAACAAGGATTAGGACGACAACATCCAGACACACTGACAAATCTTCATCTGATGAACCAGGATTAGAGAAGCTGTGGCTTCTGTCTACAAATTTTGGAGGCAATAAGGCAAAAGAAACAGGCTTGTGATGGAAGACTGTGTGCCCACAGAGGAGCATCTTAAAACTGGGTCCACCCAAACGCTTCTGCGGCGCAAATGAGCACTTTCCATAAAGCCACATGACACAAAAAACAGCAAAGAATGTGTGCAGCTTTTCATTCTCACACTGACCTTATTTTAATAGAAAAAAAAACACATTTTAAACAAACAGGGTAACTCGAAAACAAATCAAGCATTTCACAAAAGCTGCTGCATTGATGCAGTGAAAAAAGTTTTTGATGTTATTTTTAGCTAAAAGTGTGTTTTCACACTTGTACACCTTGAATCTGAAACCACCCGTCAACCCTGCTGTTTAAACCGTTCCCACAACAAAGAAATCATATCTGAATCAATAAAAGAGAATATTCTTATTGTCTGACAGAGATGGATTTCAATTCCTGTGTAGATGTTTTTACCTGTGTCCTCGTCTGGATCCTCCCTGTGAGAGGAGTCTCTGTCTTCTGAAGACACCTGGCTCCTCCAGCTGATATTGCCCATGCAGGAGGCCTGAGTCCACACACAATTAATCCAGGTTACACGGTCCGTATGAGGAGACTTACTGGTCAAACTTGTGGTTTTACAGCCATCATTGAATGGAGCTGCTGAGAGTTAGTCATAAACTAACTTGGAGTTCATGAACATCTTGACTTGACTCAGCACTTCAGAGGAAAGATCCACAAATAGCCCTGACAGACATCAAGAGGAACTCAGAAGCAGCAATCTCCAGTCAAATCAATTTTTTTAAAAGAAATAATATTTTTGAATTACTGGAGGCGGGTGCATTATTAATCCTGGATAAGTCTTGGAGAAGAAGTTGTCATCAGTGATCACGGAGAGAATCCAACCCTCTGTTATCTGAAATGCGGATGCATTCAACGATCATGAGGAAATGAGTGGGCCACCAGCTGGAATAAATGACCTGCTCTACAGCATGTAGGCCAACACACAGTGGCCTCAAATGATGAATCATCTTATATCAGAACACTATCTTCTGGACAGATGGAAGTCGAGAGATAAATATGACCTGCAAATGGAACTTGTTTTAAATCCCAGACGACCTCTGAAGACAATCTTAACTGAAGTCCTGAGCTCCTTGGAAGAAGTTTCTTAAAACTAAACAAATCTTAAAACATTCCTGTTAAAACGGTCTGACTGCCCCCACAGACTGCATCATCGATTACTTCAGCTCTGTCATTATCAAATGTATAATCAATCCATTTCTTGATCTGATTCTCCCTCTGTGCAGAGACTTGATTCTCAGTGTTTCTTCCTATTCCCTCCCTCTTCTCTTTGCTTTCCCATGCACAAAACACACATGAAAAAAATCTAATTACAACACAGCAAAACCTACACCCAAAACAGCAGGCCTCTCATTCTGTGGTAGAGGGAGGGAGAAAAGCTTGCTCCTATCAACCCTCAAAATTGCACCATATCAAGCCAGGACCCATAGCTTTGCCCTATGAAACACTGCGATCACTCATCAGCAATGTGGGTAGACCAAATTGTCTGGGGAAACCTTTTGTAATCACAGCTACTTCAGCTCTTGCTCAGAGTTCTGGTGACTGAGGCATGCAGGGTTTGCTATTTCTGTACATCACACAGGACTTTATTTCAGTCTGAAGCACGGCAGCCACCGCTTCACAAACACAGACACGTCCAAATAACTCGCATTTCACTGTTAACTCTAGGAATGCTAAAGTGTAAACTATCTGCATTGTAGCTGAACTCCTTCATACAGATACACACCCTCCAACAGAATATGGCGGGGGGGGGGGGGTAATCTAAAATAAGACACTGATAGATCAGTTCCGCTGTGCATTGACTGTCCAGTCAGAGACGAGTTCACAAGCCAATTCTAAAACTCTTTATAACTCCCACCACTTTTATACTAATACCAACATGCCAAAACCTGATGTGTCACAATTTTAGTCTCTATAAACACACAAATTTTTCAAATGTTAAAAAATAAAAAAATAACAAAATTGATAGTGATGCTTTGTTGAGATATTTTTTTTCAAGGAATCAAATAAAAATATATTCTTTATAACTATTCTTGTGAAATATAAGTTAAAATCATTGAAATTGTCATTGAACTTCGTAAATCTGAATAAGTTTACATATAACCAAAAATACTTTGAGTTAGGTGTGTTGTTAAACAAAAATAAAAGATTTCTTTTAGTTTTTTAGTGGAGGAGAAGCTGTTTTCCAGGGCTGGTGGTAAAGTAATAAAAAAAAATGATGTTGTGTCCTTACATTATTAATTTTAAATAAAACTGTTAAAGATTCTTGTGCTAATGGCACTTTCTCATCACTGTGTGCAGACTGAATGGATGCAGCTTGAAGCATTTCATAAATAGGTGTATAAATGGGCAACATTAACTTAAAACTGTATGGTTTGGTCTGTATTGCTCTGACTATATAAGTGACAATAAGATAAAAACTCTTACTGCATACAACAGGATTTTAGATCTAAAACTAAACAATTATGAAATTAGCTACTTCACTGCAAAGGAGCTGCTAAACAAGGGGGATTGTGTACAAAGTCAAGTTAACTGTTACTCAGCAGTACTACTACCAATTAATGCAACAACATGTTCAAACATTCCTCTGAAATTCTAAAAATGCTAAATTAGTCAGTTTTAAGAAAGAGAGAACGGTTGGATGGAGAGACAGAACAACTCCTTGAGGCCCCAGCTAAACCCAGGAACGGCATGTGTTTAACAGCTAGAGTAAACCTGGTTAGAGTAACAGTATGAAAGTTATTCATCTGAGCTTTTATCACCTCTCGCTTAGACTTTTGTAATGCTCTGTATTACGGCTTAGACCAGTCTTCAAGTTGGTATTTACAGACAGTCCAGAACGGAACAACTCGCCTTTTAACAGGTAAAAGAAAGGTTGATCACATCAATCAAATCAAAAATACTTTATTAATCCCCGAAGGGAAATTAAGTGTTGTTGTAGCTCAGTTCTTTTTCAGGGAGCCATTATAGAAGGTTCTAGGTGTGGACAGGGAGGATCTCCTGTAACGGTCTGTGCTGCAGCGGATTATGAAGAATCTTCTGGCTGAAGACACTTTGGTGTTGAGTTACTGTGTTCTGAAGAGGATGATGAGGGTTTTCCATCATGTTCTTCATCCTCCTTTGGACAGTCAACTCAAGAGACTCCAGTTCAGTCTTCAGGACAGAATCAGTCCTCCTTATCCATCTGTTCAGCCTCTTCATGTCACCTGCTCTGATGCTCCACCCCAACAGGTGACTGCAGGTGTGAGCAGCTGACAAACTCCTCTTCTTTTGCTGCTCCTCTTCAAATCTCTGTCTGCCCGTATTGTTGGAAAGCCAGGCAGAGACACGCACATGACTCTAATCCTGGCTTTTCTCCACTGGCTCACTGTCCATTTTAGAATTGATTTCAAGGTTCTTGCTGTTGACTTTTAAAGTTTTACATGGGCCTCAACATATTTATCTAATCTTAACGTATGCTCCTGTAAGGGGTCATCTAACCAGTTGCGCTTACATGTTCCAAGATCAGAATTTTGCATGATCCTGACCTCAACCAGTGTTGCAAAGTTGGCTTTTTTAAACGACTTTTCAGGCATCCTTGATTACCTTTTTTTCCTAAAATGCACCTAGCAACAAATCTAGCAACATTTCTGACCGCTCTTAGCTGTTTTCTGTGAAACTGTCGCCAATATTTCCTGCAGATCAGAGACTCGGGTTGTTCTTTCTTATCACAGAAGCTTGTCTGCAGCTACTAGCTGCATGCACACCTGAAAATAATGGTAACCACTGAAAACACTACCATAAACCATACATTTCTGTTTATGGGGTTTTTCAAGCAATGTACTAAAAAACAAACAAACAAAAAAAATTTTCTCTATTAAAGCAGAACTAAGTAAGTTTTGCTCTCGCTCTCCCCCTACTGGTCCCCTGTGAAAGCTCACTGTCGTAACGTTCCCCCGCCACCGCAGACCCCCCCCCCCACTCCACCCCGCCGCCGCCCCCCCAACAACAACGCGCAGAGAACGCTTTTGCAAGAAGAAAGAAAAACAAAACCAAGAAAATGTCTTGACAGGTGAGTATTATTGTCATCTTAGCGCTCCTAAGGGTGGCGTTGCTAACAACGGCAAGGGCTTCATGCTTGTATTTATGTACGTGAGTGTGAGTGCCGTAAAGCAGGTTTGTTCTCGCGAGATTAGTCGGGTCCGATCCACTGAAAGTTGCAAGTGCTGCTTTCAGGACACAGACCCCGGAGGGAGGGGAGGGACCCACGAATCACCCCGCCAAGTCCTTGTTTACCCCCACAGGGACTCTAGAAAACATTTATTGAGGTGAAAAAACTTACTTAGTTCTGCTTTAATTTCATATTTTTGAGATATCTAAGCATTTCTTTGCAGAGCTAGAAATTTTTTTTGAGACAATAATTGTCATAATCATTTCTTTCGGTGTTTTAGTTTTTGATCTTGGTTTCCCTATTTTCGGTTTAGGCCAAGAATTTTTCATTTCGGTGAATCCCTAGTTTTAAATGTGCTACAATAACGGTTAAATACAAACTCACACAATGTACTTGTTTGTTCTTTTTCTGTATCATGGCAGCTTCACAATCTGATGCAATAACAAAGAGCTAATTTCTTCGAGGTGATCGAGGGGATACAGTCTGTCCGAAGTGGAAAACGAGGCAGAGGGAGAGATGTAGTGGAAAATACCATAATGTACATTTTGCAAATCAAATTTAAAAAAGAAAAAATGTTTTTGTTTTTTTTTGCGAATAAAGGTATTACACACAAAAAGACAAAATGTTAACAGAAATGTTCAAATAAATACATAATAAATACTCTTCATTATCTCAGTATTTTTGTTGTATTTGCAACAGTTTGACACAGAAAAAAGGCAATTTCTAACAACAACGTCACTCTCTTTTTCCAGGTCTATTTAAACAAGAAAAATACCAAGTGCACATTTATTAAAACACTCCAAAACTTCCACTCTTTCCCCACCCAGTTTCATTTTCCCTAAAGAAATCGTTGGAAAACAAGTTTGTCAGCTGCTTTGGGCGACAGCACAACACATTGAATTTATTTATGAATTATGGTCCAGGCTGCCTTTGTGATGAGGTCATGTAGGTCAGTGTACAGAGAATGGGGTTAGTGTAAAAACAAATAACCACCCATTTGAACTGTTAAGAGGTGACATCCAAACTAAGCTCCACACGTCAGGATGCGGAAAGAGATTTTCAACAGGTCACAGTGTTGGTGTTTACCTTTCTGAGGAGGAAGAGTTGGTGGCTTTGGAACACTGTAACTAAGGTGATATGCAAGAGTGTTGATGCAGCTAGTGAATCTGGTTATAACTCTCTGGCTGGGCTTTAGTGTCTGTGTCTCCACAAAGCTACACAAACTCTGAGCATTTTGCATTTCATCTCAGCATCTTATCAATCCTTTAAATTTATGAGAGGACATTTGCATTTACAGGTGGGATGTTCACTTCAAAATGTGTTTAAACTGAAGTTTTTAGCATTATAGAAATAGTGGATGTGCAGAAGTTTTTAAAGATCCCATATTATGCATTTTTTCACACACTCTGAATCATCATCATGGTGTGTGAACCCCCTCCAAAAACAACCCCCTCCTGGCTTGTGATGTAAAAGCCGGGACAATTTTGAACAGCACACTTATTAGACTGGAGGAAGGATGAATTCAGAAACTCCCATCTCAAAACAACACTGATGTTTTTTTTCCAACTTTGTATGCATGGTATATGCACCACAGACACACAATAACACCCCAAATCCAAGAAAAAGTAAATTTTTCATAATATGGGACCTTTAAAAAAAGAAATCAGGAACCAACGAAAACATCACCTTGCCATAATGAATGTAACCAATGTAATTCATTATGGTGGCCCCCATTATTCTCCACCTCTAAACTGGCTTCTTAATGGATTTATTTATTTATTATTCTTCCACAGAAGTTCATGTGGCCTGAACAGAAAGATGTACCCACACACAACCATACATCAAAACAGGTCGTGGCACATTTGGAATTACTTTTATTTACATTCTGCGATGGAGGTCACCGTAAAACATATCCGAAACGCAACACGGCGCAAACCGCCAGATGTTATTACGCATATAATACATTGAACTGACCAAGTCGGCAACTAGATGCGCACTATCACGGTTATGTGGCATTTCAAGTTACCAAAATTCACAAAAAAGGTCCACACCTCATTAAAAGTGAATGTAAAATGCTCCAAAAACCAGATCAAAACTTGATTGTTTTATAGAGGTTATTGTGATGATGTTGCAGTTTGTACTTGGTCCTTGGTTTATTGCAGATTAAAGTGTTTTTTTATATAACTTCTTCCATGTGACCATGGTGACACCATTTGCAACCAAATACACCTGGTGACTGCACAGGAAAGGTCACCCTGGCGACACAGCTCAGCATAAACCATACCTGGGATGCAACTAAGCCAAAACCGCCAGACGTTACTATTCATAAGATACAGTACATCAAACTGACCGGGTCAGTCACAGATGTGCACCATCATGTTTCGAGTTACCATGGTGATTAAATCCATTGAAAACCATGACTGCATTTAATCCCTATACAAAAATCATCTGTGTTGACAGGTTACTGTCAGCTTACTTTGACCTACAAATGTTGTTCTGGTCACTAGACATGGGTCTATAACATGGAACTTTTCAACATTTTCTATAGTAACGCCATAGGAATGTCATTTCTCCGTCAAACGCAGACACTTTAAAGTTACTTCAAGAATTTTGTAGTTTCAAAAATACTTTGTCTGTCAAACTGGGTTATCTTTTTTCTTCTAAAGACTCAGCTGAAAATAGACACAAAATGAGAGAGGAAAGCAGCCAAAGTTTGAATACAAACTCTCCACAAAGGTCAAAGAAATATTGCTCAAACCCAAGATTACAGAAAGAGTGGCACATTGGAGGACAATTATAAAGAAAGGAGACATGATTCAGGACTATTGCACAAAAAAACTTTTGCAAAACAACATTTATCTAGGAATGCTTTGAGATTTGAATATATGTGATATGTTCTATTCACCCAAGCTTTTCTGTCATGAATTTTTATTGTGATTCTTATGTGATGTTATTTTCACTTTGTACTATTTTTACTGTTACTCTGTTGTTCGGTGCTTTATGACTTTTGTCTGTGAAAAGCGCCTTATAAATAAACTTCACTTACAACAGACTATCAGAGATCCAATAAACAGCTCAACAGAAGAAATAAGACAAAGGATCCAAAATGTGTGAGCTGAACTGAGATAACATTTGAGTTTCTCTGACATGCTCAGGCCTCAAAATATATAGACGCATTGTCGCTTTCCTTAACAAAACATGGTGCAAATTTGTGTTGTTTGATACTTATAAGGCAAATATGAATGTTTTTATGTGCTTCAGGTCTCAATTTTGACGGCCCATGAAACTGGAAGTAACAAAAAGATAGAACGCAGCTCTTTGTTTACATCTTACATGGACACTGAAAAAGCATTTTTGAGCTTGTGTTTTCATTGATAAAATGGTGATTATGGTGGTTATAGCAACACTATCTCATTAATATATTTCCCTAAATCAGACCGAGAGAATGATGAAATCACTTAAAAAGACTTCATGACAACCAAAGGTAGATGTTCTGACTCATTGGAATTGGATTTTAATCTGTGGAAAAATTCATCTGCTCAGTCACGCTCGAAATTAAACTCATTTGCAGAGCTGAGGGTTAAACATTAGATATAATTTCTATGAACAACACAACCTGAACTGGAATACTGCACAGAAAAAAGGCAGATATGTGTGTCAGGATCTAAAAACACTCACTCCATAAGACATTTTTCAGTGAATTTGGATCTCTTTTCTTTTTCTTTCTCTACTTCTGTTCTAATATGGCTGTTTATTTGTAACGTTCATTTACATCCACAATGACACTGAGTCTGACTGTGTTTCATCAGCAGGACTTGAAGCCTGTGGAACCAATTTTAGCTCAAACATATCTGGCTGAGCGCATCAAAACCACTGACTCTTTTCTTGAGTCATCAAATTCTAGTCCAGAAAGAAACAGACCCTCAGAATTAATAGATTCTTAATCTAATTCTCCTTTTTTTTGCCACGGTTTCTGCCATAGTACTCGCTTTGTTTACATCTCCAGTTCTCGAAATTGTGCAGCAATATTCCATAAATATGCATATTTGAGACTTTATTACTGGAAACCTGTGCATCCCAAGTTTATGGGGAAAATCTGCTACAAGGCACAAATGCAATAATGATTGATATGAAATTGTAAATAAGTCACTGTTGCCTTCACTGGTTTCAGGAGAGCAGACACTTGAATCTCTGCCTCTCTTGCCTCTGAGTTTTAAATAAGCTGCAACTATATGTAGTCCTTTATTTGAAAGACACGAAAGGAATCGGAAACTTGTGTGCATGTGAGGAATGACTGAGCTGCTTGTGGTGGATGACACTCCTTCCCTGCCTGTTACTGGAAGATTTGGGAGTGTGTGTTCACTTGCTGCAGGCAGCACCGGGCAGGACTGGTGTGAACCGAGGCAGGGAGACAGTTAGTGGAATGGGATTCAAGTGTAGCTGGCGGGTATAAAGTTTTCTTTCACAGGCATACCTAAGACGACACTAATAACACTCATGTTTAGCGTGCAATGCAGTGATTTAATTGCGTTTTCAAATGCATACGAAATGAAACACGCAAGCAGACACGACAAGGGTCAAAGCGAAAAAAACGCGTTTCAAACTCCAGGTTTGGACACGGCTAGCGTTAGCCACTGATAAGCTAGCATTTAGCTATTGCTAGCGATTTTTACCAGTCAGTATCAAGAGCTAAACGGAGGCGGAGAATATTCTCAGTAAACAAATACTGATTTATTTAGGGGACTTGAAATAATTTCCTCCGCTATGAAAAGCTGAGATTTATTCCGAAACACTGCGGATGCTTTCAAACAACCAACCAATGGCATTTCTACGCCCTTTGGAAAAACTGGGTTCGGTAAATGCCGATGTTGTGGCAAAAAAAGCTAATCATCGTAATAGAACCACAGTCATTAAAAAGGATTTTAAAATAGTTTGTTCACTAATAAATTAAAAGGAGGAGTGACAAACGGACTTCGGCAGCTTTAATGACACAATTACAGCTAGTTATTTGGTTGTGCTTTATATGATAGCTAGTCTGCCAGGATGTACATTCCCAGGAAAATCTTTGACCGCTGCCCCCAACTGAAAGTATTTTTGAGTAGAAATAGTGTGATTCTTCTGGTTGCAACTCATCAAAAATAATCCTGGTCTTCCATAAAAAGAATATCGTAAACACATGTATTATAATAATAAAACATTTGTAGCCTATATAACTGTAAGGGTGCTGTACAAAATTGCAATCAAATGCGCTTCTTTCAACGGGTGTGCATTTTTCGACACAACACCAGTGGAGTCCCATGCCAGATTTGGAATGATAGCAAGTTTATGTAGTATTTTCCAGATTCCCTGACCCCAAAATGTCCACCTCTCTAACCGAAGTAAAACAAGAGTTAATACAGCCACGTTTCATTCTTAAACGGGTAGCAGAGGGGAAAAAAAACAATCTACGAGGCCCAATAAAACCTCAATTCACACTGGACACGTTCCTCCAGCGTTATCTGGAGCTCCATATTATTGCATGTGTTCGTCCATATCTATTCCGCATTTGGTTCATCCGTCACCCATGACAAGAACGCTGTTATGCCGTTACACAGTATCCGAGATGGAGCAGCGAGGCTGAATCTAGCCGGTCAGGACTTACCTTGCTTGCTCTCTATTTTTCTCGACATTTTCGTAGCCAGCAGCAGCTGCTGTGATCCCAACAAAACGGTAAACTGCAGACTCGCTGTGCGTCTCCTCCGATTATTCCTTCATTTTTTTCGATATACTGTTGTATCCATGAGATAATTCTGCCGGGCTGGATATATTGTATTTATAGGCCACACACATTGGTACGTTCAAAAGCGGTCTCTGTCCGTCTCCGGGTGATTTTTACTGGATACACACACACACAATACAATACAACGCACCCACGTTTATGCCTTGAACCGAGACTCTGGCAGATTTAACATCATTTAGTACAACAGCGCCCCCTTGCGTGTGGAATTAGGTATATCAATCTGTCAACATGGAGATGGGCGTGTTTCAATCTCAGTCAAGAGTTCTACCAAAGCAGACTGCTGGTCTGTTTTCAAACAGTAAAATGTGTGCAGTGCTTTGAGTATTTCAAAATAAAATCAAAGTAAATACATTTAAGATATGAGAAAAGGCCTGAAAGCAAAACAATAGATAGTCTAGCAAATTTAACTGAAGTAAAATTGTGAGTTTGCACAATAAGGGTTTTTATTGCTTGTAATCAAAGTGTTGTGTTTTAAAAATTTAAGACATTTCTCCATTTATCATAAAATAATGTCTGAAATATTCAAACAGTGTTTTCCCCGTATGTCACCCACCACTAATGGTTTGTATACCAAAAACATTAATACATAGATTTAACCCAAATTTCAATGGCGTGCTGACTACAAATTTACTGCCTCCTTAGTGCTGCACATTATCTCAACCATTAGTGAACAACCATCTAGATTCAGGCATGTCAAGTAAGCATGCAATGTCATCTTTTTATAAATAATTGATCTGACTGACAGAATGATCTTAATTCTCTGAGTGATCTGGGTCAGCTTGAACTCCTGCAATGTGCTCTCGAAAGCAGAGACATGCATTAAAATACGAAGACAAGGAGTTCATTAAATGCTGCTGGATGCATCTTTGTGCAGCTCTCAGAGACACACACACACCATCAGCTGTTTTTAATCAGCTATCAAACTGAGGCCTTGAGAGTCAAGGATTCATATTTACACAGGCTGTCATTCTGCCTGCTCCCTTGTGTTCTTGTTTGCACAGCAGAAACCACACCCATTTGACATAAGTGCAAAGTGCTCATTGTTTGTGCACCACTTGGTGTGAGGTGTGTTGGTGTGTGAGTGTGGTGGAGGGGGAAAGTGAGGAAGAAGTAAAATACCTTCCCTGAGGCTATGAAAAAAAGATAGAAGAAAGACACTGAACTGCCGACGAATAATAGACAAGTTAGGGCAGGATACAGAGACATGGAAAAGCACAGTGATCAATTCCTTCAAGTGAAAAAAAATCCTTTTGGTACCATGTGTTCTATTAATATTTGGAGCATCAGTGTTTAGAGGCAGAAAGCAACACACAAAATGATAGAAAGTAAATGTAGCACCAATCTGGTAAGTGACTGAGCCACTTCAAACTTTTAACAGTCAACTGAAAGTTTGCCTCGTCTCATTTTAGAAGTCCTCCTTGTTCTGTTTCCGTTGATTCTTGGTTTGGCTTTAGGTCTTTTTATGTTTATGGCTGCACAGACTGTGAGCTCTCGAGGAATTTAGTTTTAGGCTGTAACATTTGGTAACAACCGTTATCTCCACGAGGGCCGGTTTCATACTTCATCACATGTCTTCACCTGATTTTTGGCTAATTAACCAATGACTCAACATCTATTCCAGCTGGCGAAGACATGTTTTTCCATTCCAGCAACATCAGTGCCTTGTGAGAGAATATTGACTGTTTTTGTTGTTTTTCTTAATAAAAAACAGAAATGAACAGAAGCACCTCCTTCTGATTAATGCCTTTAGAAAATAACACAAAAAGTGAAAAGCCACTAAACTCAAAAAAAGAAACATTGCAGATAATTGAATAATATTTTACAATGAGGTTCATTCTTCTGAACATTCTAAGAGATGGATTCATTTTTTAGAAACATTGTTCCAAATGATTAAATCTCCCAAACATTCCAATTCTGCCATCACTAGTAATAAGTCAGACGAGGACTTTATATTTTACAGGATTTGTTTCCAAAATGCAACAACATTAAGCTTTGATCATAACGACTGATGAACGTTCTTACATTTCTTACATTCCTAAAGAATCTGGAGTTTGCAGACATTCGCAGAAAGTTGGTGTGGCTGTCTTTTATTTTGCAAGAGCAATTTGAGGCATCCTAGAGAAAATGAGGTATTTTTCTGCCCCCTGCTGGCCGTGAAGATTTCTCACGTTCTTTGTAGTTGTGCCTTGTGCCTTCCTACTGTCTAGTCACCATGAGTAAGACCTGGCTGCAGCCTGCAGAAGCGGCATTGGACAACTGGCACCAGTGTACATTGGAAATGAAGGGGCCAATACACATGATCACTTACAAACTCCTTTAAGGTGCAATATGTAAGAATGTTACAGTGAAATACTCACAAAACAGTCTAATGTCCCACTGATGTTGAAAGTAAAGTTACATTTAACAGATTTTGATCTCAGCTGACTGGGTGGTCGCTACTTTCTGTCACTTTAAAAACAATGATTCCGGTACGGAATCATTGTTTACAATAACTATTCCATGTCCAGACTTCCTGGTTCCATAGAAAATCACATGAGCACCTGCAAGGTTGCCAAGTCTTCAACACAAACAGCTGTAATTCCAGACCGACCAGCAGCAAAGAGTAAAAGAAGCAGCCCTGAGGTAACTTGTAGTAAACCTAAGAAACCACGACATCCTTCCCAAAAACTGAACAAATACAAGAGAAATAAAATGAGGATCAATATTAGAACTGGCAACCCAGCAGAAAAATCAGGAAGGGAAGGGGCTGAGGTCTTTTTTCTCCACACAAACTGCAGTACTCCGATTCGACCACAAGGTCTAGTTCTTACAAATTGCACCTTTAAAGTGTTTGTGACATACTCAGATCTCAGTGAAAACCTCTAATGGATCGGCACAGGTTGGCGTGTCTGTCCTGATTAGGCCTGGATCAATGACGGTGGGTCCTTTGTTCTCGAAACTCCAGTAGTTGGAAGGTTTTCAGTGTCTATGACTGTTCTTGAATCACCAGGTCTGTTGCGCTGGTGTGTAGATCTGATGGGCAGTAGGCGTGTTATTCCTGAGTAGATTTTATTTTAGCTTCTCTTTTTATGGAAGTCTCCAGATTTAGATGATGTACAGCTTCTCAAAAAGGCCTTAAAAACCTCCCATTTAATCCCTAGTGTTGTTTGAGTCGTATTATCTTTCAAGTAAGAGGCTGTTTCTTTTCCAGTCACTCAACAAATTTATCATCCAAAAGCCATTTTTAACTTAAACTCCATCTAGATGGATCTTTCACAAGAGTCTCATTTGTATAGATAAATCTGAGTATCAATATAGCTGAGATGAATAAATAATCAAGTCATGAGAATGTTCTGTATGTAGTTGAATAGCACACGTATACAATGTCATTAGGTTTTAAGTATCTGCAGATATCATCCAAGTTCGGGCCATAAATATTTACAAAATTTAAATGAACTGTCAGTAATGAACCCTGAATAATTAAATATCTCCCAAATGTATCCTCAAATATATAAAAAAAGAACAAAACTGTGAATGAGGGTTATAACTCCAATCGGCGAGTCTTCAACAGTATTTGTCTCCTGCAAAAATATAAATTTGTGCACCCGAGTCATTTGGTTTATTCATTACTTGCTTTATCTTTTTGATCTTCTGCAAACTGTGACAATTCCATGACCTGCTCATCTGGAGCCTAATAAATTGCATACGTTTGGTTACTCCAGCAGTTTAGCAGGTGGTCTTATCCCATGTTTTAGTCCCAGGGTCTGCAGCTGCTGATGCACCGAGTCTTGTTGCTGCCTGTTTGTGAACTTCTGTGGCCAAATCATTGTAAAACCTCACATGTAACACTTATACAAGATGTCACCTTTCTTTCTTGTAGCGTTCACCACTGTCTATAGTTCTCGAACTTCATTATCAGGGCTCTTGGTTCGATGTGATGCGCTCTCTCTCCAGAACTATCAGTGTTCTCAGCTGGCTAGCAGTCAGCTCTCCAGAAATGAGCAAGGATCCATGCTCCCCACCAGCTGCATCTTTTTTATGTGAGATTTTGTCTCCATGTCAATAACCTTATATTCCAGGACTTTATGTCTTCTTTCCAACATCTCAACTGTATTTCCATAAGTGTAGCATATTCACCCTCCACAATGGAAAGATGTGCCTCTACTTGTACAATCAGTGCAGTTACTTATCTGATATTTTGTCTCATCCACCTCTTCCAAAATCTCATCACATCTGTCTGAAAGCTCACCCTTTAGCTCGCCTTTCAAATTGATGACAGCTGTTTCTTAACATGACTGAGTTTACTCTTGTTGTCTGCAGACTCACTGATAATAGCAGCATCACCCTTGTGGCTAATGCTAGCTTCCTTCCCAAATTTTTGTTTCCAATGTTTCCCAAAGTCAGATAACTTTGACTGTGTCGTTGTTTTTCCTTTATTTTCTTTTATCTTTGGATTTGGCATTACATCTTAAACAAACAAACAAACAAACAAACACCTGCCTGTATAAAAAGCCTGCAAACTTCAACAGGATTTGTAGTAAAAATGTACTCTCTGTGTGTGTGTATAAATGTATATATATGTCTGGCAATCAATTGAGATACATATATACATGGTTGCTTTCTTCGTTGTAGGCTGCTGCGCGTGTGCCTTTGCATATCTTATAAATAATCATGGTGGGCCTCAATGGACAAAAATGCAGTGGGCCATTTATTTTGGTCCCAATCCAGTCCTGGATGTAGGTGTTTGAGATGAGAGAGAAACTGGATGAAAATTATCAAAGCTATGATGCTGCCCTCATTAAAGATATGGACATAATTTCAGATTATTGAAATCTTCTAAGAGGAACTTATGATTTATATTTTTGTGTAAGGAGCCTTTATTTTATAGCTTTATTTCTTTAGTGTTATTTTTCATGTCCATGTTATCACCGGCTTGAAGGTAAAAAAAGCTGCTCCATGACTCTTTGAAATTGGACATTTTTTCTTTGTAATTTCTATACAACTAAAGTGTTGATCTATAGACTGATAGATCTATATGAAATATATCACCCATGTTTGTGTTCCATATTTGCATGACATTAAGGCACCGAATAAGAGGAGCTCAAAGTATTAAATTAATACCTTGGTTTATCCAAAGTCTCCATGCCAATAGATTCCTTACTACAAACGCAGAACGCTATAAAGGGCTTTATAAACTGTATGTCTATTGCCTTACTGAGCGACGCTCTGCTGCCATCTATCGGCCAGAGAGCGCAGTACAACGCAGACCAATATTTTTCTATATTTCACCACTGGGCGGTGCTCGTGAACTATAGATCAGTTTTATACTCCAGTGCGCTGTTGTGACACCCGGAAAAGTATTTGCAGCAGTGTAGGAGCAGGTACAGGAGGTGATAATAAAATTTAATTATAAAAGGATTCTCTAAACCTAAAACAAACAAATAAAACATTAAAATTACCCTTTTTTGAATTACATACTTAGTCAAGTGGTTAGAAAACCTAAATTAAACCTTTATAAAAATGTTGACTACGTTTTTTCCACTTCATTTCACTTTAATTTTGGAGATTCCTCTCAGAAGTACAAACAAAAAGTAAAAAACAAAACAGTGTGACAAAATAAAATTCAATCAAATGGCATCAGCTTCAGCTTCAAGTTTTAATAATATGTTGATGATTTCTTAATTTAAAATGATCATCTGCCTGCTTAAGTTGAATATGACAGATGATTTCAAAATGAAATTAATCATTAATCAGTTTCGATTATATTTATGACTGTAGGAAAATGTTAGTGATGCACACCAGGACGTTTCACATTGTGATTAGAGCCAGATTGGGTTTACTGTAGGGTAGATGTAGTTCATTGCAAACAGGCGGAAAATAAAGAGAAACAAGACCATTTTGTTACCTGAGAGTTGTCAGTGACTGACATTTGATCTCTGTGGTAGTGGGTGTGTAATGCAGAGCTCAAACACAGTTTAAGGTTCTGTTAACCTTGACCAGCGGTCAGGTACTTCCATCCATCGCATCTGAGAGTTGAATCAGGAGGGGTGGGATCGGTGAGGCTTAAATGTCTGAATATATTGAACTAAAAAGGAGGGAAAATTACTTTGAAAACAGTCGGGGTCCTCCTTCTTTGGGCTCTTTGTCAATGTACAGTAGACAGACTTTTCTAATGAGGTTTTCATGTTAGGATTACGAGGAGACAGACAGCTAAAGATAAGTATATGAGGGTTAGACACTGAACAGAGAGGTGTTGGATAGAGGACAAGATGTTAGAAATTTGATCTATATTGTTTTCTTTTCATCATCTGAGATTTAGCGACCGTCTTTCAATGACCGTCTTTGTTTAATGTGTAAAACAAGATGCATTACTTTTAAACAGAATTAGTATTTTCTTTCAGTTTTTTTTTCATGATATAAAAGATAAATGTATAATAATTCAGTCAGTCTCTTATTTGGGTGAGAGGCGGGGTTACAACCTGGACAGGTGGCCGATCCATCACAAGCCCATTTATGCTAAATTTCTAAGTAAAAAAATCTATGTATATATGACTAGATGGATACACACTTTAGGAAAAGAATTATTTATGTGCTGACACAGCGTATTGTTGTGGTGCTTTTTAGAGCGCTGCAGGGCGGCGCCTTGGGTTTAGGAAAGCTGCTCTTTGTTTAAGATCACTTCATCCTCTCACTCAGCCATTGACAGCCTCGCCCTCTAAACTCCATCCTCTCTCTTTTATTCATGATGCTCTTAAATGGTCAACCTTTCTTCAAGGTTGGATCTCTGTCCTTTGTGCCAGTCCTTCCAGTGCTCCTGACTGACATTTAACTCTGAAGGAAGGGTACAGAGGGCAAAAGAGCATGAAATGAAACTAGCCACAGGGGTTCACAGTGAGACTTGACCGCTTGCTATCTCGCATCTCCATTAGCCACCGGAGTCCATGGAGACTGGGGTGCCCCCTCAGCTTGAGAGGTGTGAAAGCACACAAAGCTCGGGACTGTGTGGACTGAGTCTGTGATGTGGTGACATGAATGACAATTATGGTTCTTCAGTTTGCTGTCTTTGCTGTGGACTTTGGCTTCCTGTCCACCTCCTGCTCTTGACTTTAGAGGGGTTAATGTCATTATTTATCCTTTCCTTTATTTTGCTCAGTGGGTCAGAGGCATTAACAGGCATTTCAAAGTGTTGCCTTGGAGACAATTAAAATATGTTCAACTACAAACCATCCATCCATCCATCCATCCATCCATCCATCCATCCATCCATCCATCCATCCATCCATCCATCCATCCATCCATCCATCCTACATCCATCCATAGCTGCATTTTATCATAGATAGATAGATAGATAGATAGATAGATAGATAGATAGATAGATAGATAGATAGATAGATAGATAGATAGATAGATAGATAGATAGATAGATAGATAGATAGATAGATAGATAGATAGATCATCCCATTATTTTAGACAGTAATACCAGTCTGTTGTACTGGCTGCTGTTATCATTGAATGCAGCAGTTGGCAATGATGCATCATGCTCTATTCACATTGGATCACCCGGATTTCACAGGAGCAGATTTTATGAAGGTGTGGTGTGACACAGTATGGTCTGCTGGTGTCACATTTTAGCTTTTGCCAGATCCTGGTTGAGAGCTGGGGGTGGGAGTAGGCACCTGTGATGCTGGCATGAAAAGCCAGCTGCATAACTGCCCCGATTACAATCCACACAAGAGCTATTTAACAAGATGAGTGATTAAGACTGTGAGTAATTGAAGCAGGAAAGTGCAGCCTGAAGCTAAAGCGACATAACAGACACTTGAGTAGGAAAAGATGAAGTGTGGGCATCTTTTTTTTAACATGTAGGTCTTGATTGCATATTCCAAGAATTAAACAATCAGACACCATAAAGTAAAAACTAGAATCATCAGTCAATCATTCAAATTCTTTTTTTCCATGAATAATCTAGCAATTATAGAATGAATGATAAAATGAAATGGGAACATTTACAATGGATGTTATCCAAAATGGGAAAGTCTGTTATTCAGAACTGTGAACACTGTTTAATGTATGTGAATGACATTTCAACATATTGGCTCAATCTTCGGTTTTGTCCCACCCAACTGTTCAGAAATGTGGATTATTTTTTCTAGAGGTAACAAAAAAACATGTCAACAATACAAAGCAGCTGTGATTTGAAGATAAATTGAAATGATTACATCTCTAAAATGTAATCTTAAAAATCTGCATGTATTTTAATGTGTTTTTCAGTGAAAAACTACTTAATTGAGAGGACATGTTATTGGTAGGTATTTCATCTAGAAAAAAAAATCTAAATTGCTCATTGATAGTTCAAGTAACATTTGACTGGATTGTTTTTAATGACACTGCACAACAAAATTACACATATAGTTTAAAAGATAATGATAGAAAGAATAACTGCTGTTCTGCAAAAAGTAAAGAGGATGTTAATGAACAAACAGATGCATCCAGAGTCCTGTGTGTAATTTGCTTCTTGTGGAAAAAGGGACATTTTTTTAGGACTCATAAAAGAAAGGGGTGCAACTTGCACCAGCACACTCTGCAGAAGGCAAGAAAAGCCCTGAACATGTTGCCAGTCTATCACAGAGCTAACACAGATTGACAGATTAACACCCCCCCCCCCCCCCCCCCCCCCCACACACACACACATACACACATTCATTCCTGTGGGAAATTTACAATCTCTAATCCACCTGATTGTATCTCTGTGGGTTGTGGTAAAATGCCAGAATAAACTCATATGAGCGGATGAAGAGTTGTTGTAAAGTTCCACCAGAAGAGGATCAAACCTGCAAACTGTGGAGGTCAAAGTGTCTTAATTGGTCATTGATGTCCGATTAAATTGACCTTTATCTTGCTCTTCGGATAATGCTCATAGAATAAATGTCCATTTTAAAAGGTCTGGTAAAAATATGCAATCAACACTAGCATCAGCACTGAAGGAAAGTTATTGTATAGAAAGCATTTGTATAAAAAAATAAGTAATTAGGAAGAAACTTGTGTATTTGCTTACGCGGCACCTCTGAGCTAATTTTGTGAAAAAAAAAGGACTTTTGTGTCACCTAGCCATATTATCAAACAAAAACATCCCCCCTACTGACAGTGGTAAAATAAAAAATTTGTGTGTGTGTGTTTTGTGTTGGCAGTAAGAAAAAAACTCTTAATAGGTTTCTTAACAGGATGTGTATGACAAACCCTTCCTCAAACACTATCACACACACAATTTGGGCACAGATACAAACAAACTGTCTAATTCCATTGAATGTGTGTTGCATTGCAAAAGGACAAGGGGACAAAAAGAAAGAACACCGTCCTTATTATCTTTCTCACAGTCAGTCAGTAAACTCTGAGGCAATGTGAAAAAATGCAACCATAACAGAAGTAAACGATGAGAGGCAGCAGCTTCAGTAAAGCTGCGCTGACAACTTTCCAAAGGCTGATTTAGCGAAAGAAGTTACATCTGCTGAGCTCCAATGACATCTATTGGGCTGTTCCGGCTGCTTTCGCGCTGCTGTGCTGCAATCAATGTTTTGATGTGAACACAGTAAACTAGTTTGTTTTTCATACAGAAAAGATGGAAATCTTGAGCTCAGGAGCCCCTCAGCATCTTAACTCAGGTATCATATTGGATAATATTGCATGTTTAATTGGCAAATCCCCCCAAAACCTGTAGTTGTTTTGCACACTTTGCACCCCCCACTAACCTATCTTACATATTGCAGATACACAGGTTCCCACATTTAAGCATGCGCATACTAACTCTCTGTTGGCCTCCTATCATTCTCCCACTCAGCTTCACATTGATGGACATTGGGACCGACCCAACATGTGTACCCCCCACCACCCACAGAAGTCACCTCTATCCCTTTAGAGACCCTTCCCTCCACCTCAACAACAAACAACTTGTTCATAAGAGCGAAGGATGTCAACAGACTTTTTAAGAGACAGAACCCGAGAAATGAACCTGGACCGGACTCTGTCTTTCCAAACCACCCGGAGTCTCTGTGCTGACCAAATGTCTCAATTGTTCACAGACATTTTCAACACTTCACTGGAGACATGACGTTTACCAACCTGCATTGTAAACCGGTCTGTAGATGATGATGTGAACAGCCCTGCACCACATCCTCCAGTATCTGGGATCCTGCAAAAGGATTCTGTTTGTGGACTTCAGCTCTGCATTCAACACAGTCATCCAGTTCTTCTGCAGGACAAGTTGTCCCAGCTGTGTTTGCTCAACTCCACCTGCAGGTGAATCACAGACAGGACACAAACAGGAAGCAGCACGTGAAGCTTATACAAACAACCACATGCAACCACCCCCAACTCTCATTTGCATCTTAAAGTTTCTTATGAAATGCACAGACAGTTGCATTATTGCGCAACTGCTTTGTACATGTAAATATTGCTGGTTTTTATGTTTGCTATCTTTACTTTGATTTATTCTCTGCACAGCTTCGCCCAACACAAATTCCTTGTATTGTGCAAATAATACTTAGCAGTAAACTGATTCTGATATGAATGAGAGGACAAGTGCAAGTGGAAAAGGCTGAGTATGGATATGGAGGGCCTGTCATGTTAAATCGATAACTGAATTTGAGAGATCACTATACTATGATGCTGCAAGTTACACAATCTTTCTTATGATTCCCAGCTTCTTGGGTTACTGCTTGAATCCTTCCATGTTTGTCCAGTAAAAAAATAAAATTTGTGGCTTATGAATAAAATCTAAATGCAGTGTTTCCCTCTGCTTCTTCTGTTCAAAGTGAAGCCAAAAAAATCCAGTTTATAGGAGTCGGCATGTCATGATTTTGGAACCAGAATCTGCACACCAGAGATGTGGAGCTGACTCACCTACACGAAATATTGATGTTTCTTTTTTGACATCAAATAATTACTGTAATTGTTGGACTTTTGTGTCCCCCTTTATAAAGCCACAACAGTAATTTTAAAAAGAAAAAGAGATTTGTACATATGTAGGCCACAGCTATAAGCTACAGGGTGCCACGTTGTAACATGACATGGTTACTCTGAAAGATTTTTAGTTAAATATGTACCGTAAATATTTTTTTTCCAAACAGCGCCTGTAAACATTTTTTTTTTTAATATTGTAGTCTACTAGGAAAAGTCTTTCTATCTTCATCTTCCTCCTGTTGCACTAAGCTCATGTGCAGCAGCTCTATTTCCTTCTTCAACAATCAGATCAATCAATTTTAACTTGAAAGATGCATCATGTGCATTTCTTCATGTGGGTTCCATGATGAACCAGCATGAAGTTCAAAATGACTGATCTGAAGAATTTAGTGTGAGTGTGTTTGATTTCATTCGAAACTGTTTTTTTGGTCCTTTGTGATCTGTTTGGTAATGTCATCGGTCTGATGTGACAAGGCTAACTGTTTTTAGCGGCATGAAGCTAGTTAGCCTGTAAAAATCCATAAATCAGCTGCATCATTAGCTACGTTTACATGGGCACATTTATTCGGAATAAACGCCCAATCGGAACAAAAATACGTCATGTAAACATGTCAATCAGAATGTTTTGATCCGATGCAGCCTGATCAGAATGAAATTTACCTCCGATCGAGAGGGGTGGTTTTGTCCGATCTTCATTTGGATAGACGTGCATGTACACACCCATTCGGAATGAAGGGGTGACAAAAGCCCACTGCGCATGCGTACAACTTCAGCGTGACGTTTTTCCGCTTTCGCAGACCCAAGTAGAAAACATAGCGGGAGGTAAACAGAAGTGGTCTGCTGGTGCAGTCATCCTGTCATCCTGCTCTCCTCTCCTGTGGTGGAGGAGCAGTAGCAATATGTATTCAGCCTCTAGCTTGGTTAATGCGACCAGTAAAAACCCAAACATAAAGGTAATCACCCGCAGAAGGTCCATATTGGGGAAAACGTGAGTCAGCTCGAGCACACGATGGGGCGGGAAAGATGCGCAGAAAGGACGGAGTTTGTTTACTTTTTTCTTCCCCTGGAAAGACAACTCGCTGTGCGCATGCTAAACTCATTTAATCTGATTGAGTGCTTGGTGCATGTGTACTCATGGCATGATCAGATCATTTCAGTTAGTGTCCATGTAAACAGAGATTTGGGAATTCCGACTGACCAAGATTTTAATCAGATTGGGGAAATTTGGCGCATGTAAACGTAGCTATTGTTTTAGCCGCCGTGTTCAAAATGTTTGAAAAAAGTATAGTCCGGAAATTATAGTAATTACAACTATTGAATTAGAAAAACAAAAATTTGAACATGAAGCACTGAGGTAAGAACTACTTAAATCAACAGGAACCTAAAACAATTTTCTCAAGTGTATTTTTAAGAAAACGCATCTTCCCATTTATTTACATGGAGGGGGCAGGACTTAAAACCCACACTGCATCCAGCCACTAGGAGGTGCTCCGCCCCTGTAGGTTTTACCTTCACACTCATAACATTTAATTCATGTCCATAGGTTTAAACCTGCATGAGTCATTAGTAACAGAGCAAGTTACTCCCAATGAAAATGGCATTCACAAAACTCATGAAAAGAAAAGAAAAAAAAAAAACAGCTGAATTATAGATGATTTAAACCAGTTTCACACATCAAATTCATTCTGATTTATTTGGATACACTGAGTTTGACAAAGAAAGTAGAAAAGGCAAGCAAACATAATTTCCTTTGTTACTGCAATCATCAACTGTAACATTATTAGTAAAAAAAACCCCACAAATTAAAGATAATACATTTCTGTTTGATTTATTTTTATATTTTTGAAATCTATAAAACAAAATAATATTTTTAACTGAACTCATCTTTTCCCTATAAGCAGTGAAATGTTTCCATCGTGTGAGACTGTTGGAGAAAGAAATAGTGAGTTCAGATCTCAAATGGTGCCTGAACCTTTGCGTATTGTTTATTTTCTTTAAACTCTTAAAATATGAAGCAAAAATATAAACAAACTTTGACCATGTATTGACTGGTTGTACACTTCTGTCTGTATGTTGTGTACCTCTAAGATTTTTGCTTCACACTGGTGACTTCTAAGGGATTTCTTGGCCCCTGCGGCTTTGTTTTTTTTCCATTAAAGAACAACTTTTCTAACGCTTTCCATGAAGTGTAAAAATCAAGTATTTTTTCAGTTAAATCAGAATAAGAGCTTTACTCACAATACTGCAGTTTCTTTTGTTCTGACATTCTTACATATTTTACTGTTTTGCTTTTTAGGCTGAGCATCTGTGGCACTTCCCTTTTTTTTATCCATAATGTTAAAACTCTTTCTGGTGCACGACTTCAAATTGTGCTTTACACCATGTTTTCAGGACATACAGTACACTCACTGCAAGAAAGCTTATGTTCAAGAAAATAAAAGCGTTGTCGGCTGCAGATTTCCTGGACTTTGAAGATGCTATTTCAGTGACAGAAGGGATCCCGACAGCAAACATCGACTGTTATACTTCCCATAGTTGCAGAGCTTCCGATATGTAAATCCTTTGATTCAAGAAACAGGCAGTATTTACTGGATATGGACAAAGACTACGGACAAAGACTACAAATGGTTTCTACTCGTCCGCAAATTAAATGACCATATAGGTCGATTGTGACAGCTCCAAAAAACGACCTGTGTGAGCGTTTTCTTGGGTCCTGCAGAGACTAACTCTCAACAGCACATGTGTGTACTTTCCCAGAGGAGCTCCTAAATGCGCATGCGCAAGATTGCAGCAATATGTCTCCTTATAATATAACGGCTAGCTTTAAAATATAAAGATATGCATGTACAGTGGGGCAAAAAAGTATTTAGTCTGCCACCAATTGTGTAAGTTCTCCCACTTAAAAAGATCAGAGAGGCCTGTAATTTTCATCATAGGTATACCTCAACTATGAGAGACAAAATGAGGAAAAAAAAATCCAGAAAATCACATTGTCTGATTTTTAAAGAATTTATTTGCAAATTATGGTGGAAAATAAGTATTTGGTCAAAAACAAAAGTTAATCTCAATACTTTGTTATATAGCCTTTGTTGGCAATGACAGAGGTCAAACGTTTTCTGTAAGTCTTCACAAGGTTTTCACACACTGTTGCTGGTATTTTGGCCCATTCCTCCATGCAGATCTCCTCTAGAGCAGTGATGTTTTGGGGCTGACACTGGGCAACACGGACTTTCAACTCCCTCCAGAGATTTTCTATGGGGTTGAGATCTGGAGACTGGCTAGGCCACTCCAGGACCTTGAAATGCTTCTTACGAAGCCACTCCTTCGTTGCCCGGGCGGTGTGTTTGGGATCATTGTCATGCTGAAAGACCCAGCCACGTCTCATTTTCAATGCCCTTGCTGATGGAAGGAGGTTTTCACTCAAAATCTTACGATACATGGCCCCATTCATTCTTTCCTTTACACGGATCAGTCGTCCTGGTCCCCTTGCAGAAAAACAGCCCCAAAGCATGATGTTTCCACCCCCATGCTTTACAGTAGGTATGGTGTTCTTTGGATCCAACTCAGCATTCTTTCCCCTCCAAACACGACAAGTTGAGTTTCTACCAAAAAGTTCTATTTTGGTTTCATCTGACCATATGATGTTCTCCCAATCCTCTTCTGGATCATCCAAATGCTCTCTAGCAAACCGCAGACGGGCCTGGACGTGTCCTGGCTTCAGCAGGGGGACACGTCTGGCACTGCAGGATTTGAGTCCCTGGCGGCGTAGTGTGTTACTGATGGTAGCCTTTGTTACTTTGGTCCCAGCTCTCTGCAGGTCATTCACTAGGTCCCTCCGTGTGGTTCTGGGATTTTTGCTCACCGTTCTTGTGATCATTTTGACCCCACGGGGTGAGATCTTGCGTGGAGCCCCAGATCGAGGGAGATTATCAGTGGTCTTGTATGTCTTCCATTTTCTAATAATTGCTCCCACAGTTGATTTCTTCACACCAAGCTGCTTACCTATTGCAGATTCAGTCTTCCCAGCCTGGTGAAGGTCTACAATTTTGTTTCTGGTGTCCTTTGACAGCTCTTTGGTCTTGGCCATAGTGGAGTTTGGAGCGTGACTGTTTGAGGTTGTGGACAGGTGTCTTTTATACTGATAACGAGTTCACACAGGTGCCATTAATACAGGTAACGAGTGGAGGACCGAGGAGCCTCTTAAAGAAGTTACAGGTCTGTGAAAGCCAGAAATCTTACTTGTTTGTAGGTGACCAAATACTTATTTTCCACCATAATTTGCAAATAAATTCTTTAAAAATCAGACAATGTGATTTTCTGGATTTTTTTCCCTCATTTTGTCTCTCATAGTTGAGGTATACCTATGATGAAAATTACAGGCCTCTCTGATCTTTTTAAGTGGGAGAACTTACACAATTGGTGGCTGACTAAATACTTTTTTGCCCCACTGTACATGCTGTAAAGCAGAATATTTTGTTGTTTGATCACGTTAGTAAGCAGAAGGGTTAAGGTTTGGGTTGCCAATATTGTTCGCATATGGTATATACGGTTGTTTTTACAGGTCGCAAAATCGACCAACGTGGTCGTATTTCACTGGAGGTCGGTCTCTTTTAAGAACCATTTGGCTCAGGGACACAGGGCACAGGGCGTGTCAAACATGATCATGAAGAGGCACAAAATTTGGCAGAACAGGGTCCTATGTGTAGCGTGAGTGTGGAGATGTGGGAACTTGCTGCACAAGGTGAGGGAGTAGGAGAACATCTAAATAGCAAACAAAAACCTATTTGATGGATTTGAAGAACACAGCATCACGATGAAGGAGGTTTTTGATTTCTCAATTTGCGATCCAGCCAAGTTCTAATTAGGTTTGTAGGTTGTGAAGAGTGTGGCAGGGTCATCATCCAACATGAAGGGTAAGAAAATATGTAGATACTTCCAGAGCTACCTTGTTCTAGAATTACAATACATTTCCTTGCATATGACAAAACAATTTTTTTCTTCAATATTTACATTTTATTACACACAAGGTTAAACTTGCTTGTCATTTAAACTGCTTAAGATGCTTTTTTATTCTGCAGCAATGCAGTCTTAAGAAATGGATGCCACTAAACTGGCATGATTACAGAGGAAAGCTGTGGTGTGATTTGGATGCTGATCACTTTGAGGGCCAAAATAGCCATGTGAGTGATAAATAGATGGAAATAGCCTACAGTGTCCAGTTCAAAGGCTCACTGCCCCACTCTTTGATCTCTGGTCCTAATGAGTTTTGAGAACACAGCCAAAGATGGGAAGACAAGCTTTTTCAAAGAAAGACATGGGGTAAAAACTGCTGTAAGCAGGCCTGAGATGTTGCTTCANAGTAATTACAACTATTGAATTAGAAAAACAAAAATTTGAACATGAAGCACTGAGGTAAGAACTACTTAAATCAACAGGAACCTAAAACAATTTTCTCAAGTGTATTTTTAAGAAAACGCATCTTCCCATTTATTTACATGGAGGGGGCAGGACTTAAAACCCACACTGCATCCAGCCACTAGGAGGTGCTCCGCCCCTGTAGGTTTTACCTTCACACTCATAACATTTAATTCATGTCCATAGGTTTAAACCTGCATGAGTCATTAGTAACAGAGCAAGTTACTCCCAATGAAAATGGCATTCACAAAACTCATGAAAAGAAAAGAAAAAAAAAAACCAGCTGAATTATAGATGATTTAAACCAGTTTCACACATCAAATTCATTCTGATTTATTTGGATACACTGAGTTTGACAAAGAAAGTAGAAAAGGCAAGCAAACATAATTTCCTTTGTTACTGCAATCATCAGCTGTAACATTATTAGTAAAAAAAACCCACAAATTAAAGATAACACATTTCTGTTTGATTTATTTTTATATTTTTGAAATCTGTAAAACAAAATAATATTTTTAACTGAACTCATCTTTTCCCTATAAGCAGTGAAATGTTTCCATCGTGTGAGACTGTTGGAGAAAGAAATAGTGAGTTCAGATCTCAAATGGTGCCTGAACCTTTGCGTATTGTTTATTTTCTTTAAACTCTTAAAATATGAAGCAAAAATATAAACAAACTTTGACCATGTATTGACTGGTTGTACACTTCTGTCTGTATGTTGTGTACCTCTAAGATTTTTGCTTCACACTGGTGACTTCTAAGGGATTTCTTGGCCCCTGCGGCTTTGTTTTTTTTCTATTAAAGAACAACTTTTCTAACGCTTTCCATGAAGTGTAAAAATCAAGTATTTTTTCAGTTAAATCAGAATATGAGCTTTACTCACAATACTGCAGTTTCTTTTGTTCTGACATTCTCACATATTTTACTGTTTTGCTTTTTAGGCTGAGCATCTGTGGCACTTCCCTTTTTTTTATCCATAATGTTAAAACTCTTTCTGGTGCACCACTTCAAATTGTGCTTTACACCATGTTTTCAGGACATACAGTACACTCACTGCAAGAAAGCTTATGTTCAAGAAAATAAAAGCGTTGTCGGCTGCAGATTTCCTGGACTTTGAAGATGCTATTTCAGTGACAGAAGGGATCCCAACAGCAAACATCGACTGTTATACTTCCCATAGTTGCAGAGCTTCCTATATGTAAATCCTTTGATTCAAGAAACAGGCAGTATTTACTGGATATGGACAAAGACTATGGACAAAGACTACAAATGGTTTCTACTCATCCGCAAATTAAATGACCATATAGGTCGATTGTGACAGCTCCAAAAAACGACCTGTGTGAGCGTTTTCTTGGGTCCTGCAGAGACTAACTCTCAACAGCACATGTGCGTACTTTCCCAGAGGAGCTCCTAAATGCGCATGCGCAAGATTGCAGCAATATGTCTCCTTATAATATAACGGCTAGCTTTAAAATATAAAGATATGCATGTACATGCTGTAAAGCAGAATATTTTGTTGTTTGATCACGTTAGTAAGCAGAAGGGTTAAGGTTTGGGTTGCCAATATTGTTCGCATATGGTATATACGGTTGTTTTTACAGGTCGCAAAATCGACCAACGTGGTCGTATTTCACTGGAGGTCGGTCTCTTTTAAGAACCATTTGGCTCAGAGGCACAGGGCACAGGGCGTGTCAAACATGATCATGAAGAGGCACAAAATTTGGCAGAACAGGGTCCTATGTGTAGCGTGAGTGTGGAGATGTGGGAACTTGCTGCACAAGGTGAGGGAGTAGGAGAACATCTGGTGATGTGATAAATAGCAAACAAAAACCTATTTGATGGATTTGAAGAACACAGCATCACGATGAAGGAGGTTTTTGATTTCTCAATTTGCGATCCAGCCAAGTTCTAATTAGGTTTGTAGGTTGTGAAGAGTGTGGCAGGGTCATCATCCAACATGAAGGGTAAGAAAATATGTAGATACTTCCAGAGCTACCTTGTTCTAGAACTACAATACATTTCCTTGCATATGACAAAACAATTTTTTTCTTCAATATTTACATTTTATTACACACAAGGTTAAACTTGCTTGTCATTTAAACTGCTTAAGATGCTTTTTTATTCTGCAGCAATGCAGTCTTAAGAAATGGATGCCACTAAACTGGCATGATTACAGAGGAAAACTGTGGTGTGATTTGGATGCTGATCACTTTGAGGGCCAAAATAGCCATGTGAGTGATAAATAGATGGAAATAGCCTACAGTGTCCAGTTCAAAGGCTCACTGCCCCACTCTTTGATCTCTGGTCCTAATGAGTTTTGAGAACACAGCCAAAGATGGGAAGACAAGCTTTTTCAAAGAAAGACATGGGGTAAAAACTGCTGTAAGCAGGCCTGAGATGTTGCTTCAACTAACATTAGTATTCCCTAAAGTATTCCCAGCTACATTAGTAAATCCTGCCCACCCAGCTCTCCGGAGCAAGGTCACTTTCATCATTATAAGCTAACTTATAGCCTGCAAAAGGCCTATAGGGATTGAAAGCATGCATTTGTTTATTAAACAAAATTCTTTTCTGCCTTTTCTGTAAACAAATAGCTTCATAATGTCAATAATTCCCTTTGTAGAGATGGCAGCTCCCCGCCCACCCCATGGGTAGATCCAGTAGTTGGATTTGTTGGGAAGGATTAAGTACTAACCCGCCGGTGGGCTGAGACTTTGCCAGGGGAAAAATATTTGTTAAACTGCAAAGTGCTTGTGTACAGCATATTCAGTTAAAAGCAAAATCCCTGTGTGAGAATATGCAGCTGGATATGCAATCAAAAAGAATATTTAATGTCCCCCCCCCTCTTTTAAATTCAGCATGCGGTGCACTCTGAAATGCTCGTGCTCCCCTTTTACTGGTGACAGGCATATATTAGCTTTCCACATATTAGTCTCATATCACTCACATCAGATGGAAATCTGTGTCATTATGAACCACACACTAAAGACCTTGCTGTGATGAAGCAGCTCTGGAAAAAAGAGATAGAGGGAAGGGATAGATTTCTTAATCATGCCTAAAGATTATGATTTGATGGTCAACTAAAATTCCCAGTTACAGGATTCTTCATTTAATTAATGATGAGAAAAATTAGAAAGCCAGTCATAGAATTCATTGAATACACCTAATACAACCCACCCACCCCCCTTCCCCCCCGAGGCAGCGCAAGAAGCGGGACATCAAAGAGTGGTTGACAGACAGATGAGATAAACGCTTAACACTCTTTCCTTTTTAAATAAAAAGACACTATAATAGACAAAAACACACAAATCGGTACCCAAGACAAGGATCCCATCACTCTCCCTATCCGTATATAATGAAATAAAGTCTCCACCTGAAGACATACGTCAGTTTTTTTTATTATTATTTTTTTTATTCATCATCTTCAAAAGGCTCATGCTCCAGCATAGGCAGGCTTGTTTTTGCATCATTAGTGCTAGTGGGTGTGTTTGGAGCCAGACTAATGACAGCTTGGCTTTCAGGCTCAAACAAGAGCCATTGCTCATTTACCCAGATAGATAGATAGATAGATAGATAGATAGATAGATAGATAGATAGATAGATAGATAGATAGATAGATAGATAGATAGATAGATAGATAGATAGATAGATAGATAGATAGATAGATAGATAGATGGATGGATGGATGGATGGATGGATGGAGGGATGGATGGATGGATGGATGGATGGATGGATGGATGGATGGATGGATGGATGGATGGATGGATGGATGGATGGATGGATGGATGGATGGATGGATGGAGGGATGGAGGGAATCAGAGTTTAATTTCATTTAACTTCACTTCAATCATTCTCTGCAGGTTTTCTAGAGGTGAGAGGAGCAACGTCCAGAGGAACTGAGGAAACAAAGGAGAAGAACCAATCCTCCCTTCCACAGGCAGAGACAAACAGTGGAGATGTCCAGACGAGTGACGAGCAGTACCAAAGCTGTTCCACACTGATGAATCGCACCAGGAAGTAGAACTAAGGTTAGCAATGGTCTGACTGGAGAGATATAGATGTTGAGTTGACATAGTCTCAAGAATACAGGTGATTACTGATTTAATCCAGGTGCAATCCACACAATAGTGGTAGCAGTCTCACCAGCAGGCAGGGCTGAGCAGCAGCATCCAAGTTTCACCTGAAGGAAAGAAACTGAGGGAAAAAGAAGCCAGAGACAGAAAAGTAGGAAGCAAAAGAAATAATAACAGAGTGAAAACAAAGAAAACACAAGAAAAAAGAGACAAGAGAGGAGGAAACATCAGGACCCTGACACAACACAGTGGACTCATATCCCAGTGGTTACCTGTTTGAAAATAGACACTTCAAATCAAGTGAGTGCAGTGGGCGAGTCCGTTATAGAATATTAACAACCAAGTGTGTTGGCCTCTGAGTTCCTAGGCCAGCTCCATTTGGAAAAACATGTCTACAGCAATTCAGGAAGTGTCCCTCTAACAGTGTGTTTGGAGCAGGCCAGGGAGAAACAGATTAGATTGTAATATGGATCGATCCCTGCTTCCACTCCCTCCCACCTTCTTCCGCTTCTTACACATACCCCATATATGTGTGTATGCCTCTGAATTTTTGTACAATTTGTAAGTGCGCTCCATAGACACACATTTACCAAAACACACTGAATGTTTCTGTACCCTCCCCAACCTTCAATTTGTTCCCCCCCCTGCACACACACACACACACACACACACACAAACACAAACACACACACATTTATTTTTCTTATCCTGGGTCTCTATGTGAGATTAATTCCTCTCTTTCCATCTTTGGGCTGTCAGCTCGGGGTATAGAGTCATTTTTAAAGGCTGCTGTTCCGAGGGATGGGAGACTGATTGAGTTGTGGCCTTTTTCTGAGTGGGTAAAGAACAGGATTAATGCGGAACTCTTGAAACCAACAAGTTGGGGAAAAGAAAATATACAAACTGTAAAAAAATGTGTTGTAGGAAATAATTAAATAATAAAGGCCTAAAAGCTAGCAAATGATACATATTGTAGTACAGTGTACATACAGTGGGGGAAATAATGATGTTGTAAGTTTGTCCAATGACAAAGAAATGAAAAGTCTCAGAACACTATCATTTTAATGGTAAGTTTATTTTAACAGTGACAGATAGAACATCAAAAGGAAAATAGAAAAAATAACTTTAATTAAAAGACAGAAACTGATTTGCATTTCATTGCGTGAAATAAGTATTTGAACCCTCTAACAAAAAAGACTTAATACTTAGTGGCAAAACCCTTGTTTGCAAGCACAGAGGTCAAACGTTTCTTGTAATTGATGACCAAGTTTGCGCACATTTTAGGGAGAATTTTGGTCCACTCCTCTTTGCAGATCGTCTCTAAATCATTAAGGTTTCGAGGCTGTCTCTGTGCAACTTTAAGCTTCAGCTCCCTCCATAGGTTTTCAGTTGGATTGAGGTCCGGAGACTGACTAGGCTTCTTGAGCCACTCTTTTGTTGCCTTTGCTATAAATTTTAGGTCATTGTCATGCTGGAACATCCATCCATGACCCATGTTCAGTTTCCTGGCAGAATGAAGGAAGTTGTCACTCAGGATTTCACGATACATGGTTCCGTCCATTTTCCTGTTTCTGCGGTAAAGTTGTCCTGTGGCCTTAGCAGAAAAACACTCTCAAAGCAAAATGTTTCTACCTCCATGCTTGATGGTGGGGACTGTGTTTTCGGGGTCATAGGCAGCATTTTTCTTCCTCCAAACCGTGGGATTAATGCCAAAGAGCTCAATTTTGGTCTCATCTAACCACAGCACTTACTCCCAGTCACTCTCTGAATCATTCCGGTGTTCATTGGCAAACTTCAGGCAGGCCTGCACATGTGCCTTCCTTAGCAGGGGGACTTTGCGAACTCTGCAGGATTTTAATCCATTGCGGTGTAATGTGTTTCCAATGGTTTTCTTGGTGACTGTGGTCCCAACTGCTTTGAGGTCATTGACTAACTCCTCCAGTGTAGTTCTGGGATGATTTCTCACCTTTCTCAGAATGATTGACACCCCACGAGGTGAGATCTTGCGTGGAGCCCAAGACCAAGGTCGATTGATGGTCATTTTGTGCTCCTTCCATTTTCGAACAGTTGTACCAACAGTTGTCAGCTTCTCTCCCAGTTTCTTTCTAATGGTTTTATTGCCCATTCCAGGCTTGTGCAGGTCAACAATTTTGTCTGTCTGCTTGATTGAATCATTCTATAGACAGGTGTCTTTTATAAAGGTGACTAATTAAGAAAGGTGTCTTCAATAAGGGTAACTAATTGATTAGGAGTGTCTAACCACTCTGTGAGAGCCAGAACTCTTAATGGTTGGCAGGGGTTCAAATACTTATTTCACGCAATGAAATGCAAACCAGTTTCTATCTTTTATTCAAAGTTATTTTTTCAATTTTCCTTTTGATGTGCTGTCACTGTTAAAATAAACGTACCATTAAAATGATACTGTTCTGAGACTTTTCATTTCTTTGTGGGGCGGCTGTGGCTCAGTGGTTAGAACGGTCGTCCTCCAATTTGAAGGTTGGTGGATCGATCCCGGCTTCCACTGCCACATGTCGAAGTGTCATTGGGCAAGATACTGAACACCATGTCGCCCCCCGATCTGCGTATCGGGTTGTGTGAGTGTTAGCCCCTACCCTCTCCCCCCGGTTTACATATCGGGTTGTGTGAATGGGTGAATGCAAAACCTTGTAGTGTGAAAGCGCGTTGAGTGGTCTGAATGACTAGAAAAGCGCTATACAAATACAGGACATTTACCATTTACCATTTGTAATTGGCACAAACTTACAAAATCAGTGAGAGGTCAAATAATTATTTCCCCCACTGTATGAGGGAACCAAAAACAGTGCTGTCATGTGTTATAAACGTTTGTGGAGGATGATACATTTTGAACACACTGAGCCATGACCACTGCTACCAGTGGTAGATAAAAGTGATGTAGCGCCTAGCTACTGGTACACTGGTGTCAACACTTTGTTTTTATGCACCAGACAGCATCCCACATGCATGAGACAACAACAGTATCTCAGTATCAACAGTAACAGCAGTATCTCACACAAACAGCACACCACCCAGCGTGCAGGAGAAAGAATCTGGTGCAGGAAAGAAAAAGTATCTGGTGCAGAAGGGAAAGTGTTTTTTAACCATGCCCCCTTAGGGGCTCTATAATACTTGATATGCTGGATGATTTACTGGAATCAGAGCACATTGAAGATTACTGTGACAGTGCAGTAGAACATGAATCAGATGATTAAGATTATGACAGTGATGTTGATAATGAACAAGGGTCTGGGCAATCGGCTGGTCAGAAGAGGTGTGTCCCCACAGACTTGGGATATTGGGAACGATGACAAAGAGGGCTGGAACAAAGTTTTTATGCCAATTATTAGTGAATATTAGCCCAGAAGCTCAGACAGAAGGGTCACATGAGATTCAGTAGATGAGGGCTCAAAGGGTTAATATCTGTTCTGGACCAAAGTGCAGTAGGTGAGTTATAGAAGCAAAATCTTCTGTTGTTAACGGCTTTGTTTCCTCGCATTTTTTCAACTAATTCAGATTTCATTGGTCAAAAAGACTAATTAGTACTTGTTTAAAAAGCTATTTAACATGTTTCATTAAAGTAAAATCATGTGCCTCTCTGTCTTTCCATTTATAGCTATACAGTCTAAAGTCCATACTATGAGCAGACATCATAATCACACAATATAGAGACATTACACTTTATAGGTAGAAGGTGTTAAACAAAAGGTTGAATTTGAGGATGGGAGGCATCATGAAGCTCACTGGTGGGATGGCTGAAGCCAATCACAACTGCTGAGTGTTTTATGACTCAAAACAAAAGACTTACTGTACCTTTGCAACAATCAGTACAAAGACGATGCTTCTCCCTAACCCTTGACCAGTAAACCAGAAACTATGCTCTGACTTATTAGAATCTAGAAGGTTATCTGTCGACTGGGGTCTAGAACTAACCTGGCCAGGGATCTTCACCATGCACTATTTATGGGAACATTGGAAACAAAGCATCCACCAATGTGTGAACTCTCTGAAACCTTGAGTTTGCAATTTGGTTGTCACCATGTTGGTCTTTTAGCTGTCAGATACAATTCTTTGAAGCCTAATACTCATTTGCTTGTACTTTTTTTTTTCTTTCTTTTTTTTTTTTTGAAAGAGGCAACCGGCATGCTGATCAGGCTGTAATCAAACTAATGCCTTCATAATAATGAGAGAAAATGTATTAAATGATCAAGGAAGACCATCCAAGGTATCCAATGATGAGAAATATTTTGGGGCCAGTGGAGTCTCATTTTAAGACACGTAATGTCTGACCAGAACATGTAAATACACACCTGCATTCTTTACAATTTACAAATAATGTGTGTGTACTGGTATGAGAAAGGAAGAATGACCTCTGCTTATTCAGAAACCTCACTTCCATTGGGTGGCTTTGTATCTAGAGGAAGGTACTCTTGCATTCACCAAGGGGTTTCTGAGATGTGATGTTCTCAGCAGAGGGAGTAGATCAGAGTTTGGACCTGCACTTTCTCATGAACTCATCTCCTCTCTAACCTTCCTGTGCCCACTCAGGGCAGAATAGCTGATTAAGCACTCATTGATTAGAAGAGGCTCATTAGCATCCTGTTTGTGGTGACCCCTCACCACCCCAATCTACTATTTCCAAGAGGCACAAACACACACACACAGGCGAGCACTCAGAGGCAGGATCTGCCTCTTTCACTGAGCCCCCTTGCTGCTCTGACTCAAATAGATTAACAAGCACAATATTTCTGCCAGGGACAGGAAATCACTGAACACTTGTCAGGAAGCCTGCGATCGATGGAATTCACATCACTGACCCCGCCCCCTGACTGCGTGCACTCCCTAACTCAACCCCACTATCTGTGTCACTGACCTTTCCACACCACCCAAAACACCCTTCTTTTTGCAGCTGAGACCTTCAACAAGAATCTCTGATTTTTTTTCTTATACCACACAACATCTCTCACTAAAGGAAAGACTCACTGACTGACACCTCACACAATTTTCTTCATTCCCATGAACGCACATACGCATGTATGAACACACACGCACATGCCAAAAGTCCTACATGTTCTCTGAGACTTGAGTGCTGTCCAAACAGGAAAGGTGTTTTGTGAAATTGCTAAAGTTTTTTAAATATTTCAGCTTCATGCTGAAACCGTGTTTTAGATTCCCTAAAACAACAATATTTTTCAAAGATGGGTTCCAGTGTAAAAAATTCTAACTCAGCACCTCTGAGTTTTGTTGTTAAAGACCCACTCTGATCATCTTTTGACGGATTTTCAAGTGTGCCAAGTGATTATGGAGTTTTGACCCAGAAATCACAAACCTGTGCCGTTTATAGGAAGTAGTTTCAGCAGAGTGGCAGTAGCTCATTAGTAATTCACCTCTGTGCTGTGGGTGAAACCGTTGGTGAGGAGGATCCCCCTGCCCCTCCCTGTTGCTGATAGTTGTCTGTTTATGCTAGTGCTATAAGCTATTAGCCGTAAGCTATTCGAGCAGGAGGTTTTGGCCCACCCAGTGCCTTTTCTACATCACAAATACACTCTTTTTTTAAACCACATTTTTCAGTCTGCTACTGATTCACAGCGAATTGAATACAGAAATACCCAGAAATGCAATTGTGAGCTAAGTTTTTTTAAGATATGTCCTCTAGCATCAGAAAAATGCTACAAGAACATGTTAACAACACGAAAAACATAATTTTTATCGGAGTAGGTCTTTAACAGTCAAAAAAACTGTGCAACATTTTTGAACAGAGGATAAAATGATCATTTTGGAATAACTGGATTTCTATGTAGATAAGGACTTAAATTCTGCTTGTATTTTTACATGAATCTTCCTATCATCTCATTCCTACCGAGCCTCTCAAAGGTTAATTTTATTTCTTAAAAGAGTGTGTGTTTTGACTTTAGGTTAAGTGTGAAGTATATTTTTAGCAGATTTGAACAATTTTTGTTAGTTCAAATCCTAAAATACTGATTGATAAAATCATAAGCAAATAGCATATTATTAAAGGTGTGGCTTCAGTGTGCTGAATGATGAAAGAACAAAGCATTTTGCTAAAACAGAGTCAGTGTATACTAAAATATGTGCATTCGGGTAGCCATCCAACTATGACACATTTTTGTTAAAATAAAGGACACAGAAAATAAACGTGTTGCTGATTTCTCCCTTGGCCATCTGTTGCTGGAAGGCTCAAACAGAAAGAGAGAGAAAATGAGAAGAGGAGGCTGCTTCGACAGTTAATGCATTTTGTACCTGTTTATAATTTGAAAATCTTGGCTTGAATCTAAATGCAAACATTTTATTTGAGGCTTTGACTGAATTCAGTAACTCCAAGAATCGATATGAAGCCATGCAATGTTTGTCAAGAAAGATATTGCAGAAGAAAAATAATACTTAAGATTTATCTTATAGGATACATTGTTCAAAAAATGCAGAAAGATTAGAATGAGGTACTAAAGCAACACATTGATTTCAATCGTTCAGAGACAAAAGGTTCATGTAGGTTATTTTCTGACTGCTGTGAGCTTTCTGGAGTGTGACAAATAACCCAGCAGGCCTGCAGCCCACAGCTCAGTGAGTATTCCAACAATGGCATATTTTACTGCATTAATATTTAAGATCTAATGTTTCTCTAACCAGCCCTCCGACAGCAGACTTAGAACTCCTCTTCCCAGTAAAAGCCTGCTACTCAGTAAAGTGTCATACATGTTATTATTGTGTTAAATGTTTGCTCAGTGAAAGTAAAACAAAATGCTTAATTATGAGTCACATTTGATAGATTTCAAACACATGTTTATCTAAAATGCTGTCGAGCAAGTTAGATTAATAGATGGTATATGAATAAGACATTAAATTTACAGTTTGTTTCCAAACATTTTACTTATTACTCATGAATAAGACATGATGTCATCCAGTTACGGCTGCATATAAATAGCAAAGTTATATAAGTGTGAGAAGAAGAAATAAATTATTCCTCATAGATGAAAAGTAGAACTTCTTTGTAATTTATTGTACATTTCATCAGCATGAAAAATGCTGCTATGGCTTTATTTGATGTACGTCACGTTTACAGTATGTACATTGAAAAAATATTAGTAAGGTTTAGATATATTAATCTGCATAAAATAGTTTTCACACTTTATGAGCACTTTTTAAATGGTTTTCTATTGTCAATTGTGTTGATATCACATCGTTTTAAATGTGCATTTTCAATCTGTGCATAAAAAGGGCAAGAATGTAAACAGTAATGAAATAATATCTAAATAATAAATTCTGCATGGAAGATTAGATATCACTGTCTGTCAACACAGCTCACCATGTGATCCAAAAACACCTGTTAAAGATGCAAAGAAGAAGCAGTATCCAGAAATGCTGGCATGTTCTCTGGGCCAAAGCTTCTTTAAAGTGTGTCCAACATGCAATTTTTGTGCCTTTTTACTTATTCATATCAATCAGCAATGTATTTGTGCCCTGTAATCAATTTTCTACATAAATCGGGATGCACAGTTTTCAAGTAATAAATCCTCAAATATGCATATTTATTGAGTCTCGCTGCACAATTTTGAGAAATGTGCATTTACAGGAAGTAACAAAAAGGTAGCTGAAATTGGTTTCACAGGTTTTAAGTGTTTGTGACATGCTCAGGTCTCAATAAAACATTTTGAAGCATTATAACTTTTAACTAAAAGAGGCCATTTCACACAAATTTCATGACTTTGTGGTTATTTCTTAAGAATTAACCATATGAAACATTTTATATCTAAAAAACGTTAGGAAACACTGATTAACAGACCTTTCAATCTATCTGCGTCAAGATTTGGCTGGTTTTCTCAGGTTTCAGGCTGCAATTGAAGACGGGCGAGAATACGCAAGTACTAGCCCTTTTACTACTCATACTCAGAGGAGCATAGAGTCTGGGTTCAGTTTAAAAAACTATGCAAAATGCCCATTCATGCAGGATTTATAGTTTACCCAGTCAGATTTGAGTCATGGTTGCTAAAAGCTTTACAAGAAAGACTGACTTTAGTGATGTAGTGTAAAAATCAAATAAAACGTAATCCTGCATCACTGACTTTTTTTCACTCTCACATTAAGCTTTATGATGCGCAAATTTACAAGTTGATCGCTGATATTGTATCTAAGTGCATTGTGGGCAAAACCTGTCATCTAAAGGCCCGGTCATTTGCTCCGCCCCCTGCCCGGCTCTGATTTGTTCTGCTAATGGTTGTAACAACACTGTTTTTCAATTTTTTTTCACTTAATCGGACCCAGAGAATAATAAAATCACACAGAAATAAAAGACTTTAGGAGAACCAAACATAGCTGTTCTGACGCAGTGGGTTGGATTTTTATCTGTGGAAAGATTAATCTGCTTAGCCACACTTGATTCAAACACAGCAGAGTCACAATTCAGACAAGAACAACACAGCCTGTAATCAAATACTGGACAGGCAGCAATATTCGCAAAGAACAGTGTTGAAATCTTAATGACTCTAAGCTGGTGGAGTTCTCAGCTGAGACACATATGAACATTATAAATAAAAAAGGTCTGGAGGAGTTTGAAATGAGCAGCAGCTCTCAGGTTAACAGGATCTTTCTGTGGACTATGAAACAAACTGGTGTTCTGAGGACGTGTGATGAAATACACACATTCTCAATTACACCCCATAAAAAGCAGATTATCAGAGAGCGAATTACACACAGTTCCACTGGACTTGCACGTGCGTGCAAGCAGGACTGGCCCTGAGCTGCATGGTGCCCTAGGCGAAAAACGATTCTGGCGCCTCCTACTGCCCATAACAGAAACAACGTAACTCAATAACTGGATTACATTGCAAAAAATATTTATCTATACTAAAATGAACAGTAGAGATGCTAGATAGATATAGATATTTAATTATTACTTATTTTGCTATTTACATGAGATGAATGGTGTGTGGTGTGCCTAGTCTGCCTATGCGCAGAACCAGCCCTGCGTGCAAGTCTGGATCATGTCAGGATCCAATGATGCTAACTCAGGGATCTCAGTTTCATTGAAGTTTCTTTTTTGGCTTTCTTTTTTTGGGAAAAAACAGTACATTCAGCATGTTTTCTAAAGGACACGATGTTACCAAATATGGTCAGTGGAGGGTGTGTCTGAATGCAAATGACCAAGATCGGCATAAGCAGGTGATTTAGAACATGTGGGATGTATCAACAGCTGATTACTTACTGACATGTGTATGACTGGCCACCGGACATTTGATGAATCCAGATTTTTTTCACTTATGATCATTCTAAATATAATTTGTAGGATTAAATTTAGGATAGCTGAGCTAATATTCTTCATGAAATAGTAGAAAATCTCAGTTTCAATATCTGGCATATTGTTTATTTTCTATTGGGAAAATAAAATAGGACTTAAAAGATCTGCAAATCATTGCATTCCTGAATCATTTTCAATTCAAAATTATGATACATTTTTTCTTTCTATTTGGAGTTGGGATTTTATTCTCATTTCCGCACCAGCTGCTCGGATTTCCTTCCACTGAACTCTTTGTTGAACCTGTTCAGTGGCGTTTCCCTGCTGTCTCCCAGCTCAATCTGTAATAAGAAGAAAAAGAGAAAGACAATAAACAAATGACTCAATGCTTACAACAGCTTTAAAAAAAAATCTCAGACTACTGTTCAAATTTATTCAACATTTAAAATCCCAAATTTACAATAGATATGAATAAAAACATCTTGCCCACTTGGACCCATACTCACAGCCTTTTGGTTGATGTTAAATTCTCATTCACACTCTGTGTCAGTATGTTTATTATGAAAACATTTATGATTTGAGACATGCATCAGCCCCAGTCACACATCATCCCTCAACATGCGTTGCACACATTATTGAAACATGTTTTTCTGCTGTTTACATCCCCAATGTTCCATTTTCTTTTTTTTTTTTGGGTCTGTGTCTGTGAGTCTGTATGTGCTTTTTTATAAACCTGATGATCTGTGTGTTTCTGTAACAGATACAATTGATGTGACATGAAACAGCAGCAGCAAAGGCTAATTTTGTGCAATGAAGAGGAGGAATATTGGGGCAAGAGCCACACTGTAACTGAACCCAAAACTGCAGATTAACAGGGGGGCAGTTGGTAACATATTCGTGTATGTGAACACTTGTGAATGTTCGCTTGTGTATATTTTTTGTGTGCATGCATGTGTGCATGGGAACGTTTGCCATAGCTGCGATGGAAGGAACAGATGGGCGGGGGAAGTGGACTCCTGTGCCTGAGGAATACTGTGGCGCTGAGGATCAGAGTGCCGCCTACGTTCCACCCTGGGCCCCAGTTACCCACTACAGCACATGGAGCGGATCCAGCACCAGCCTATCATGGACCAGCCCCCCACGCCATCTGTCTCCTAAGACAGAATCCCCCCCCATCTTCCTCCTTGTTCTTGGTGCTGTGTTCTCGCCAGCCCCGCTCCACTGCCACGCCACCCCCATAAAATGAAATTAAAAAATCCAACTCAGTTACATGAGTGATATGTGTTGCTTTTTGGAGCTCGTGGAAGGCAGAAGGAAACCGGCGGGATGACTCAAGCAGGAGAGGAAGAGTCAAAAGCTTATAGTTTGCCATATATTAAGTAGATGGAGCAAATATCTGTGTATCTTTTTAAAAACACAAAAACGACATGCAGTAAAGTTGGCACTTAAACCGTGCTGTTTAGAATGAAGACATGGACCACTCAAAAATCTAATTTGAGCAAGCCATGCATCTCCATTTGTTTTTTGGATAAACCACTCTACTGATAAAAGTCTGCTCCTGCACACTGCATTGTTACACAGCATGTTGGCAAACCTTAGCTGGCCCGATCAAAGGAATAAACTGGGGATATTTTTACTATTCTAGAGATGAAAGATATGTGTGATCACAGTTAGCAACCAGCACATGCTTTATCAACATGCAAAGAAGCTCACGTTTAGAGGTTGTAGGGGAGAATTGGATTTTAGTATGAAAATATTGTGTTTTTGTTGACCTTGAACATAAAGAAACAAATATAAATCTTTTAGTAACTCATAATTGGCTTGATCTGTGTTCAAGTGGCAGGTATGACATTTTTATATATGTTCTGTTTTTACAATAAACATGTTTATAGACTGTTTAAGTATTCGGCTCCCTTCATATAGGATGACGACACTACTATGTTCTACACAACTAATTTAGAATACCTTGTTCAGTGTGAAGCCAGTCATGCTGCTGTTACTGAGTATTTGCCATGAATTTTTTTTCTACTTATTTTTGGATCCTGAAATGTTCTCCTTACACCCTCACCATGCTCCATACGTAAGCAGTTTGTTCCCATCATGATCCTATCATGAATGCCAACAACTGCACCACGCATGACTGTCTCAGGCCACATCATGATAAGCGCTAAAAGATGACTGCCTCATTATGAGGTCATATAGACACCAGGCCAATCCTGCTTCAGTTCAACTGGATTCAGTCCATTTATATATTGCTAATCCATAACAAAAGTCATCTCAAATTACTTCAAGAAGCAAGAATTTCAATTTACATCAACAAGTCCAGATTCCCTGATAATCATATCTTTATGCCTTAATTTAATACTGTTACTCTACAATGAAAAACCACCACAAATATACCCATCACACTCTATCACATCGGAAACCTAACATGATCTTAATATGTACTTAAAAATCTCTGAGAAAACATGCAAAGATTGTCAGTGCTGTTAAAACAACCCAACAAAATACCCCACACCGCACTTCTTATCGGCTTCACAAACTGTTGGCCAAATTAATCTTTTAATAGAATATAAACTTCCTCTCAAAATTATGTCTGTTTTTTGTTATCTCATCAGACTACATTAAAACTAGAATTACCTTAATTTCTAGACTACAAGCCATTTTTTTTTTCAAAAGCTTTGAACACGGCAGCTTAAACAATGATGTGGTTAATTTATGGATTTTTACAGGCAAAAAAGCTTCATGCCACCAAAACATTTAACTTCATCCAGTAGACCAAATATGTTAGAATTAAATAAAAAATACTCACGCTAAATTCTTTAGTTCAGTCATTTTGTGCTTTATGCTCATGCCCTTATCATGAAAAACACATAAAGAAATGCAAATAAGGCAGCTTTCAAGTTAAAGGTGATCAGTCTGGTTGTGTAACATCTTTCTGAGTAAAAATCTCATGTTACAACATGGACACCTGTGCAGACGCGGCGCCAGGACAATTTAGATGTGGGGGCAGCAGTTTATTTTGGGGGGGGGGGCACAGTTTTTATTTAACCTGTTAGCGTTTTTACCTCCTGTTGGCAGTATGTTACATATTTCTGGGTCAAAACTGCCCTTTTTGACACTCTATGTCCCTATTACACATTTATGTGAGTGAGCCATCTTCTTTGATAGAAGATCTTTGGTTAAGTCGCGCTGATTCAGAGGGAAATGAACAGACGTAGCAAAACAACCATATTTTGTAAAGATTTGCTCTCAAATCAGTTAACAACAACAACAACAAACAGAAAACAACAACAAGCCCTGCTTCTTCCATGTCGATTCTTTTTGATATTTTTCTGCTGCTTTTATCTGTGATGCTACTTCCTGCTGAAACTGCCCTGATGCACTCCGAAAGAAAAATAATGTAATGTAACTCACCATCACAGAGCCATCATCTCGAACAAAAACAATCCTTTTATGTCCAGTTAATTTACTCCAACAAAGTAGTCTTCCTCAATCCAATTATCCCCCTAAAAACCTTTTGTAAATTCCTTTCTTGTGTGTATTTCTCTGAATGTTTACATCATGACTACCAGTTAACACGCGCTTCTTCTTCTTCTTGATAATCATTGACGACTAGCAAACAAGTATTTAGTGCATTACTGCCACCAACTTGCTTGAGGTGAAGAATGTCATTCAAATGACGGTGGTGGACGGGTGGTGACGAGTTTTACCCATAATGCACTTAGAGCCAATATCGGTGATTCAGTTGTAAATTCATCATAACGCTACATGTGAGAGTGAAAATAAAGACAGTCATGCAGCACAACATTTTATTGAATATTTTACACCTACAACATCACTAAAGTCGTTCTTCAAAAGTTTTTGGCAACAATGACTGAAATCTGAATGGGTAACTGATATAAACTCTGCATAGATCGGCACTTAGTTTGACAAAGTGATCTCAACCTCCATGTTTTTCTGGTATTCAGTTGTTAAACAGCCAGCCAGCTTGCCTATAGCTTTCTTCTAATGCATATGAACGTGGATGAGGTATGACTCTCACTTCATGCTTCAGAGCCACACTTCTGAGCTGGGCCCGGCGTCATGGACGGGCCTGATGCGTGAACGGGTGGGCCTAAAAAAAACAACAAAAAAAAAACAATTCCGGATTAGCGCTACAACTGGTAGCTTGTTGGAGTAGCACTGTGACTTAGCTAGCCCTTCCTAGCATTTTTTTGTTCTTTTTGAGTATTTCTTGCTAGTTTTTCTTCTGGAAATTTTTTCTACATACTTTTCTTCTGATTTGGGTGCTGTGCTGATTGAGTTTTTTGCTTGATTTGTCACTTTTTTGCCACTTGTTATGATGCGTAACCATGGCAACAAGAGACTTGTTTACAAGAAAGAGCAGCTAACTGACATTTCTAAGGCTGAAATAATCCTCAAATTGAAACTCTGGATCCCTGATGAGCTCAAAAGAAGAAGACATGGATGCAGAGCAGGAGCAAAGTGAAGAGAGAGAAAGAGGAAGTTTAAACCTTCACTTCCATCAGTCATATGGACAAATGTGAGATCTCTTGCTAACAAAATGGATGAACTTGAAGCCCTGTTGAAGACCCAGCCAGAGTATCAGGAATGCAGCATCATGTGTTTTACAGAGACATGGCTAAAGGAGCATATCCTGGACTCCAGCGTGTCTTTGCCTGGCTTTCAAACAATACGGGCAGACAGAGATTTGAAGAGGAGCTGCAAAAGAAGAGGAGTTTGTCAGCTGATCACACCTGCAGTCACCTGTTGGGGAAGCAGCATCAGAGCAAGTGACATGAAGAGGCTGAACAGATGGAGAAGGAGGACTGATTCTGTCATGGAGACTGAACTGGAGTCTCTTGAGTTGATTGTCCAAAGGAGGATGAAGAGCATGATGGAAAACCCTCATCATCCTCTTCAGAACACAGTAACTCAACAACAGAGTGTCTTCAGTCAGAAGATTCTTCATAATCCGCTGCAGCACAGACCGTTACAGGAGATCCTTCCTGTCCACACCTAGAACCCTCTAGAGGAGATCCTTCCTGTCCACTCTCTAACTCTCTATGGCTCCCTGAAAAAGAACTGAGCTACATCAACACTTGAATTTCCCTTCGGGGATTAATAAAGTATTTTTGATTTGATTGATTGATTTGATTTAAGCAATCAGAAATTATAGAAAACAAGAAAAGCAGAAAAAAAACAGTCTTTCCTCTGCCTGGCAGCTACTCCAACTTTATCTGCTTTATTGTTATTATTATATTGTTATTATCATTCCTTGAAGATAGAAATGAATTACTACAACATCTAATTTTACTTTGAGGATTAATAAAGTATGTTTGAATAGAACTGAACGGAATTATCCTTTTTTAAAAAAACTTTTAGATCAGACTCTTTTGGCTTCAAGAAACCCAAAGATGAAAACAAGTATGGATTTAAGTTTAATAGCCACTAGGATTTTTACGTGTCATTAAAAAAAGCTTCAGCAAGCTTTTTAGTTTCACTGCTCTTTCAATTTAGTTTGTACAAAAAATGGCATCCAGCCTCTACATCAGCTGTGTTTATATGGTCAGATTAAACTTTTGGCCTGTCTTAATCACCTATCATCCCTGCAAGGAGCCCCTTTCCTCTAACTGGGGGGAGTGTCTGATGTCCTGCATTGCCCTGATT
>SSNP01000013.1:4088438-4108021 GCA_006937955.1 Pachypanchax playfairii | reverse complement strand
TTTTTTTTGTACTTACCCCTCTGTGTTTTATTAATATATCTGTGAACACTCTCCCTCAGGAGTTACTAGCTGAGCTCAGTGCTCCCCCCCACTGCCTGCGCCAAATCTCCCACACGCTACCTTCATTTGTACTTCTGTAACTTTCTCTAATTTCACAAGCCTTTGTCCCCTTCTGCCCTCCATTCTTCATTTCTTTTTTCGTTCAGATTTATTTATTTATTAGGCTGGGAAGATTATATTTTATTCAGTAAAGGTGGTTTGTAAGCTGCACTAAACACACACTTGAACTCACACACACACAGGAGTGCAGGTCAGCAGAGTTGCACAAATTCCTCAACCCTCTTGGAAAAGCAGCGTATTGATTGGGTCTCGGTGCGGTTTGTCACAGGTGATCACAGTGATTGGGAAACAGCTCAAGCGTGTTATCCAGCTCTGCCTTAAAGGAGGCCATAAGAACTTAAAAAGAACAAACTGACTGGCACTAATTGAGACGTACCTCTGTTATTACAAGAATCTTTGGCTGGAGTATCAAGAAGAGAAAGAAAATGACTGATGTAAATGCAGCAAATCAGATAAAAACATTTGATAACATGCATCTGTGGTTTATAGTGATGGGCTTAAAGAATTTCAGTTGCACTAATATAAATTACAGTTTACCCTCAACAATTAACCACATCGTAGAATCTTGCTGCTGCCTTTCTGATGCTGTTGCCCTGCAGTCCTAAGATTCAGATGGGAATAGTGCTGAACTAACACCTGTGACACTACCTAGTTAAGTAGATCTTTTAAGAACTCATAAAATATGAACCCCTTTTCTGTCCATTCTCACCTCTGTCAAACCTCTGTCTTTGTTGACATCACCCCCTGTTTCACTGTCTCAGTGGGACCATTCTCATTCATGCATGGGGACATACTTCTATATTACTTCCAATTCTTTGTGCTTCACTGTCTCAAATTCTACACCAATAAACATGACCGAGGTTAATTAGATCAAATTCTTTTCTTAATTAGTGGATATAAGATGGTCCTTTCTTAACTCCTCAGGTTTTTTTGTTCTCCATTATACCAAACATTGTCCGACAGTCCCACAACCAGCCTGTCCGCTGTTCCACATTTCAGCTGATATTTGACAGATCAAGTCTCACAAGGGTCAGCGTATTAGCCAACCAGAGCTGTAAATCTTGCTTCCAGCATAAGAAAAACCAATGCCTGAGACATTGTTTTAAAATTCAACCATAACAGAACAGGTTCAGAACATTAAATACCACCAGGTCTGGAGGGGTCGAGAGTAAAACAACTCTGGGTAAGAAAATTAACTTTTAAAAATGTTTCATTTCTCAACGAGCTTGGAGACAATTCAAAAGGTTCAAAACCAGCTGTTTGGTGTATGCAGAAGCATTGCAGAACCCATCATCCTTTTGGTAGAATAAACAAACACTTGTTTGTTCATAGTTTTAAACACTGACAGAAATCTGAAGATTCAGCTGCAGCTACATGGCCACAAGCATCCACAAAGACCTGACCTTTGATGATCATCTTCACCCCCTTTTCCATCTGAAAGTGTCATATTGATCCCCATGTTCCCCACAGGACCAGGAAAAAGCCAGGTCATAGCTTCCACCCTCGTATTAGACAAACTGGATGTCTAAATATGCTGACCTTTGGGCAATTCATTTTTTTGTATTGACAGCATCATAGTTTACTTCTGTGACCGATTTTTTATTACTTGTTTTAACTCCACTTTAAATACAGTGATCATAGCATTTACACTGTTTCTGCTTTATTTATGACCCCCCCTCCCATGAGTAATTATTAAAGATTTATATGTTTTCCTTCCCCTCAAGGGAATTTATTTATTGTTGCAATAACCTTTCAAGTGCAGATTGCTTTACGCTTTTTCCATATGTACACTTTCTTTAATGAATTTTACAGCTTTACCATACAGTGACACCAAAGCTGCTCATCATTTTAAGCAGAAGAAGCTGCACTTTATAACAAAACACACTTATGTATTGTGCACACCAGTAAACTTTATAGTTTCTGCCCTGCTTTGCTTTGAGAATCTGACAAAGTGACTTGTATAAAAAATTAAACAACAGCAAGTGCTTGAAGTCTCCAAGTTATGACTTAAATTTATGTCAACAGCTTTTTTTTACGATTAGACCCAGTTTTCACAAGCATTGGTCAAATATAAAAAAAAATACAAAACTTAACAAAAACAGGCCCTTTTGTGTATCCAGTTCAATTCATTTTTATTTATTCTTGATTTCTTTTGTTTTATTGATTATAGAATTGTGCTACACATGGTGGCAGCTTGTTGGACTAGGTCTGTGATATAACTCAGTTTTTATGTTTTTTAAGTGTTTCTTGTTTTCTTTTTATAAACATGACTCTTTTTGAATTATTTTTATTTTGGTGCAGATGCTGTGCAGACTGAAAGATATTTGTTCAGTTTGTTACTTTTTCCAATTATTATTATGCATAACAATAGCAACAAGAGACTTCTTTACAAGAAAGAACAGCTAATAGACATTTCTATGGCTCAAATAGTACTAAAATATAGACCCCAAATCCCTGGTGAGTTTAAAAGAAGATGTGAAGAATGTAGAGCAGGAGCAAAATGAAGAGAGAGAAAGAGGAAGTTTAAACCTACTGTTCCATCAGTCATACTGACGGATGTAAGATCTCTTGGTAATGAACTTGATGAACTTGAAACACTGTTGAAGACCCAGTCAAAGTATGCAGTATTATTTGCTTCACTTAGACTTGGCTAAAGGAGCAGATCCTGGCTTTAAAACAATACGGGCAGACAGAGATTTGAAGAGGAACAGCAAAAGAAAAGGAGGTGGGACAGCAATCCTTTTTAACAAAGATGGTGTCATCCAGAACATGCCATTATGAAATATCATCTCTGCAACCCAGATACTAAACTCTTACCCATCCATATTATCTACTGAGGGAGTTCACCAGTGTTGTTTTAGTAGCAGTTTACATTCCACCATCAGCTAATGCAACTCTGCATATGACCTCATTGGCTCAACTGTTGCTAAACACCCAAATGCATTTGTCTACCTTGATCAGCTGGGTTCTAAGCTGACAGAAAAGAGAAAATGACAAACGCAGATGGATTTGGACCAATTGTCATGTCTATTAAATGGTAAACAGAGTCAAAATTAATAGCAACATCAATAATAAATACAAACATCTAGAGTAAAGACACCTATAAAGCCTATACAGCAAAGCTCAGGATAAGCTTAACTAACCATAACTATATGATTTAAGTACTAGGAAAGCACTCAGAGAGCGCAGACCTCCGCCTAGTGGACATATTGTAGAAAGTACTATGTCCGTATCCTTAAAAAAAATCCTGGATCCAGACAGTAATCTGGATCACCCCCAAAATCCAATCAATTGTTCATTGGGTCATTTCTGACCTTTGCTGAAAATTTAATCAAAACCCATCCATTAATTTTTGAGTCAGACAGACAGACAAACAAACAAACAAACAAACAAACAAACAAACAAACGAACAAACAAACCCTGATGAAAACATTACCTCCTTGGCAGAGGTAAAAAGGAATGTTTTAAGCCCATTCTTAAAAGAAGACAAGGTGTCTACCTCACAGATTTAAAGTGGAAGCTGCTCTGTGGAACGGAGTGGCAGGAAAGTCTTTGCACAGTCCACACATGATGGTGTGTGTGCACTGACTGGGAGTTAGCTGTCTTTGTTGTTGTGCCCATGGATCAGAGGTGAGCAGCTGACTGTGGAAAAGCACCAGAGCAGCTAGAAGTAGTGGTAGGCTAGTGGTAGCTAGCACTGACTGCTGGACCGAGAGGAAGGCCCAGACTAGCTTGTTGACTGAGTAGAGACCTCTTGAAGCTGGACCTGTGCTGAGGAAGCTTGAGTCAATAGTGGAATGTGGCTGGATGAATTAAATGAGAATGAGGAACTGTAACATGAAGGCTTACAGGAGTTTGTGGCATGATGTGAATCAATGACTGTGCATTGAGAGTTGAATGAGTGAGTCTCTTGTGAGGTGTTCTGATGATTGGTCAGCCATTGGCAGACAGGAGCTCATCAAAAACAGCTGTTTAGTGAAGTGCGTAATGAACACCTGACAAGAGGAGCCTGGTAACTGAAAGCTCTGACTTCCATTCTATTTTTAGAAACTGTATGGATCACAAACAAACCTGTGGTGAAGGGCTCTGTTGGGAAGATATGGAACAAGAAGATATTTAATATAGCTTTAACATTTTTTTACAGTCTTTTTTTTACAGTTTTAACATTTTATCAGTTTTTTTGCACTACAATTTACGAAATTATGAAAGAAAAAACTAAAAAACAATGACCAACAAGCCTGGAGGATATTAAAGAACTACTCAAAGTTATTCAAGTGCCACAGAATTTATGTTGCAGTTTCTGTGCATGTGGAATATAAAGGTTTTGAGAGGCTATATTCTAAATACACAGAAATATTTATGCAGTTCTGTGTAAGGTATTGTAAAAATTAGTTCATAGCAAATGTAATTAAGAACTAGTATCTGCTGTATTCATTTGAGGATGTTTGCCATTAAATATCTTTTCTTAAATGTAATATTTCATAATTTGTAATGTAATATGTCACAAGAATAAAAAAAATAGATTTTATTTTTTTTTGCAAGCTGATCTGCAAATTGTACATTGAAAAAAAAAACAATGATTACTTCAGGTTTTACCTTCTACATGAGAGTGAAAGTAGGCAGTAGGAAGCAAACCTTATCTATGAATCTTGAATGACTTTGCTCATACTGTTGATTTAAGGTTTTATAAATGAATAAAAAACTGTAAAAATTAGACACATGCCTAAAAGTGCAGTTGAAAAGATGGCAGAGCAAAAAGTATTGAAAGAAAACTAAATCAATTAAAAGGCCATTGAAATTATAAGAAGTAAAGATTAAAAAAGAGTCTTGTGCCAGTGTCTTGAGATCATTTCAAGCAGATTGATGATTATTCTAAAGAAAAATGAAGTTATCTGAAAAATGATAACAGCAAAAACAAAAAGGCAAAGTATAATAGCAAATGTACAGGAAGTGTTGCTGAGCATATGTGCATGCAACACATTGCTAAAAAAGTGAGGAGCCATTCCTCTGGATTAACACCTAAAAATAACTTAAAATGTTCATCAGTTGCTAGAATAAGATGAGACTGCAGATTCTTTGCCCAGTGGTCACAATTAATGCTGAACCTTCAATTTTGCCCCGCAGCCTCCAGAGATCTATTAGAATTACCATAAGCAAATTGGTCAACAACTCGACACATCCTACATGTGGGGGTTGTTGTGAATGACACTTCGAAGCCTACCTGCTGACTGACACTGTTCCCTTGTGACCTTTGGCTCACTCAGCTGATCGAACACACCACCCCAATGCCGCGGTAAGCATTGTATAGGTAAAAACACTCTCCTCTGCATTACATCAAAAATTCATAAACTGACCTTGCATGAGAGCGGAAACTCTTAAAAAGCTACGAAACAGTATAACAAAGTGAAGGAGCACGGAAAGGCAAAGCAGCTTTAAAAATGGGCGTAAAACAAGTACAACAACAAAAAGGCAGAACTGCTTTGAAATATTAACCTCTTTATAACAGTTTGATGGCTTAATCGCCGATCAATAGCTTTGTGCTGCAGCAGTAACTGGGTGGGAACAGGATGATGGTGATGAAAAATGCATGAGGCAGGGCCTGAGGTAGGGGGCCAGAAAATTAAACCTTGCCCACTACATTTGCTGAGTTGCAGCTGTGGAGCCAGAATAGGTTTGAGTAGAAAAGGTTGTGTGTGTGTTTGTGTGGGTAGTGTGCTCCCTGATAGCGTGTTTTGCACCTGAGTGAAATAAATAAAAACTCTTGAGCAACGACAAACGTGACAAGTACGTTCACAAAGCACAAGTGAACAGCAAAACATTTTAAATACTTTGAATAATTTCTTTTGTTTTAACTATTCAGTTTTGAAAAACACTAAAACTTTCAACAGAAAAATATGCAGCAATACCTGAAAATGAATACAAGGTATAAAATTGGAAATGCTGTGACTCTTGTGCCTCGGTGACAAGTTGAGACTTTTTCAAAGGACTTTTAAGTCTTTTTTTAAACAGACAAATGCTATGACCCTTAAATCTAGTCTATTTTTGGTGCACTCTTAATTCCTAGCTTGTTAAGACCAGACGGCATCTTCCTCCTCTGGGTCATGAAAGATTAAAGACCTATTCTGTGCAGATTAAACAAACAATATTATATTTACACTCAAAAACAGCTTGCACCACATGTGTGAAGTCTAGTCTTTAATTGAGAGCACAGAGGGATTTACATAAAAACAACAGTGTGAGAATTATCTGAAAACTGAGCAGGAAAAAATCCTGGTTTTATGCTTGTTGTAATATAATTAGCATAAAGTTGATCATTGAATGATTCTAAGTAACTGCAGTGACCATCCACAGCTGACTGACTCAAAGTAGATATTAAACATTCATATTTTCATACATCAGAAAGACTGAAGGCAGTCCAACCTTCTAACCCACGAGATGTTCCACCATTAACTATCTTGTTCCTTTGAGCTGTAGTGCAGAGGTAGGTCCTAAGAGGCCACGCTCTGACGGCATTGTGCTTCTCACCTCTCTGTTGGGTGCAGTGCCCCGCCACGGGGCTGGGACCTCACCTGTCAAAGCGGATTTAGCAGCAGTTGAGCTCAGCCGGCGGCTACCTGCAGACTACAGTCTTGTTTTACGCTCCAGTTGGCTTTCTCTTGCCAACCTTGATGCTGGAGAAACATGGACAATGACCTGCCCAACCCCACTCAAGCTCTAAGTTGAGAGTCTTGGCTGGAGTGTTGAGAGTACGCAGAGGTTGAAGTAAGAGTAGAGAAAGAGGTTAGGAAAAGGAGAATATCGTATATGGATTTCCTTGCAGAATTTCTCTAAACTAACAGAACAGGGGGTGGTCTGCTGTAATCTGACAGTGATGTAATTGTCCAGGCTGCTAAAATGTGTGACACAGAGTGTGCAAAAATGATTTTGCTATCAATGCTTTCAGAACATAAGACTATTTATGGGACAGAAATAGGAGTTTAGGTATGCTGCTTAAGCTTCTGTGGCCTTGAACGGTCTGTCAGGCAAGCTTGTCTATCTCATCCTGCCTGAAGTAAACTAGGTTCTGCCCTTGACACAAAAAATAGCTTTGTCATTGATCAGAACGCATCCCGGCAAACAGGCATAACTAAAATAGCGTTGCCATTGATCTTGAAAGGAAGCCTAATCAATCTTTATTTGTTCTGAGCAAAAGGGCTCAAAGCAACAACAGAGCTATTCCAGCTCTGCTTCACGTGGAGGACGATACCAGAAAGTCGGCTGATGATCAAACACTGTCACCACATTCATGCTCCGCACTCTCACAGCTCAGACAGAAGGCCTGAATAACCTCTTCACACTTACACTGAGCCTGTGAGAAGACAGTCAGACAAGCAGACAGAAGCATGCAGGGAAGCGTTTCAGTCAGCAGGAACTGGCTCTGTTGAACAGCAGTACCTGGCTTAAAGGATAACACTTTCCCTTATCCTCTGCATCAACAGTGCTAAACCTGCTGAATATACCATTTCATAACCACTGACGGGGTTACCTACAGCAGCCACAATCATTTCTGTAAAAGTGGATGGCCCAAATAGAGACATCAATGCTTCCATAACATAAACTGCAGTCACGAAGTGAATGGGGACCCATCTGTGTCTGATTACAAGCTGTAAATCCGTGTGAGGCTTTTCTTTTTACAGTCCGCACATTTAGTTTAGTGTTTATTGATCTTTCTGGACATTGTGACACACTGTACAAGCACAAAACACGCTAATATGCCTTCACACTTTCGTGCTTTCTGTTTCTATACTGCAATGTGTGGTTATAGGAATCATATTATTGTGTATCATGTTATTAAATTATGTCTTTATTTATACAGGGAAACATCGATCTAACAAAGCTAAGAAAGGAAACATAGCTGTCTAGATGAATGCATGACACACTTATGGCAAAGAGAAGAGCGCAAAGTGACAAAGGGGTGGAGAAAGACAAGTAAGGGGGAGGACACACATTTAGTCTACTTTCTGTTTAATGTATGGGAAGTTTTAGCAGAACAAATAAGACAACAAGAAGCAGAAAGGAAGGGAAGAATAAACAAGGAGGAGAAGGAAAAAAACAGACAGGGTGTTTAAGAGCTAAACAGAAACATCTTTGATCAAAGCAGACAGGTGTTGAAGAGAAGCTGTCTGTCTGTGTAAAGACCCACCTGAGCTGGCAGGTAGCCATGCCCAGATGGCTCTTTGTTGAAAACACTACACTAATGAGCAGTTAGAAAGACAGAATAGAAGAGAGAATGGCAGGAACTCTGGCAAGGGACTACGGGGAGTGGTGGGTGGGGGGCAGAGATGGTTCTTGGCATAGGCGGTTTAGGTGGTCGTCTAAGACAGTGTTTCCAAACCCTGGTCCTTAAGGCACATGGCCCTGCATGTTTCAGATGTGTCCCTGTTAAAACACAATTGATTCAACTGAGCAAATTACCTGATAATAACCTGACTTCTGAATAAGCCTGCAAATTATCCATCAATTTAAATCATGTGTGTAAAAGTAGGGAAAAATCTAAAACATGTAGGGCGGTGTGCCCTGAGGACCAGTGTTGGGAAACACTGGTCTTAGGTACCACTTAATGGAAGGGGTGCTAATGCAAGACCATTAAAGAAAAAAATATATATATGTACATGTTTTTTAATAAATAATTATAAATATGATTATTACAATATAATTCTAATATATGTACAGTGTTTGCTGGTCAACCATGGTGCCCTTCTGTTGTGCTGACCAGCAGGTAAAAGAAAAAATAAATGCTAAAACAACAACAATGACCCTAAACGAGTCAGGTGGAGGGGCAGGAATTAGCAGTTTGCATCTAAGAGCAAGTTACAAATAACAGTAACATGTGTAAACAACACAATACTTCCATCATGTAAAGGACCCCCCCAGCCTCGATAGCAGCTTTCAAAGAACTGAGAAAAGAGTCGAAGGAAAAAAGTCCTATAATGTAGCTGTATGTCATATATGCTAACATTAAATTAAATGGGTTTAGCCTTTTTATTTTTGCTAGCTTAACTCGGGAAAAACAAGTGGTCTAACAAAGCTGTAAGGACATACTTTTAATGCAGCCTATTTTATTAATTCATAATAACTTCTTGATAAATAATGTTATGTTGAACATATCAAGTTGTCTGTCTGCTTTAAATGACAGATTTTAAATGTTGCGTAATATGCTTTATCTTTTCTTGTTTACACATTCTGTTTCTATAACATCAATTTTTTTGCTGGATTGACTTAAAGTTAAATCTTTTGTATTGTTTGAACATGGCACCTACTTTATTATGTCAACAGCAAACCGGAACAGGAAGACTGTATTTATTTATTTATTTATTTGTTTGTTTGTTTGTTTGTTTGTTTGATAGTTGCTTTTTGCAGTTTTATGGTCTTTTGCTGTGTATTTCTTTCTGTTTGAGATTAACAATTAACCCTATAAGATTTCTCATGTGACCGATGTCATGTTTTGAGTGCGTGTGTGTGTGCGCGCGCACGCTTGGCTCTAGGGGCGGGGCTTGATTGATTTGGGTCGAGCATGATGTGGTGTTTTTCTGCTAGCACTAATGCAGGAGGGTTGTGGTGTTTTACTAATTACATTTCATTTACAAGCCACAAGTGGACAGCATGAATCAGACTACTGGGACTCAGATGATGTCATGGATAGCCAATCCCTTGAATGTGCAGCCAGCAGTTTTACATATTCATTACACAATCCCATGCATCAATACATCAATAGCGATGTAACCTTTAATATGCATAGAAAGCACAGTGATGTACAACGCATCAATCACTCTGTAGAATAATCAAATAGTATAATTGTCCCATGGGTCAGAGAACACTATGCATGTCAAGAAAGCCAATGACACTGCAGGTGCATACATTCATGTTGATGAATGCAGATTTCACAGTATAACTTTTTGTGAACAGTGTGATTAAATTTATGTAAACAGAAACAGCCACACACCACATTGCAAGAATTCACCAGCAGTCATTTATACATTTTTGAGCAGAAATAATTAAAATCTTAATCAGATTTAAACTGAAAACTTTTTAAAGATTTAAATGTTGAAAAAACGGGACATTTCCTGTTAACATGCTTAATAATAGATGGCAAAAACAATAATGAATGTTTATTGTGAATCTCACCTGGCAAAGTTGACATAATTAACAATACTATTTTATTATCATTATTTTTGTTTCAATATTTACAGAAATTTGAATATGTTACTGTTTTATGACTCACTGCACCTAAAAGTAAGGAAATTGGTTTCTCTGTACTCTCTGTGCCTTCAGGTTTCTGAAGTTTTAAGGGTGTGGGATGGCAAGTTGCCTTGATGTGATGTTTTTTTTCCTGATCTCCCCAAGACTTCTCACATAAAAAAAGCACAACGAACAACTTTCAGCTGCATGTTTTCTTTGACAGTTTTAGTAAGTGAAGTCCCAGTAAGGCTGCTTGCAGGCCTGAAGATAAAAGAAGTTTATTTATAACATCTGCCATTACCTTTTCTGAGGGCCAAAACAAGTATTTAATTTTAGAATGATTCTCAGAAATGAATACTGTTTGCATGCACATGCACAAAGCTGAAAATTTAGATTTAATTTCAATTTAGGAGTATGACTTATTGAGGTATAAATACTGTTTTCAAGAAATATCTGGAGAAAAAGGAAACTTACAGTTGAACCTTTACAGAAGACAGAGTATGGGTGCTCTCATCAGGCTGGGACAGCGGGGTTTCCATACTGAGCTCATGTCCATCCACTTTGCAAATGTTTGTTCAATCTCCAAATTTGATGAGCTGCTTCTCTTCCTGGGAAAAACTAGGATTTCTGCAGATCTGGTGCCCTTTGCTTCACTGAAACCTAGCTCAGACTCAGCACTACATCTCCCAGGCTTTCAACATCACCACACAGACCACAACACGAACTTCACGGGGAAGATGAGAGGAGGCAGAATCGAATTTTATATAAATAAAGTTTGGTGTACAGATGTCACAGGGTTAGGACTTCAGGACTTTAATAAAGCTAACCCCAAACATGAGCTCTAAAAACTCAGACAGCATGTTACCTGTCCCACCAGTGACAGTAATAATCTGGATTACTGTTACGCCGGGCTCATACTGCCTACAGAACGGCTTTGGTCCGGATTCGGTGCGGTTTTTCCGCAAGCTACCACTCACATCTGCTCCAGATATGGAGTGCGGCCAGCTCCGGCGCTGGGTGCAGAAACGGCACTCGCGAGAACAGAAGTTCACGTGGGTTATCGTTTTGTCGGGACTTCACGCGAGAACACGTCCATTATTTAGCAAATGTGTGAAAATGTGTTGTGCTGCAGGCTTTCAGGACCCTGTGTCACCGGGTGTGATGTAATGTTTACATTTCCTATTAGCGCGTGTGCTGTCTAAAAAGAAGAGTCAAGTTACAATTGTTTGTACACTCGTCTATTTTGAAAAAACACCGGATATTCAAGCCACACTTCCTGTATAGTTCGTCAGATTTCATCAAACTGATGCGGATCCTCTCCGGCGTCCGGCAAAAATAAGAACCTTGCGGATTCTTTCCGTTGTGCCGTACGGCCCCTGTAACCGGACCCGCACCGCGCGGAGCTACTGTGAGCCTTCAAAAGGGATTTTATTCTTACGGAATACCTGCGGGGGCCGCACCGGACCGGATCTGGATGCAGTGTGAGCCCGGTCATAAAGGACGACTGTCATTCTGTAATGGTAAATGGCGTGTACTTGTATAGTGATTTTCGAGTCAGACGACACAAATCGCTTCACACTACAATTTGTCATTCACACACACACAGTCACATGTTTGGTGGTGATAAACTACACACATGTTGTGTCCACACTGACAGAGGTGAGGCTGCCAGGTGCCACCGGACTCTCTGACCACTTTGTCAAATTTCAGATAAGATGTCCATGTAACAAGTTGTATAAAACTCTGAGAAACAAGACATGGTCATGGCAGCACAGTTAATTTGGATATTTTTCCATGATTCTACACGTTGCTGTAACTTCCAACCAATCAGCACCAAATTTAAACAGAACCACCATTGTTTATAAAAGAACATGTAAGTATAACGAAAAGTGTATCAGTAATAAACAACATTCCCTCCAAATGTTTAAATGTTTAACCTTCAGAACACAAGGCCTCTCCTATAGGATTTGACTCTTCCAACTGCTGTTCCTTTAAACACTTTGACCTATCTGTCCAAAAATTGACAAATGCGTTTAATATGTGACGCACTACAAAATGCCTGTTCGAACTAGCATCTGCATCTCACAGAGGGTGGGCCATTCTGAAACAAAGACATCTTCAGCTCGAGCAGAGTTTTTGCTGGCACTTTGGGAGCGAGTGTGCAGGCGTGGTAGTGCTCTGGGGAGGCATCAACTGCACAGACCATAACATCGCCAAGGTGGAAGGACTGCTCATTGTTGCTTGTGGCTTTAATTACAGTTTGTTTCTAAATTGAGATGAACTCACTAATAAGTCTAATCCCAGATTTGAACATAAATATGTGTTAATGCATTTCCTATATTGTATTATTACTAAATGCCTGATTGTCTTACTGTTTGTTGAAGGTATCTTTGTGAAAAATTGGTATAAATTCAGTAAAATGTCTAAACATTCTCATGCAAGGGTGTAAATATATTGCCTTTCAAGCAGAAGCCTCAGCAGAGCCATAGAGTCACTTCTAATAGGCCATCTTACTTCAGCAAAAATCTGACTTCTGAGCTTTGTATAATGTTTTTTTAGCTGCATTGAGGTGTTGATGGTGTACTAAGGGGCGCGTAGAATAGGTCCCGGCAGAGATACGGGCAAAGAGTCAGACAAGGAGACTCCTAGTCAATCCCACCTTAATGGTCATCTTTAAAGCTGCCAACTTGTCCTACACAGCTTGGCACTCTCTGCTCTCCTTTCTTGCTCTCAGGACATGATGGTAACTAGCCCGGCTCACTGAAGGACGTCCGATGAGTTTCAAAGGCGATAACAAATCAAACTGTTCCCTGAATCTAATATCAAACAGGCCTGGTGTCAGCATTTATCAGAGAAATCAGATTCCCCCCTCGTCTGAGCCTCCGTCTCCCCCCTTCACTCCTACTTGCAGTATTCCAACACACAGCGGCTCCTTTGAAGTTGAAAGAATGCAGGATCGCAAATTACCCAGGAGACATAGCTGATAGTCTTTGAAGCCCTCCTTTGATAGTGTTGTTTTCTGGCTCCCCAAGCATCTCTTCTCTCCTATCTCTCACTCTCTTTCTCCCTCTCTTGCACAGACACTCACACACATGCACACACACATGCACAATACACTGCAGCTTTACAAACACATAGCTGATCCTTCCAATTATATTACACACTGTAACACTCACCAGAAAGCATAAGCTTTTATAAATGAACAAAAACCTTTAATGTAACACCTGAAAGATGATTTCTGAGCACAGCAACTTCACTCTACATAGTCATTAATTTCAAGAAATAACACAAGTGAAACTCTGTTTTTAAGAAGTGAGTGGCTTTGAACAGAGTGCTGATCAGAGGTCTTTTGTACCCCCTTTTTCCCTAAAGACAGACAAATGGAAAGTCCACTGGCATGATGTAATTTTCCCCTTAGCCACAGTTGTTTTCACAACTTTTTTCACATCGTCTGCCCAGATGTAGTTGTCACTGAACATTTGTTTACTCTGGTCTTGGTATGTCTTAGAAAGGATAAGTGAAAAGACATTCACAAGTTGTTTTTTTTCCTTCCTCTATAGCAAACAACATCACGATTAACACGGCAGATGTGTCTGCTCAGTAGAAGTAACAACAAAGTTGCACTTGTTAAACGGCTGTTATTTGGTTTGGAACTGAGAGACTGACAGCTACATTTTATTTTCACATTAAAAACTAGCTTTAAAAGCTCGAATGAAAATATTTTGAACCGGCTGTTTGTTCTTACTCAGAAATATAGACATTCCCCTGTTATGAAGTGCCAACACGTTATAATCTAACAGCCTACATCAGGTTTAAAATAGGCTACTTTTGTGTCTTTTGCATTGTCCTGTGATATACATTTAAAGTATGAATGAGAAATCCGGCAGTTCTTGTGCAAAACATGCCATTAATTCTTCGTATTGACAAGTTCCCTCCCATGAGAAAAAGTAGGATTACATCAGCTGTCTATCATTGCTATTTCGTAATCCAGTCAATATTTTCAAGGACACCTTGACCATCTAAGAGCAGGCTTTTCGATGGATGCAACCCAGAATAGACGGCGCTGTCTTCCCTCTTCCCCACATTGACTCATAATGCAAATGAGGGACGGAGCACACTTGTAAAAGTTCAAGGAAAAACTTTATTTGGTAGGATTTTCTTTCAAGTTTCCTTCCTTTTTAAGTGTCATAAGATCTGAAAATGTAATAATAGTTCTGAGCATGACTAAACCTGATTTTGCACTCCTCCTCTTCTCAACTTTTATTCACCTGAGAATTCAGCTCATCGGCTCCGTAAACTCAATGTAGTTCATTTCCTTAGATATGATGCAACTATTTTGATTTTAAGTGTAACGACAGTCCATTGTAGTTGGGTTTTAGACTCTTTTCATAAATCTTAAATGACTTCTGCTTCATTAAAGATGTGCTGCTCAAGATCCTCTTTGTGTGATAATTTTTTTTTTGCGTGCGTGTTTGACAGCTTTGACGATCTCCGCTTTGCTTTTGAACAACGCTAAAGATCATGATTGTCTTTTGGTGAGCTTGAAGGACAAGAAGTCACATAGTGATGATGATAGGACACAGTTATGCACAAATGTTTAGCTGCACCTGCCCAGCATGTCTCACACTGGTTTGAAAACACATCTGCACATCGTCCCTGATGAGTAGAGCTTGCAGCATCGCTCTGGTGGTTTGGGAGCTTCACGTCCACTAAGGTAATTAACAGTGATCAAGGGTCGTCCTGCTTGTCATAGTTGCCTCATGTTACTGCCTGTTCAAAAGGACTCAAAGTCCCTGGCCTGAGCTGAAAGGAAAGCTACACACAAGCTCATACTCACATCCAATAAGCCCCCAGTGTAAATGTGAGCCTAGGTTTTTTGAGGTGGGGGCTGGTATCTGACTTATTTAATATGAACAAGGGAAGATCAAGAGCCATCCACCCACACCCCTTGACGGCTTTGGAAGGGACCCAAATCATAAAACACCCCCAAACAGTGTTGTGCAGCACTGAATTACTAATGTTTAACCAGGAACTTCTTATTAAGAAGTTGGTTAGAATTATTTTTTTCCTCTCAATCTACATGTTCAGTTAGTCCTGTTCTGAGCGCTGAATGCAATTAATGAATGCACATCGAGGCTGTTGATGCTGCATAAAGAAAAACTAAAACAGGGATTTTATATCTTTGTTTCAAGTGCTCAAACGCATTGAGCAACATTTTTATAATAAAAAAAGGCTATTTTTTCCACATTTGTTGAAAATTAAAATATGTAGTTTTTTTTTTTAACCTTCAAATATGTTTTTAGAGTGAAGCTGAGTCCAGATCAGGAGAGTAACTAAACCACTTCATAGTTTCTTGTTCTTGTTTTTAAACCCATCTTCCCGAGTTGCTCTAGCAGTCTGTTTTTGTGTAACATCATCAATAAACATGGAGCCTCTGTGTCACTGGGAGTCACGCCATCACAGTGCCTCCAAGTGTTCTACAAGCCTTTCCATAAGTTGAACTTCCTGTCATTCTGTTACAGCTGCATCTTAGTTGTTTCTCTCCAATTAGGCTGCTACAGGACTGATTCTTTTATTTTCTTTTTGTCTGTCCAAGGCAGATTTTTTTTTAGACAATCTTGGAGTGTTTTTTTGCTCTGCTGGAAGTTGTGAAGAAGATTCTGTTTGTCATGGAAAAGATCCTGAAATAATTCAATTCTCATGTGTGGGCTTTTTCATGCTGCTGAGCACTGAGCCTTTTGTTTTTTCTGAGAATGTTCAAAACTGTTGATTTGGCTAAAATTCCTGTTATTTTTCTGATGTATTTGTTAAGTTATAAACTGAAAGCTGAATTTCTTTGACTCGATTCAGTGGTTTCAATCATATTCATTCCAATTCAGAACTAGTTGAATTGCAAATGTTTTAACTACTTTGATGTTGTTTGTTTTACCTTATTGTGTATTGTTGATTAATACTATGTTGGTCAGGAATCTCTTGCAGAAGTTTTGGAATCTCATTGGGATAATTCTGGGTTAAAAGTACAACATGTAAGAGTTAGACCTTGTCGTCAAATCTGAGTCCTGCATTTCATTTAGAAAAACAAACCGTCCACTCTCAGCCACTCACCTCCTCCCCTCCCTGATTTTTCTGTTGGGTTGCCAGTTCCAATGTTGGGGGGAACTTTACGTATAAGGTTGCACTGTTGTTTACTGTGTGTTGCACAACATTTAACAACATCACAGAGTGGAGCCCATATTTGAAGCTCCAATGGCTTGAAATTAATTTTACGTTTGCGCCTTTCTTGCGTCAGCAAGAGAATAGTGCTGTCAAACTCTTCATTTGAATACTGCTTTTTGCGCCAGTTAACAATTGCGCAGTCAGTCTTAGTAAATCACCTGCAAATCAGGAACATGCCCTTGGTGCAAATTTTTGCTACGCACGCAATTTTGCGCTTTTTACTTGGAATATTGATAAATTAGGCCCTTTCTGTTTTATAAATGTAGATATTTCAATAATTTTTTGGTAATCTTGAAACTATGTAACTTTTTAACTGTACAGCACTTTCATCAACCACAGCTGTTTTTAAATATGCTTTATAAACAAATTTGACATTGATGTTGGCAATTTTTTGGTGATCTACTGATTTTTGATTTCCTATGGGACTTCAGTGTCAAAAAACATTTAAAAATCTTCAAATAACACAATCATTTTTCTTCAGACGTTTGCTCATCATTAAACTTCGGGTCAGTCTCATTATGTCTCTCATTTGTATGATCCCTTTATCTTTCACCGTTTTTAAGCTACAGCGTTTTGAAGATATATTGTCCAAAAATCAGAATTTGCTGAGAAAACTCCAGTGGTTAAAACCAAAGAGCAACTGTCCTTTTTGTTAATACATGACACAACTGGTTAAAAACTCTTTGCCGCTCTTTTCATCAAGTTAAGGAAAGATATTCATAATGCATATGACATCCCTGCTAAAAAGTCTGTGCCTCCTGTTCTGCGAGAAGCGGGGGAAATGCAAACCAGAGACGATACAAGGCCTGCTGAAGAAGATCCAGAAAGAGTCATTCATATTTCATAAGCACAGCCCTATGCACCCCCACAACTTACCCCCTATCCCCCTCCATCCCACCCCCTTCTACCTTTAACATTTGCTTATTAAATTCACTGCTGTCAAAGGATAGCTCAAAGCCTTTCTACACACATACACAATTATTCCCACAACCCTGGAGAGAGTGTGTGAGTGTGTGTGTGTTTCTCTCATAGTATGAGAAACACACTCTCTCTCGTTCTATTCCCTCTCTGAGACAGGCACCCTGACTTTAAACTCATTACTTTGGACAAGTTTTTAATGGAGGTAAGAACCAGCCACACCAAGGCTTAGAAAAGAAAGAGATGGAGAGAAAGAGAGGCAGAAAGGGAACGAAGCAACAGTAAACGTGAATTCTTGATTCACTCCACGCCCTCAACTAAGTTACACCTGAATTTGGAGAGGGAGTGAATAAACAAACCTTTTAACCCCCAAAAGCTAAAAGAAATGAGCCTGAATGCTTTGAACACACACAAAGTCCAGGACATTATTTCCAGATTGTTGGGTTTCCAAGAAACATCCATGTAAATCACATTTTTTGCTAAACGGATTAGTGCTTCTGTAATGCAGCAGATATGTGTTGCCAGGGAGTGACTGAGCAACACTGTCGCCTGGTGTGTCATAATGACAATATTACACCAGCAAAGCGCTAAATGACAGAGATCCCAGAGGCAAAGTGGTGGAAGTCTGAGCGCTTCACTTATCAGTGAGGAATCAATACACCCCTGCCAGGTAATCACAAACCAGAGTGATTAACGGCAAATGATCAATCACCCTTCGATGTTACAGCAAAGCATGCAATCAGCATTTATGTGTGAAAATTGCCAAATAATGTTGGGTGTTCTTTAACATCCTTCTGTAGGCTACAATATTAAAGTAAATCTTGTGTTCATTTTGAGGAGTGTTTTTGTGTAAAAGTTGTAATTAATTGAATATATCACACATGGTGGAGAGCTTCTCCAATGGCCTCAGTTTGAAAACACAGAATTTCTGCCCAGCAGGATGGTTGAGCTAATAGTTACTTTAAATACAACTAAGTATATTGCAGCCATCTTAACAGCTCCAAACACAAAAATACCTTAGCTGTGTAAAGATTTAAAAAATAACAATTGCATGACCAACCGTCACTTTTGTGTTATATATTGTTATTTTATTATGGAATTCTGTGGTTATTTGTAAGATTAAATATCACCAGCAGTAGCAATTGTAGAATCCAGGGCTTATGTCCACCAGTTATTTAACATTTTTGCTGTGTAATGCAAAATGTAATGTGGCGTTAAAGTTTTTAAAGACCCACTGCGATGGTAATCGTGTTTTTGTAGGATTTTTCTGATGCTAGAGGTCATATCTTAAGAAAATTAAGCTCAAAATGACATTTCTGAGTATTTCTGCATTCAAATCGATGGGAATCAGTAGCAGATGCAAAAATGCAGTTTTAAAAAAAGAGTGCATTTGTGACGTAGACAAGGAACTGGGCAGGCCACAAGCTCCTACTAGATAGTGCTAGCATAAACAGAGAGCTCTAAGCAGCAGGGAGGGGCAGGGGTATCCAACGGTTCCACTCACAGCACAGCGGTAAATTGCTAATCAGCTACTGCCGCTACGTGGAAACTACTTCCTAGAATATGGCACAGGTTTGCGATTTGTGGTAAAAACAACATAGTCACAATTTAAAGACCCCTGAGTTGCTTAAAAATAGCTCAAAAGATGATTGGAGTGGATCTGTAAAAAAACAAAAATTTTGCATGATCCAATGAAGATTCAGAGATCGGAGCTGTTCTAAGAAAGACAGATTGAGAAATGTGTCGATTTGAACAGTTTTAAAGCAGAACTAAGTAAGTTTTTTCACCTCAATAAATGTTTTCTAGAGTCCCTGTGGGGGTAAACAAGGACTTGGCGGGGTGATTCGTGGGTCCCTCCCCGCCCTCCGGGGTCTGTGTCCTGAAAGCAGCACTTGCAACTTTCAGTGGATCGGACCCGACTAATCTCGCGAGAACAAACCTGCTTTACGGCACTCACACTCACGTACATAAATACAAGCGTGAAGCCCTTGCCGTTGTTAGCAACGCCACCCTTAGGAGCGCAAAGATGACAATAATACTCACCTGTCGAGACATTTTCTTGGTTTTGTTTTTCTTTCTTCTTGCAAAAGCGTTCTCTGCGCGTTGTTGTT
>SSNP01000013.1:4058003-4084911 GCA_006937955.1 Pachypanchax playfairii | reverse complement strand
TTGTTATATAGCCTTTGTTGGCAATGACAGAGGTCAAACGTTTTCTTTAAGTCTTCACAAGGTTTTCACACACTGTTGCTGGTATTTTGGCCCATTCCTCCATGCAGATCTCCTCTAGAGCAGTGATGTTTTGGGGCTGACGCTGGGCAACACGGACTTTCAACTCCCTCCAGAGATTTTCTATGGGGTTGAGATCTGGAGACTGGCTAGGCCACTCCAGGACCTTGAAATGCTTCTTACGAAGCTACTCCTTCGTTGCCCGGGCGGTGTGTTTGGGATCATTGTCATGCTGAAAGACCCAGCCACGTCTCATTTTCAATGCCCTTGCTGATGGAAGGAGGTTTTCACTCAAAATCTTACGATACATGGCCCCATTCATTCTTTCCTTTACACGGATCAGTCGTCCTGGTCCCCTTGCAGAAAAACAGCCCCAAAGCATGATGTTTCCACCCCCATGCTTTACAGTAGGTATGGTGTTCTTTGGATCCAACTCAGCATTCTTTCCCCTCCAAACACGACAAGTTGAGTTTCTACCAAAAAGTTCTATTTTGGTTTCATCTGACCATATGATGTTCTCCCAATCCTCTTCTGGATCATCCAAATGCTCTCTAGCAAACCGCAGACGGGCCTGGACGTGTCCTGGCTTCAGCAGGGGGACACGTCTGGCACTGCAGGATTTGAGTCCCTGGCGGCGTAGTGTGTTACTGATGGTAGCCTTTGTTACTTTGGTCCCAGCTCTCTGCAGGTCATTCACTAGGTCCCTCCGTGTGGTTCTGGGATTTCTGCTCACCGTTCTTGTGATCATTTTGACCCCACGGGGTGAGATCTTGCGTGGAGCCCCAGATCGAGGGAGATTATCAGTGGTCTTGCATGTCTTCCATTTTCTAATAATTGCTCCTACAGTTGATTTCTTCACACCAAGCTGCTTACCTATTGCAGATTCAGTCTTCCCAGCCTGGTGAAGGTCTACAATTTTGTTTCTGGTGTCCTTTGACAGCTCTTTGGTCTTGGCCATAGTGGAGTTTGGAGCGTGACTGTTTGAGGTTGTGGACAGGTGTCTTTTATACTGATAACGAGTTCACACAGGTGCCATTAATACAGGTAACGAGTGGAGGACCGAGGAGCCTCTTAAAGAAGTTACAGGTCTGTGAAAGTCAGAAATCTTACTTGTTTGTAGCTGACCAAATACTTATTTTCCACCATAATTTGCAAATAAATTCTTTAAAAATCAGACAATGTGATTTTCTGGATTTTTTTTCCTCATTTTGTCTCTCATAGTTGAGGTATACCTATGATGAAAATTACAGGCCTCTCTGATCTTTTTAAGTGGGAGATCTTACACAATTTGTGGCTGACTAAATACTTTTTTGCCCCACTGTACCTAGTGTTACTTACCACCTCTGGATCCCACAGTGATTCCTCTGCAGCTCCAGTGGTCATTCCTCCATCTTGTCCATCCCTGTTCACTGACGATCCGGCCTTAAAGGGACTGTGTCATGCTATTTTCCAGTTTTCAACGTCTGGGATCGGCACATATATGATAAAACCTTACTGTTTGAGTTATATTCACTTCATTTGTCCTGAAATATAACTTATATTCTCGAGTTATTCTTTGACCAGGAAGTAAAACGCTCTGTTTACCTAAAACCCCGCCTCCCAACTGTGAGTGCGATTGGGCTGTTTCGAAACACTAAATAAACTTCTGTAACTCTCGCAGCCAAATGTGCATTTTCGACGAGAAATTTTTAGAATGAAATACAATGAAATGGAGGTGCTAATTTGTCAGAGGACGCTCGGTGGTGAGGAGTGTCTGGAGGGAAGCACGGTCCAATCGCGAGTGGATGCGAGCCGACCTGGGAGATGACACCAAGACTGGGATTGGACGGGTGAAGTGAGACCGCAACCGTACCTCGCTGACTGCGAGACCAGCAGCCGAGATGCGAACAGAAAGAGAGATCGACCGGGACAGGTCTGAGGAAAAGGCTGGATTACTGAGGTGGATAAACTGCAGCATGGAGGCTAGCAGGAGCTCGTGGCAAACAGGACGTATGACTGAGCGCTGGCAGGGTGAGTGACTGTTTCTTTTATCCGGTGGTGGGACGGGCTGCGGTGACGTGGAGCTCAGCTGTTAAACTGGATTCATACTGATATGTGATTAGCAGGGTCGAGTTGATAATTATTATTATGATTATTAGCATGAGCTGCTAATAAAGAGCAGCAGGTGGTTGAAGTGTGGGAACTCTGCAGGTAAGACATCTGCCGTGATGAGCTCCTGGCAAATTGCTTTGGACTCTCGCAGCTCACCTCGTACCTGAGAAAAAAGTGTTTTTTTTTACCACAGGGGCAGCAGGGATTGGTCAGGAACTTCCTGATGCGACACGTGACGTAACGGGGTTCAAACTCAGCCATTTTAAATGAGAGAGTAAAGCAGCTGCTCAGAGCGCAGGATTCAGGAGGATTACTCAGGAATGCACAAATTAAGCCAAAAACCACTCTGGAGGTCTTTTAAATAAAGAAATAGCATCACAACATGGTTAAAAGCTCCAAAAAGTTGCTTTTTCATGATACAGGACCTTTAATGTACATTTTATCAATAAACTTTAACTCCTTACTCAGTCTGTGTTGTGGTGCGTTCAAGGTTCAACAAACTAACAGATATTACTGATTTGTTTTGTAAGTGAATTTCAGGAAGTTTAAAGCGCTCAATAGTGGATTGGTTGGCTCACAGTAAAATTTATCACAACTTTTGTTATGCTGAATTTGTGTTTTACCCAAACCTTAATACAATTTGTCATATATGGATTATTAATAAAGAATATTAAGTTGTTATTGAATATGAAGCAGGAAATATTGGGCTTTATACAGAATTGCAATAGATTTTGATATTTTGGATGTAACATAATTTATGTGTGATTTCCAGCTAACATCATTCATATCATATCAGGATGATGAGAGTTTTCCATCATGTTCTTCATCCTCCTTTGGACAAGATGATCCAGATCAGTCCCCGGAACAGAACCAGTCTTCTTTATCAGTTTGTTCAGTCTCTTTGTGTCACCTGCTTTGAAGCTCCTCCCTCAACAGGTGACTGCAGATGTTCACATTCTTCAGTATGAGGTTTAAACTTCCTCTTTCTCTCTTTTCACTTTGCACCTGCTCTGCATTCACATCTTCTTCTTTTTAACTCATCTGGGATTTGGGGTCTATATTTGAGTATTATTTGAGCCTTAAAAATGTCCATTAGCTGCTTTTTCTTGTAAACAAGTCTCTCGTTGCTATGGTGATGGATCATAACAAGTGGCAACAACGTGAAAAAAATAAGCAAAAATATTTAAATCAGCACAACATCCAAATCAGAGTTTAAAAAATACAAACAAGTCATGTTTATATAAAGAAAACGAGCAAGCAACACTCAAAAGGGAAAAAAACTGCTAGTAATATCACGGAGCTACGCCAACAAGTTGCCACCATGTGTAGCACTATTCTAACCTACTCTTCCAGATCTGTGTTTAGCCCTGTGTGGAGTTGGGGCTACACACAGATCTGGGATTGCTCCATCTGAAAGCATCTGAAAAAAGGAAGGATATTTAGTATAATATTTTCAGCTGATTGGAGAATGCACCAGCAAGTGCCGGCCTACCATGATGTGTCTTTAGCCAATCACATTAAATCAAGGTCTTGCCAAATCCAGCACAAACAAGTCCCAAACAAGCCCCACTACAGAATAAAGTCATATAATTAGCAAATAAAATACAATTCAAAGACTTAGAAACCAAACAAATGTCCTTAGTATATAAAGAAAACAACAATGGGCAAGTGACTGAACCCTGGGGTAACTCACTTTCTTCAAATAGTCTGAGTTTGTCATATTAATTTGGACACAGTGATACCTGTTTCATCGATAGCTCGATATCCAATCTTGTCTCAGTCCCTTGATGCCATATTTCTGGAATTTGTTTAATAATAAAGCGTGATCTGTTGTACCAAAAGCTTTATGTAGGTCAAACGATACCCCAACTTTCATTTAGTCTATGTCCTGCATGCATGCATGCATGGTATGAGTGAACTGGAGACTTCCTCTGGTCTACCGATGACCATCTTCCAAAAATTGTTGTTGTAAGATGCACAAACGACAACCCCAATGTGCAACTACCCCCTCATTTACACTGGACGTGTCAGCGGTGCACAGTATTTTACTCGCAAAATCAACTGCGCATCCCTTCAGAGACTTCAGCTGCATCTTTAACAGCTGCAGCTGCAGGATGATGGAGATCCACTGGCTGGGGTTTTTGAGGACCTGGAGAGAAGACAGCCACACTGGTGGATGCAGGAATGGATCCAGAAGCAGCACCTCTACAATCAAAACAGGATTCAGTTCTATTAGCTGGACTAGCGAGTCGGAAGGGACCACCTTTGCTTAACTGTTGCACCATGTCACCTCGTGCATGATGAAAAAAAGAGAAGTGTGTCATTTTCCTGAAACAAAAGCTTTGTATCTGGTCTGTTTTATATCCTTGTGAAAACATACAGTTCTCTACCATTTTAGAAGTAATTAATAAAGTAAATAAAGAGTAAATAAACCTCAATCATGGTTCTGCTTGGTCTAGGTGAGGGCGCACGCTTTCTGGACTGCTCCTGTCCCCTCTTTGCTTGTTCCCTGCTTTTTGTGTGACTCTGTATCTCCTCTCCGTGAATTCTTCAAACATGAAATTATGGATCTGGTATCGTGGTCACTTACGCACTGAAAATTTTTTAAATTCAATTTCGAGGCTCGCAAAGGGAGAGCCATCATGCCCGGACCCGATCTACGCTCTGTTGGTAGAGGACGGAGGACATATACATTTGGATTATTGATCATGGGGACCTGCTGATTGGAGCTGGCAGTCAACTGACGTATCGACAAATTAGGAAAAAAAATGGAAAGTATGTACCTTATCTGGCAGCACTCAGACTGAAATTTCCGGGGCTCTGGATCATAAACTGAGGTGGTTAGGACCTCACTTGAAAGATGGGTATCATCTTGGAGAAGCTGCAGGTTCAGCTCAGTGTGGAGGAGTGATCGATTGGCTGTTTTCATGGGATTTGGTTCATTTCGTATGTTTCAGATTTCCACTGAAAATGTGCACCGTCAGGACTCAAGGCTGTTGAATTCTGCAGTCATGCCCTAATCTCTCTTATCTTATTTTGGCTGGGCCTGAAGGCCAGCATTCCAACCTCCCCTGAGGAAAACGCTGACGGGACACTTGGCTCCACTCCCCTGCTCCCCACCCACTCAAGATGCCCCGCTGGCATACAGACTCTCAAGGACAGTGATTTCCTGGAACAAAACATATGAGAGCGTTGCTACGTGACGGTGTTTACATTCCTCTCACACACATAATCACATTACATATTGCATTCATGCCACCTGAAATGACCTCACCGTGTTACGTCATATCTATTCCCCACTGAGGTGGGGTTTTTTTTTCAATCTCAAACAGCACCACAAGAGGGCGCTGCGGGAGAGGAATTTTTTTCTCCTCCTTATCCTAATTGTGGTCAATATGCTTTCTGGTCGCTATAAATAAGTTTATACGTATATGTGTGTATGTGTATCTTATATACTCTCATCTGGCGCCCCCAGTGGCTGCCTCGGGAGAGTGAGAATGAAAATATGTCTCCAAAGAAATTTTCGTTTTACTTATGCTCACTTGTATAATGACAATAAATTTCATCCGTTCGTTCGTTCGTTCGTTCGTTCGTTCGTTCGTTCGTTCGTTCGTTCGTTCGTTCGTTCGTTCGTTCGTTCGTTCGTTCGTTCGTTCGTTCGTTCGTTCGTTCATTCATTCACGTTGTGTGCAGGTTGTTTGGTAAGCATTCACCTGATTGCACTGTGTGGAGGGTTTTCATTGCATCTTGAACCAGACCATCGTCCTGGCCATGAACGTCTGAACGGGCTACGAACACTAGATTAAAAGGCTGCATTAAGGAGGCCGTAGAAAATCCAAAATCATTTTTTGCATGTTAGCAGCTGTTCTTATAGATCATTGTGACCAGGGCTTTACTTACAAAGAGAAATTAGCCCTCAAGCCAAAAGACTCAGATTTAAACTGAAAATTAAGGAAAACACATATAAACGCATAGAAAATAAATTACAAAATAAAACAGGATTGCTAGACCTGGTTAACTGTATTCCATCTTGATGTCAGCTGTGTTTGGATCAGCTGTTTGCCCATCAGATGTAAACTCTATTTCTTAAAAAAAATGTTTTTTTTGTTTGTTTATTTTCAATGCTACAACGATTAAGATATTAATTATGGCTTTTACACAGAAACACACTTCAAAATGGCCAAAAAGGTTCTTAATTTTACTCACAAAAGTCTTTCTAATAACTACTTCTTAAACTGTTTTCTTACACAGCTTCAAAGTTAAAGTCCTGATTAAGTTGAAGAAATACTTGGATTTATTCATCTAGGAACAGGTGGCAAACAAAAAGGGACAAATTTGAAATAGGTCATATTTAGAAACAGAATTAACTATAGACTGCTATGTTTTCTTTTTCCTCCCATACACCAGCCCGGTACACTCCCACACATGGACACACACAGTTACTGGATCGTTCTCACAGTCGTGGGTGTGACACTGCCACATGCAACAAAGTAGCTCTGTACGCTTTCATGTGTAATCCATCGGAATCATGTCACTGAAGACAAAGAAGCTTTGCTTTTCTTGCCTTCTTTTATTACCAGGAAGAAATCAGACATAGTATCAATAGTGTAAGTATCTCAGAATCATTTCCTGCAGTCACAGTCAGCTGTCATCTGCTGGAGTGTCAAAAGCTCAAATTCACTCGGACAGCTGTTGTTAACAAGCAGCATGATGGATGGGTGTGTGTTAAATGGATGTAATTTGTAAAAAAATGAATTTTCATTGCAACTAATGAGCAATAAAAACAATTGAGCTAATTTTTGGGTGTGTTGCCAGTTTTAAACCAGAAGAGGGAGCTACAAGTGGAGAAGCTGAGGCCACGCAGGATCCCAACTCTGTAAAATGGGTCAGAGCTGTCTCCTTCACTCTCACACCTGGCTGGCTTTTCTTTTCACTTACTTTGAATCCAAGAAAACAATTGTTACCTCCACTTTCCCTTTTTATTATTTACCCCTCTACGACACCATTTCACTGACTTCACACGGCTTCCTCCTCTCACTTTCTTTGAATTTCTTTTCTCTTCTGTTAGCCCCCCCCCCTTTTTTTATTGTACAGCTCACCACAACTCCTAAACTTCAGCCGTCGCTGACAAATTGTCCTCACAACGAAGCGCCCACAACTGGATGCTGACTTCGGTACCATGCCAACCTTGAGCGTGTGAAGGATACAGGAGGCAGGATTGATGTGTGTGTGCCTCTCTCCGTGTGTGTGACTGTGGAGTTTCATCAAATGCAGATCAATATCACTGCAAGGTCACTTTAAGATTCAATTAATAAGAATGTGAACATCCCATGAGCTGTCGCCACCGGGGAGGCGAAACTCAACACGACCTGATCCCAGGGCACCCAAATTATGAAACAGAGGGGGATATGGGTAAATTCATATCTGTATTATTAAACACGGCTTTGGTTGGAGATGGGTTTGCCTGGGAAAAAAAATGTCTCAGCAACTACATGTTTTATTAATGGTCATGGAGCAAGCCAGCAAAAACATATTGTCTCTCGTGCCACCATCTGTGGGTTTTTCTTTGTGTGTTTCTGTGTGAGATAAAATGTGGGTCTATTTCTGTCAATCACACACCTGCTGAGTTGAGGTAAGTGGTTGGGTGTGTAAATCTTTGTTGAGTGGAATAATCAGTCCTGTGCCACTTATTTCATCCACACAAGGGATCATTAAAATATGCATGTTGGGCTACAACTCAGTCTTAATATTTAAACCAGCCTGGAGGTGAGGCCCACTCCAATACAGCCTGACAGACCATGTGTACAAAACACTGGCTGCCTCTCATTAAAAAAAATACTCACTTAGTACACATATACACAAGCAGCAGTGACAGACAAACACACACAAATAAACACAAGCTGGATGAGACAGAGACATAGATTTATCCATAATATGTGTGTCCCACATGGAAAGAATGCTTTTATTAGAAAGGTCTGAGCCACAGGGGCTGCCTCAAGGGCCTGGGGAGCCAAACCACAGGGATGCAACTAGGGCTTGTTTGTAGTAAAGAGTCAGAGCTGAGTGGCAAATAGAGTATGTGACCCATAGAGACCCAGGTGATTGGTGTGTTAATTACCGTCTGCTAATTATGAGAAAGACGCATCATTAAGTAGAGTGCACCACTATAGGGCTCGAAGACTCCCTGTTTTCCTCTCATCCGCTCCTCTCCTCCTTCTTTCTTCCTGACCCCGATCTTCTGTCCCAATTAGCATTACCCTGCTCCCCCGCCTGCTGCCTTCCCATCTTCCCCCGAGTGTTTCCATCAAAAACTGCTGCAGCCGCTGTCTAAACATGGGCAGCATTGCTGGGATGCACCATCCAGGCTGTGGGCAACACACCTTTTCACATACACAGTCATTAGAGCAGACAAAGCTAAAGAGCCCGTGCAGACGTCTCTGTCTTCCTACAGAAAGACTAAGCTGTCACCTCTGCCTCCCTCATTGTCTTAAATTCATCTTCAGATTTATATCTGTAACATGGTTAATCTGCTTTTTTCTTCCCTGCTGTTTAAAGTGTACGCGACATGATTTTGACAAAATAGTGTTAAAGCTATTTTATGCTTAGGGAACCCTTAATTACACATTTCAGCAAAAAATTGCTATTTTTCACAATTTGGTGCACTCTGGCTGACTGTGCTTTCTCACCATTTTTCCCCAAGTAGCATGTGATGTCACAGGGGAACCACTCGAACATCCTTCCTTTGTTTACACTGTGTTTCTCTGTTCAAAACAGAAGCTTATGTTATTTACTATGTGTAGCAAATTAACAATACATCACATTGAAAAGTGCTTATACTGATAATTAAAGCCAGATGTTAGATTTAAAATATTCCTGCGGGCTTTGAAGAGTCTCTGTTCATAAGTCTGCTCTGTAAGTTTTGACCATATCCTGTTTAACTGGAACTGGATTTTGGATTCTGGACATCATATTATCTTGCCTGCACTTTGGATTAACTGTGTATGAGTCATGTTTTGGAAGAGCCTAACACCCAGGGCCGCTGCTAGGCTTTTGGGGGCCCTAAGCTCAATTGGCCAGGGAGCGCACCCCCCCAAACACAAACACACACAAAACCTACTTAAACTTTTGCTATTTATTTTCAAATTAGAAATAAATACACAAGTAGACCTACATATAGGAAAACAAATTATATCACATATCCAGGACACCTTAAAGTAGATTATTAATTAAGCAACAAGACAGAGCAGAACCAGGGCTGCATCAAGACACCAGGACTAAACCCCAATCAAACCAGACCCAGAACTGATCCAGGAGTAAAACAGGACTGAACTAACAGGTCTATGTGTAGTCCCGCCTCTTGTCAAGTTGGGGACAGCCCAGCCTGTCAACCCCTCTCCCCCCATCCAGCCACATCATCTTATTATTGGTTGTCTCCTCCTTCTGTCACAGTGACGGGGTTTGTTGTCTGAGCTTAACAGAGTTTTTCTGAGAGGAAATGAAACAACTCGGTCTTGTTGTGGTCATCCCACACAAAGCTTTTCCAGCTTGTTGGGGTCTTGCTAGTTTCTGTCACTCTTCTCCTGACGCCGTATCCTCTTTAGTAAGATAGTGGAAAAAACAAGACCTGTGCCAGTTGGAATAATCCACTGAGACACTCAACTATTAGTATCAATTTTATTACATTTAGTGTTCAGATGGTGTGCTATGATTTGATACAGATTTTGGGTTGCAACTGCCTTACTGCACAAGATTATTCAATAAAATGTAAAGAATGTTTGGAGGAGAGTTTCAAAGAGATTTTGTGTTGCGTTGCGCAATAATTTACTTTGACCCAGTAATATTCATTCATTCTTACACTTCTGAGATAATTTTATGAGAGTTGCCTTTACTTTGATACCAAAATTTTACAAAATAGTCTCATAGTGGCTGAGATATATTCAGTTTATTTGGGGCATGTCAGTGTGGAACTGATGTCTCAAAAAGAGAGGTTTTAACATCCATCCATCCATTTTCAAAACCTGCTTCTTCATTTTCAGGGTTGGAGGGAGCTGGTGCCGACCTCCAGCAGTCTTTGGGCGAGAGGCGGGGGACACCCTGGACAGGTCACCAATCCATCACAGGGCCACACATAGACAAACAACCATTCACACACACTCACACCTAGGGACAATTTAGAGTTGCCAATTAACCTCTTGCATGTTTTTGGACTGTGGGAGGAAACCGGAGTCCCCGGAGAAAACCCACGCATGCACGGGGAGAACATGCAAACTCCATGCAGAAAGGCACCATCCCCAGACTAAAACCCAGGACCTTCTTGCTGCAAGGCAACAGCTATACCAACAACCACCGTACAGCCTAGGTTTTAACATATCCCAAAAATCTTTAAGACTCAACAAGTTGGTCTTACTTGGTAAAAAACCGTGATTCTGAGTTTAAAGGCAGAGTTTAAATGGTGTCAGTAATGAACTGACCCTCCACTTTTTTTTACTATGTGTGCCTGTTCTTTTATAGACAATGGTTGTCCTGTTTAAATATGGTGCAGATTGGTGGAAGTAAGAGAGACATCTGCAATCATAGCGAGATATCCAAATTTGCAGCACCACCATGATCACCATGACCATTTCTCAGAGTCACAGTTTTTCATACCTTGTAACATGAACATCTTATCTATAACCTTACAAAGTTACAGATTCTTTTGTCTTAGCAGTTCATGATTAAAACAAAAGACTTCCTGTAATTAGTGGGTGGGGATAAAATAATAGCAGATTATTGACATGTTGTTGAGGTCCTGACTGTAATCAAGCCTTTTAAATCTGGATCAGATCTAATAAGTCATGAGGGAGTTATAATGGTTCCTTATTATGGTGTGAAGGTGAAACTATGTCCAAATGATTTCTCTTCTTCGGTGTGACTGGAACTTTCTGCCTTGTGGAACAAGGGTTGCTACACTCATATTACCCTGTGTGATTTAAGAAAAAAAATAATGGAAGTAATTCTTCAAATTTAGTTGCTGATAAACATTTTCTGTATTGAAATCTTCTCTAACGCTGTGAAGTCTGAAGTGTGAGCATGAACTGAAAAGTTATTTATAGGGTGATTAGACAAGTGAGAAAATGCTATTAGCTGTTCAGTCTCTACACACATACACTCTCTATGCCAAACACATACATGTACCTCATCATTCAGCTGAACACCAGATAAGACAGAGTATTTAAGCTCATTTGTTTAACAGGAATATTGAAATCTCTTATTATAAGTAGCTCAGCATTCGATAATGAGTCTGAAAAAATGTTTCAAAATTTAAACAAAAACTTAAAAATTAAAGGCAGGGTGTAAATAAGAATAATAAATGATATATTTTTAAAATTTGATTGAAAAGAATTTTAACAAATAACTGGTTTAAAGGTAATTAACTCATCTGACTAGAACATTATGGCTGCATCTCCTTCTTGATCTGTTGCTCAAGGAACATGAAAACAAAGATAGTCATTAATACTAACATGGTCCTCCTGGTGCAGCCAGATAAAATGATCAGTTATTAAATCCTCAACTAACAATTAATTAGATGGGGGCGTGTCTATATTCACTTTGCTTTGACAGTTTATTAATTTTTACCTCCGCCAAGGAGGTAATGTTTTCATCTGAGCCTGTCTGTCTGTCTGTTAGCAGGATAACTCAAAAACTAATGGATGGATTTTGATGAAATTTTCAGGAAAGGTCAGAAATAACCCAAAGAAGAATCAGTTAGATTTTGGGGGTAATCTGGATTACCGTCTGGATCCAGCAATTTTTTTAAGGATATGGATTTAGTACTTTCCACAATATGTTCAAGTGCTGCTTGGTGGAGGTTCACACTCTCCGAGTGCTTTTCTAGTTTTAATTAGATTTATATGTTTTGAGCTGATTTTAAAAATATTATATTTATTTAGACCATCTATGAGATATTGTCTCAGTGTGGGTTTGGATGGTAATGTCAGAGGCTGTTTGTGGTTTCTGGTCTGGATTATCATAGTTTAGGAGAACTAATAAATCCTGCAAGATTAAATTTAAGCTGCACTCTACAAAGTCAAAATCAGATTTATTTGGCCCAGTATGTTACATATACAAGGAATTTGGTTCTGGCTCACTTTTCACTTGTACATACAAACGGACATATATAAGATAATATACAGTGTTGGACATAGAACACACACGAGATACATTACACTCTCAGAAATAGAGGTACGAGACAAGGACATTTTTGTACCTATAGGTAAATTGTTTTAAATTTTTCCCTTAAAAGTACAATATTGGTCTTTAAAAGGCCAGAAATGCCCCTTTGAGTGTTCAAATTGATATAAAGTACAAATTTGTACCATTTCAACTGCACCTGCAACACTGGTTAAGGCAGGTTAAAAGTTTCTTCCATCATTTTCAATATTATGTTTCAGAATGTTGGTTTAAGACTTCAAAACATGTCATAATTTTACAGTTTTAGTGGAACAACTTCATAAGGTACAAAAATGGACCTGGATTACAGGGTACACCCCCAGTGACAAGAAGGGTACAAATTCTTGTCGCTGAAATCTCACGGGTCGGATTTTTTGGAGAGTTCAAAATCAACCTATATGGTCGTATAATGTGCGGACAGGTTGATTAGAACACACATGAGATACATTAGCATTTTACCACCATGAAAGTCTAGTTGGTGGTTTGAGGTCAGGTGGTATAGAAGCTCTGGATCAGACCAGGTTTTGGCCAGAACATCTGCCCTCAGTAAAGCCCACATTTAGAGACACCCTCATGAAAACCAATGATGAATATGAAGTTAACTTATTAAAATCCGATTGGGGAGGGGCCAGAGAAAATTATGTACACTGAAGAAAAATGTGTTTTAGTGACCTCCAGTTGGTGTAACCAGGTGTCATTACCACCAAAATGATTAACTGTCTGTCCGTATTTATGTTTTTCCTCAGTCTGCAGTTTCCCATTTTGGCCCCTAAATTATTTTTAATTATAACTGTTGGTGTTTCTAATGTCCTATTTTGGCCAATTGAATAGCTAATTAACAGATGTGGTTTCTCATTGGGTGTGTTGTTGAGTGGAAAAAGATGGTTTGAAATTTGAACAAGTTAATGTGAAGCAGGTGCTTTAGACCTGCTGTACAATCACCCGATCAGCTAGAAGCTCCATTTGACCTGGATTTGCCAGAAGACAGTGAAGGATACTCTAAGTGACTTTGCAAAGCCAAGACATTCTCACTTCCAAACCTACATAAAGACCACAAAGATATTACATTTACCAGTATTACTAAAGGAGGCATAGAGTAACTAAACATCTGACTCAAGTAGCAAGTGAAGACATGGATATCAGAGAGGGAAGTAAAGCAACTAGGCTAGTTGGCAAACTAGCACAATACACCAATAAAAACTACTAATAATAATGATAAAAGTGCTTTGACAAAGAAGCAGATTTGCAGAAATCTTTAAGTGTTTGTTAATATATTCTAGTATGTGACACGTTTTCTGTTATAATTCTCCCCCAGACCCCCCAGTCAGTTTCTTCTGCCTCTCATCTTTCACTAGACTCGTGTTCCTTCTCTAATCTCCTGCAGGTGGAGGTATTGGACAGGATCAGCAGCCGAGGCTTCAGTTCAAAACCTTCTGCCTGTCAGACCATCTGGAACCCTGTGACCACTTGGTCAAGGCTAAAGCTTCATCACCAGGTTGGGAGCAAATGCAAGCAGGCAAGAAGCAAAAGATTCAAGAAGTTAGGGCAATAATGTTATGGAGCAATGGATTAGTGTTAATCCTTCTATATAAATATGCATGATTAGATCAAAAAATATAAACTGTATTTCTAAAACATTTATCACTCACTATCACGAGACAAAAACACTGACATCTCTTGGATAATTCAGCAAAATTCAATTATTTAAGGGCCAGAAATCAGTTAGATGTTTGTCCTGAAAAACTGTTAGTTTGAAAGTTTGGATGGAAAATGCTGCACAACTGTATCATGCATGAAAAATCATTGAACAACAGCAGGATAAATACAAACAAACATACAAACAACAGATTTTATTTAGGTCTGTAAAACATTAAATCCTGAATGAGAACAATCGTCTATCTGTGAATTAGATCTCAAGACATGGTCACTGATGCAGCAAGACAACCTACAGAGTCTTCACACAAATGGTGAAAGAAGAATAAAGTTATTTAAAATAAAATGTTATGAGCAAGAAACTGAAAGGATATTTTTTACTTTGCGAATCACAAATGTGTATTATGTTATGTTCTCAAGAAAAATGCAAAACAAACAAACAAGTTTTTTTGTTTTTCATTAGGTTTTCATCAGTACCTAAGTAAGAAAATCTAACAATGTTTAAAGTTTCTATGATTCTCTTATTTTCTCAACCCTATTCTATTTTTTTTTTACCTGATTAATGGAAAAAACACTTAAAACTGGTGACAACATGACTTGAAAGCTAACATGTTGAAACATAATATTTACATTTCTGTTTTATTTGTAAAATCTGTTTGCTTAGTTTTTCCCAGGTATTTCAAAAAATATTTTCCTGAAACAATTAAGACAAAGGATATGAAGATTTTAAATCTGAACTTAGTGTGAAAGAGAAAAATACCTTAACAGTGTTTTTGTATTAACAAGAAATGTTCCTGTTTTAATTGAGTTGGATTGTTTATTTTCATCTCAGCAAAAAAAAAGAGTCCAAACAGTTCTTTAGTTCAAACATTTTCAAATTTAAAATTGTAGTTTGATTTTTTGTTTGCTGCTGATATTCTACAGTATCATCCATCTACCTTTTTTCTTTACCTGCTTTCTTTTGTATCAGCGGTTGTTGGATCAGAGGTGGGGATAAACCTGGACAGGTCACCGGTCCATCACAGAACCACACAGAGACAAACCACCATTTACACACACTTTAATCCAATTTACAATTATCAGTTACCCCAACATTTATCTTTTTTGGTAGGTGGGAGGAAATATAACTGCCTAGAGAAAATCTATTTATAAATTGAGAGAATATGCAAACTCCACATATAAAAGACCCAGTTTCTCTGAAAATGTGCTGCTTTTTTTAAATTTACAGTTCAGTACCTGATTATTTGGATTTTCAAATATTTTTTTTAAAGCACTCAACCCTGATTTATCATTTTTAATGCATAAAAAAGCTCCCTGACTGTATGAGCCATAACAGCATGGAACTAATGTTAAATGTTGAAGAACTATCAGCATAAAAAACACAATTTGTTCACAATTCTTGAAGAAAACAAAATCTAACAGACATAAAATAGTATTTTAGCACAAAGTAAATTAGTCCAAAAGCGCTCTTTTCTTTATTTTATTTAAAATAATAAATCGGATGTCCCAATTACGTTTGAAAACCAGACTCATATCTCAGCAGATACTGTGATATGAATATATAAATTCAATTAGTAAAATGCTTTTTTCCCCTCTATGTAAAAAAATTGTGTTCGACAGATGCTATGCAAATGATTGTTGTGCAATCAGCGCGTTAATCTATAAATTAGACAACATGACATGTTGATCAGAACTCTGTGCCATGCGGAAAAGGGGAGGTGTTGATGTGAGCACGTTGAGGAGGCTCCAGTCAGCTCAGGTTAGTCAAGGATGGCTCGATATCAGGTTTAATATTGCAACAGACAACATGAATAAAACAAATCTGATACTAACAGTTCCTCTCCACTCTATCCATTAAATATAGCACCAAGATATCACAACAGTCTTCATCGTTGGCAAACCCGACACACAGTTATCGCTCATCAGTCCCTGCAAGTTAAAATGCATGTGATGTAAACACATGACTTAATACAGATGTGACTAGGAGCTGTCGATCCTTGACCCCAAAGACAGCTGATGAGTGTTCTCTTGAGGCTGAACTATGATGGCTGTCGCGGTTTCTATGGACAGTTGGTTGTCAGAACTGGACTCATCAGCAATGTGGTATCATTACAACCAAAGAACAGCTGGAACATCAGGGGGAGGGGCATTGACAGATGAAGGTGCTCCCAGATACATTTTATAAGCAGTTACAATTATATACAGACAACTGTCAAAATAGGTCAAACGACAAAGAGGCTGAAAGTCCAACCAATGATTTTATAGTTATGTATATGCTGTGTTGTGTGTGGGTAACTGGGTGAGAGTGAACCAACAGACCTGATATTTGAATGTTGACAGCATGCCCAGCACTCATGTCCTCCGTCACTGTGCCTTCGTTTCACCTCACTCCTCCAAACTCACAGCAGAAAATCTATTTGCATCAGGCCTACTCATGTCTCACCAACATTATAATGTGTCTAATTCTATGCATTGAGTTCTCAAAGTCACTTATCATGAACACTTAATGATGTCATAAGTGAAACAAAAACTATATGACCGAAATCACCAGGCAACATTAAACCACTGTTTGACAGTTAATCTTTCTTTTTGTCCTCTTTCCTGACTCACTTCCTTTTCAATAAGCAATTCCCCTTGTTGTCCTTGGTATGTGAGGGAGAGAGGTGTCAGCATTTTATCCTCAGTAGTTCAACCGATGCCCTGTCACCCAATCGTAAGGACACGGCAGCGACAAATCAAGCTTTTAAAAATAAGGAGGTTTCTATGATGGTGAAATAAAAATTCTTCCTGAAATGAGCACTGGCTGATTAGAATGAAGTTTGAATCTTGACTAATTGCACGCAACTAAAACTTTCTCTTCCATAAAACTATGAAAACAATATTGTTAAATCATCAAAAAATTAATAACTTTTTTTAAAGTTCTTGGCCTTAAATTTCAACATCCTCCATAAGTCTGATGTGTCACATCCTAAATGTAGCTTAACTCATTTAGTGTCATAGACGTCTAGACTTCAAACAATATCCGAACGCCCAGTTGACGTCTGGACGTCTCTACAGCTTTTATTGGCTTAAATCCCGCTAGATATAAGCCCAATAACTACAATTAGTTAACTTACATTTAAACTGGAAATTTGCCTTAAGCCTGGTTTACACGAAAAGATTTTAACAGTGTCGCAAGAGTTTCAGACCGCACACACACCAAAAAAAAAAATCAGGCATATTCCTGTTCTGTTCCTGTCATGTGTGGTGTGTCATCATGTCATGTGGCCACACATAACACACAGAGCCATTTTCCTCGCAATAGAGATGGGCTTCCCCCCAAAAAAACAGATGAGCAGAAGCGCTTGTGGACCGTTGCTGAGAAATATGCATCTGGTCAGCTGCTCCACTGTTCACACCAGACTCTGGTGTGAACAGGGGAGCAGCTGAGCGCACCGCTCCGCAGCTCTTCAGCTAGTATGAACAAGGTGTCAGAAGAAAAAGAAGCATCCCGTCACCTCTCTTTCTGATTGGCTGTACACTGCTCGGTTCTCCTCTCAAGACATCACACAGAGACCAATGTCAGGCCAAGACAATCCAACATGTTGGATATCCCCGATTTGTGATTGAAATTTCTTCCGAGTGGACACGATCACTCTCAACACACCGCACATGGCAAGATTAGTGGTTATCTTAAGAGCAGTCCTGATAATCGGGGCTTGTCGTATGGGGAAAATCGGGCAAAGTTGGCATAAAATCTTGTCGTGTGAACCCGGCATTAGAAGTAGCTGTTGCCAGAAATTTTTGACCAAGGGAAGGCTTCAAGGTAGTCCCATGTATCACTTCTTAAACTTCATCATGGTTTAGCAAAAGATTCCCAGGCAATTATTTAGAACATACGCCATGGGTTATAAATAGATTTTCTAAATTCAATATCATTGATATAATGAAATGAATGAAATGAAATGAAATGAAATGAAATGAAATGAAATGAAATGAATGAATGAATGAAAAATACTTTATTTATCCCAGAAGGGAAATTCAACAACATATACAATATACCCCTCTGATTAAGACTGCATTGCTGCAACTTACAAAGATCGCTCTAAAATGCATCAAGACAAGGGCAAGAAAGGTTTAAGATGACAACAGATAAAAGAAAGGTCAACTCTTCAAACACTGTAAATATTTAAGTATGTACAGTCATGTGAGAGTTCTAAGAAAAGCTTTAAAACCACAAGTAAAAGAGGGATACTTCTCATTTCATGCTTTTCTGTCTGTAAATATGTAAATTGCAAAGTATAAACATTTATTCAAACAACTCTGAACAAAACTACATGTTATGTGTTACGGATTCATGTGTTCTAACAATTTTAACTACACAAACAAATAAACTGCATTTTACAACCATTCTGAACAAAACTTCTTGTATGTAACTGTCTCCCTGCATGTTGGGTGTGAACCACAGCCGCCTTTCTGGGACCGCCTTTCTTGGGTGGCTGTAGCTCAGGTAGAGCGGTCGTGCGGTAACCGGAGGGTCTCCGGCTTGAATCCCCGCTCCGCCTGGAAAACATTGCCTGGCCGTTGTGTCCTTGGGCAAGACACTTCACCCATCATTTCATTTCACCCATCAATATTCCGGAATAGCGCTACAACTGGTGGCAGCTTGTTGGAGTAGCTCTGTGACTTAGCTAGCATTTGCTACCATTTTTTTGTTATTTTTGAGTATTTCTTGCTAGTTTTTAATTCTGGAAATATTTTCTAAATACGTTTCTTCTGATTTGGGTGCTGTGGGGATTGAGTTTTTGGCTTGATTTGTCACTTTTTTGCCACTTGTTATGATGCGTAACCATGGCAACAAGAGACTTGTTTACAAGAAAGAGCAATCTAACTGACATTTCTAAGGCTGAAATAAACCTCAAAATGAAACTCTGGATCCCTGATGAGCTCAAAAGAAGATGACATGGATGCAGAGCAGGAGCAGAGTGAAGAGAGAGAAAGAGGAAGTTTAAACCTTCACTTCCATCAGCCATATTGACAAATGTGAGATCTCTTTGCTAACAAAATGGATGAACTTGAAACTCTGTTGAAGACCCAGCCAGAGTATCAGGAATGCAGCATCATGTGTTTTACTGAGACATGGCTAAAGGAGCATAGCCCGGACTCCAGTGTGTCTCTGTCTGGCTTTCAAAAAATACGGGCAGACAGAGATTTGAAGAGGAGTGGCAATAGAAGAGGAGTTTGTCAGCTGATCACATCTGCAGTCACCTGTTGGGGGAACAGAGCAATTGACATGAAGAGGTTGAACAGATGGATAAGGAGGACTGATTCTGTCCTGGACACTAAACTGGAGTCTCTTGAGTTGATTGTCCAAAGGCGGATAAAGAACATGATGGAAAACTCCCATCATCCTCTTCAGAACACGATAACTCAATAACGGCGTGTCTCAGAAGATTCTTCATAATCCGCTGCAGCACAGACCGCTACAGGATATCCTTCCTGTCCACAGCTAGAACCCTCTACAGGAGATCCTTCCTGTCCACAGCTAGAACCCTCTACAGGAGATCCTTCCTGTCCACCAGGGCCGGATTTAGACAACCCCACCACAGGGTGCAGGCAGAATTTTCAGGGGGGCAAATATTTTGAGGTGTAAAATCCTCCCTAACCCCTCAGACGTATAGAAGACTATAATAACTTTGCTATAATCATAACAGTTTAACTATCTATCTTCTCCTTTGATCCATTTGATTTGTCTTAGGTTTTATGTTGGATGCCCTTTGACACTACCCTCTGCATTTACCCGGGCTTGGGACCGGCACAAATAGGACACTGGCTGCTGTCCCGTTGAGGCTGCATTTATCTTTTTTTTTTTTAATATAAATTTTGTGTGTTTTTTTATTATTTTTTATTTTTTTAATCTGTCTGGCTTGTCTCTTTCTCCTCTATCTACTTATGTCTGTCTGTCTATCTTTTTATCCTTTCATTTTTTATTCATTTCCTCTTTTAATATCTTTTTGTGCATTCTGTTTCTTTCATATCTTCAGTTCTGCACACAGCATGGCTTATATCTTATATATATATATATAGCGTTCAAGCCCGTGTCGATATCAGTCGCGGCCACTACTGAGCCGGGGACAGCGGGGGCTGTGGTGCTTGTGCAGCCGGAGGAAATCGAGGTACTGGGACTAGACTGGGCGCAGGGGGGAGAAGTTGTGGCGAGTTGAGGAGCTGTACAGCCTGACGAGCCGGGTAAAGATTCCTACTCAGCTCCTGCTGAGGTCTTGGCATTGCCAGCGGCAGCTTCGCTACAACTGCCAGTAGTAGCTTTAGCAACTAGAAATCTGCACATAGTGACTCGGCTCAAATTAGCCGACAAAAACTACGAGAGCGCGACAGAGACAGGGAGAGAAGTTCTTTCAGAGAACAAGAACGCGTTTTGGGATAAGTAGCCAAATAATTTCGGTGACAGACGGCAGAGGAAAACTCGAAACAGCGGCTGAGCTGAGCTCTGCTGACGGCTCTGTGTCTGCTAACTCTGCTGTGAGAATGAGACGTGGAGTTCAGGTTTACCACAAGCAAGGAACTGAAGTGACGCCCTCCTTATGTATCTACCAATCAGAGGCTACTTTGAAGGAGGGACAGAGAGCAGACAGCGCTCAGACCACTTTCCTACAGATATGTTTTAAATTTTGGTTTTTTGCCTGCCATTAGGTTTGGGGGGGCAGTCACGGCATTTAGGGGGGCATTGCCCCTCCTTGCCTATGCCTATATCCGGGCCCGCTGTCCACAGTTAGAATCCTCTACAGGAGATCCTTCCTGTCCACAGTTAGAATCCTCTACAGGAGATCCTTCCTGTCCACAGCTAGAACCCGCTACAGGAGATCCTTCCTGTCCACAGCTAGAACCCGCTACAGGAGATCCTTCCTGTCCACAGCTAGAACCTTCTACAATGACTCCCTGAAGAAGAACTGAGCTACAACAACACTTAATTTCCCTTCAGGGATAATAAAGTATTTTTGATTTTTTTTTTATTGATCATGCATGTTTGGTGGTGGTCGGAGGGTCCAGTGGCACTGGTGTCTGGCAGCCTCGCCTCTGTCAGCTTGTGTCCCAGGACAGCTGTGTCTACAACATGTACACTCACCGGCCACTTTATTAGGTACACCATGCTAGTAACGGGTTGGACCCCCTTTTGCCTTCAGAACTGCCTCAATTCTTCGTGGCATAGATTCAACAAGGTGCTGAAAACATTCTTTAGAAATGTTGGTGTTATGTGGCTGATCTGCCTGTGGCTGTGAGTGTGTGTGTGGGTGTGATTAACCTCATTTCCAACAGGTGGATCAGCTCTGGAGCGGCAGGTGTGGCTCGTTCTCCTCTTCACCTGAGAGGGGATTTAAGGGGAGGATCAACACGAGACAGGCGCCAGATAGTTCTCTTTCATCGCTTGGTAGAGTTGCTAATACTGACCACATGCACATTCCTGAAAGACGAGCCCCCTAACGCTTGGTCTTTCTTTTCCTTTCTCTACAGGAGTTTCACACGGATCCGACGCCTCTCCGAGGATCTGCACCTCCTGTCCTGGAGACAATCCGATACCACAGGCTCTCACGCTGGCTTGGTTCTCCCTGGATTGTTCTCCGCCTGTCTCTTCCTCCCCGGAGCCTGCACCTGCTGGACACACAGACCCAGAGCTGATCTGTTCACCCTCCAGCACCTGCACATCTCACTCCGGACCACAGACCTCTTTTCAGCCACCAACAACTCCTCCTCTCAACACCACCATCTGCGCCATCCAAGTAAGCCTTCTCTCATGTTCTCATGCTTGCTCCAACATCACAACCCCTCAGATAACTAACCTGTGCTCTCACCGTTTAGAGTTCCACGGTTCCATCCCGGTGAGGCCCGGTTCCTGTACCGCCAGCAGCACAGGAGTTACGTGCCTGGCCGTGCTCTTTTTCATAACTTCAATAAACACTTTAAAACTGTTTTGTGGTCTGGGGCTTGTGCTTGTAAGAGGGTTCGCACCAAACAGAGGCCATGACAGAACTATCTGGCCACCAGAACCCTACGGCACAGCTCCAGGCTGCACTCTCCCAACAGGGAATTCTTCTGGGCAAGCATGAGAGCTTCCTACAGGAGATGGCGCAGCAACAGACCCACATTGTAGATACCATGGACAGACTCACCCGGCGACTCACGGAGCTATCCGCGCATCTGGCGGACACCGACACTAGGATGACGGATCTCTCTGTGTCAGAACCCCAGGCCGCGTCTCCTCCGGTCGCACCTTCCGAGCCAGTCCATCGAGGGGTCTCTCCTCCAAATCCACAGCCCTATAACGGAGACCTCCGTAAGTGCAAGGGATTTATACTTCAGTGTAATCTCATGTTTAACAGTACTCCTAACTCTTTTTGCACAGACGCCAGCAGGATCTCGTTCCTGGTCGCCGGAATGCGCGACAGAGCCCTCAGGTGGGCGGAGGCGTATATCGACTCCAACCCCATCGACCAGACGGAATATGAGGAATTTCTGGATGCTTTCAAGCAGACGTTCGACTCGGAGGAGACGGAAGAGGAGACGATGGACCAGCTGCTCCGGATCCGGCAAGGGAAGCAGTCGGTGGCGGATTTCGCCATCGAGTTCCGCACCCTTGCTGCCAGAACAGCATGGAACGACTCCGCCCTTCGAGGAGTGTTTAAGAACGCGCTCACGGAGAGACTGCAGGATGAACTCTCCNACAACCAAAAAAAAAAAACTACTACAACGTGGAATTTCCCTTCTGGGATAAATAAAGTATTTTTCATTTCATTTCATTTTCATTTCATTTCATTTCATTTCATTCATTTCATTTCATTTACTGAAACATGGCTAAAGGAGCATAGCCCGGACTCCAGTGTGTCTCTGTCTGGCTTTCAAAAAATACGGCCAGACAGAGATTTGAAGAGGAGCGGCAATAGAAGAGGAGTTTGTCAGCTGATCACATCTGCAGTCACCTGTTGGGGGAACAGAGCAATTGACATGAAGAGGCTGAACAGATGGATAAGGAGGACTGATCTGTCCTGGACACTGAACTGGAGTCTCTTGAGTTGATTGTCCAAAGGAGGATAAAGAACATGATGGAAAACCCTCATCATCCTCTTCAGAACACGATAACTCAATAACGGCGTGTCTCAGAAGATTCTTCATAATCCGCTGCAGCACAGACCGCTACAGGAGATCCTTCCTGTCCACAGTTAGAACCCTCTACAGGCGATCCTTCCTGTCCTCAGCTAGAACCCTCTACAGGAGATCCTTCCTGTCCACAGTTAGAATTCTCTACAGGAGATCCTTCCTGTCCACAGCTAGAACCCTCTACAGGAGATCCTTCCTGTCCACAGCTAGAACCCTCTACAGGAGATCCTTCCTGTCCACAGCTAGAACCTTCTACAATGACTCCCTGAAGAAGAACTGAGCTACAACAACACTTAATTTCCCTTCGGGGATAATAAAGTATTTTTGATTTTTTTTTGATTGATCATGCATGTTTGGTGGTGGTCGGAGGGTCCAGTGGCACTGGTGTCTGGCAGCCTCGCCTCTGTCAGCTTGTGTCCCAGGACAGCTGTGGCTACAACATGTGTGTAGTTTATCACCACCAAACGTGTGAGTTTGAATGGGTGAATGACAAACTCTAGAGTTAAGCGCTTTGGGAGTCACCTGATTTAAGAAACACCTGATTTAAGAAACACCCCATTGCTGGAAACACCAGTTCCAGCAATGGCCGTCTGAGACACGGCTGCAGAAAAGTTATTTAGTAATGCTTTAAGTTGCGAATGCTGTATTTTATGTGTGTAATTGTGCATGTGATAATATCAGCTGTCCAACAAATTGCCCCCCAGAGATGATAAATTTTACCTTGGCCTTGATTACACCCAAAAAATCTACTTTCCAAAAATAAAATGAAATCTTGAAGATGTCAAAGATGCAGGAAAAACCAGAAACAAGCTCCAGCCCCATTTAATCAGTCCTGGGGTTTAGGCAGGTGCCGTCATCAGCACTTGGTATCAGTAAGGCTGTAAGTCTAATCGCCTCAAAATCAGTTTGTTTCTCTGCCAAGATGGCAAGAAGTTCAGATTTACTTAATAATTATGTATACTTTATTAATCCTCTCAGGGAAACTCAGGTTCTGCATTTGACCCTTCCTCATTTTCTGGGGAGCAGAGGGCAACCCATTATGTATGGAGCCCAGGGGGCAGTTGCTGGGTTCAGTATGTTGCCCAAGGATACTCCGACACGTGGCCTCTGCTGGGACTCGGGCTCAAACTACAGTCTCCCAATCGTAGGACGAGTCCTTCCCAATTAGACTATGACTGCCTCGTAGTCTTCTTCAATCTTCTAAACTTCTTCAATCACATGACAATGTGACACACTCAGAAAGTAATGATAAATCCTCTTGAAGAATCTACAAAACATACCAAAAAGGAGGCTAAATCCTCTCCTGACAGCATCGCCACTGATGATGAGGAGCACCAGCCAGTGACTGATTCCTCTTCATCAGTAAGTGAGGACAGCACAGACACAGTAGTGGAGGCTGAGCAGCTGATGTAGAGACACAGGAACTTCCATCTGAGTCAATGTCCCATCATGGGAAAATTATGTGGTTTTCCACTATTACAGAGGCCTGCACTCCAATCCAGTACCCACTGGTTTCACCCCAGAGACCACACTGTATGCAGTCCCCCATATCAGGACCCTGAGGTCTGCCTGTTTGTAACAGGGGACAGTTTAGCTGCTGTGCACCGATACAGCTCTGGTGAAAACTGGAGGGATATGCAGAGCTTAGATCTCCACAACTGAAGAAGTATTTTAGATTAAATATAATTTTTTTTTATTTTCAAGAAAGAAAAGAAGTCCAGTTGCCTTTTTTTGGGAAACTTATTGGATGAAGTAGAGTTGAAAGCCTACACTGGGAGTCTGATTCAGGCTAGCGCCCACTGCTTGTGGCATGAAGCAACATGTGGCATGTGGGATTTTACTCTTCATGAGAAACAATAACCCAATAATACATTAGAAATAAATTAAAAGATAGTAATAGTATATCATGAAAATTATAATTATAGAATAAACAAATCTGTTAATTTTATGGCCAAAAAATTACAATATTCTTTTTTTTACACCTGAAAATTTTGTACTTTTGCAGGAAGGATAAAAATTCTGAATTTGAATTAAATTTTGATTTTCGTAATCAGGATTAAGACAAAGTTTTAAAATCAAATAGTTAAAACTGGAAATTTAAAAAATATCAAGCATTTTGGGGAATGCAAAACAGGTGCCCATTTCTGTCCACAAAGAAACTGGAATGGAGTTTATAATTTTTTTTTCACTCTTTGCTAAAACAAAAAAGCATAAAAATCATTAATACTGCCAATAAGTGACATATTTAACTGCAATCTTGGCTAAAAAATGAAGGTCATATTTATTATTTGGTAAGTAAGTATTGATTTTATACTTTTCTGTGTTTTTTAAATCAATAGCATTATGTGATTTAAAGGGTTAAATTTTCAAATTTGAATGAAAGTTTGATTTTAATGAAAAGGACTGATGCAGATTTAAAATAAGTTGTTAAATGTAGAAAAAAATCCATTCATATTAATTTTTAAAACAATTTGCATTTACAGTCAGTAAGTTGCTTCTGGGCACGAACAAGCTGAGAGGGAGTCTTTATGTTTTTCTTACCCTGCAAGGAAATTAACTGTCTTATTCTTATTCAGTTACATACCTGAGACTGTGATGTTAACGATACAAGAAATTTCGGTGGCACTGAGGAGTAAGTGGTTACTTTTTAAGCAGTTTTTATCTATAAAGACTTGTTTTTGATGGGTAAAAAAGTAATCAACAGTGTTTTAAACAAGGCCAGAAAGTTCTGAGCTAATTTTTTATAATTTAAATTGTGATATTGCTTATTTTATTTCAGTTTTTTTATATTTATTATTATTAATTTGTATTTTTTCAGTTTTAAAACCATTGGAGCTGATTGTACAAAAAAGAATGCTGAACAAGCTGATGAAGATGATGGAGGACTCTTCTCACCCTCTGCACGACACAGTGATCAAACAACAGAGTGTGTTCAGTGAGGGGCTTCTTCAGGTCCGATGCAAGACCGAAAGATACAAAAGATCATTCCTGCCTGCAGCCATTAGCCTCCACAACAAGAACAGACCTTGATTGTCTCCCAACTCATAGTGGAATCTAATCCAACCACGTGTCCTCTGGATCCGATTCCTACAGATATCCTGCTGAGCATTCTTCCTGCCGTCAAACCTGCAATAACCCACATTATAAACTCTTCCATGAAAACTGGCGTCTTTCCTTCAGTTTTCAAGCAAGCCACTGTCACTCCGCTGCTGAAAAAACCGTCGCTCGACCCGGCCCAGGTAGGAAACTACCGGCCAGTCTCGCTCCTACCGTTCATGTCCAAGATCCTAGAGCGAGCCGTTTTCACTCAAGTCTCACAGTTCCTCCATGACAATAACCTACTTGATCCTTATCAATCAGGCTTTAAGCGAGGCCATTCCACTGAAACCGCTATTCTCTCAGTTGCAGAGTCACTACGGGTTGCCAGATCGTTTGGTCTCTCCTCAGTACTCGTACTCCTCGACCTGTCTGCTGCTTTCGACACCGTCAACCACCTCATTCTCCTCTAGACGCTATCTAAGCTTGGCATCTCGGGGCCAGTCCTCTCATGGTTCACCTCATACCTTGCGGAAAGATCTTTCAGAGTCTTGTGGCATGGACAGATGTCCAGTCTGCATGAGCTGGCAACGGGTGTCCCACAGGGCTCGGTCCTTGGTCCTCTCCTCTTCTCTTTATACACCACTTCATTAGGCGAGATCATTCGCTCCCATGCCTTCTCCTACCATTGCTACGCTGACGACACTCAGCT
>SSNP01000013.1:4035732-4056942 GCA_006937955.1 Pachypanchax playfairii | reverse complement strand
CTACAAAAAAAAAAAAAAATTTGATACACTTGATGTATCAGCGTCGGAATTAAACTGGACTCCAAACAGTCCGCCTCCTTATATTGTTTCCTTCTCTTTGATTTCTTGCTTGTATGTTCTCTCAATGTAAGTCGCTTTGGATAAAAGCGTCTGCTAAATGACAGTAGTAGTAGTAGTAGTAGTGATTGTTATTATTATATTATTGTCTTCACTATTGTTTTTATTGTTGGACAAAAAAAAAAAACTACTACAACGTTGAATTTCCCTTCTGGGATAAATAAAGTATTTTTCATTTCATTTTCATTTCATTTCATTTCATTTCATTTCATTTCATATATTTGGTATATGTGTTGTTATTTTGATAAAACAGGCTTTCTAAAGTTGTCAGTCAGGATTGTGGTAAGTAGGAATTCTACACATTTTGAACAAAAAAGACAAAAAAAGTAAGGTAATGGTTTTATGTATGCTGACAATAATCTTGAGGTATTTTCCAGCTGCTCATACAGTAAACAGTTTATTATCAAGTCAAATGCATATTTATTAAACATTTCCCAGGCTGGGACGGTCATTAAACCCTCACAGTCTGTCAGAGCGATCAAGACATCTCTCCCAGATGTCAATACAAGTTTGGCATACTTAGGCTCACGGTGCCCTTTGAGACCTCACCGCTGTCCTGCACATGTCAGCAGAAACAAGCCACTGTGTCAGGCTGCTGTTCTCGCACTCCCTCCCCTCTCCCTCAAAAGACCTCTATCTATCCCTCACTTTTCCCAGTCCCAGGGGCACCAGGTCAGTCCTAATTGTATGCTAATCAGGCCACTGCGCACTTCTTTTTGACTGCTGACAATCGATGGGTGACATCAAGGAATGGTTGCCAATGCAAAAGAAAGCCTTCATAGTAAACATCAGGGGAGTGTAGACGCAAAAGAATTATCTGTCACTCCTTCTTGCCTGTGAGTCTATTTTCTAAGTTTATATATTTCCACACACGTTTTTGAAGGAAGAATCACCATCTATCTTTAAAGTGCCTCATCTGTGAATGAGCGCAAAGTCATTGTTATTATGATGTGATGTGTTGAGGTGTTGGATGACACCTGCCATGTCAGGTGACACCTGACGTGTCATGCAACACCTCAACCTGCCGCGTAACTCTGATGGCTCAAGGTCTCTGCTCACTACTGTAACGCTGATGCATTTCTTTCAGTTAAGACACATTATAATGAATCTCTGATAAATCTGTTCCGACTTCCCCGTTAAACCAAAACTGGCAGTTCTGAATGAATGAAGCAAGGACAAGCGAAGATGACACATATTATGATGAATAAGCCCCCCAATATGGGACATGCATCTGCTAAAAGCCATTCTGTTTGAGTGTGTATGCATGCTTGTAACTCTCTCTGCATGTGGTAGTGCTGACAGGAGCTCATGACAGAGTTCAAGCTTTTTTCTAAGTGTCAGTGTTTGCAAAAGGCGAGTGACATTACTTCTAACTTTTTTCCAACATTCCACTTTGTTATAGCTGGATTTACCCCCTTGTTTACGACATTGATTAAAATTCCAAAATTCCATTCTGAAATTTTTTTTTAATATTTTGTACTAATTCACTGAAGAAACACTATCTAAATTACAAATAATGAAGGAAGTCAATCTATAAAAAGGAAATAATTTGCATGACTGTATTGCAAAAATACAGAAGAAAAAAAAGTTTTATTGTTTAAATGAAGTTAACATTTTATGTTCTATAATCATCACATCCAATTTCTTAAGATTCTGTTGATTCACTTTATTTCTTTCCTTCCGGCTTTATGTTTAAACTACTTTCATTCACAATATCTTTCCTTATATTTTTATTTCCACTCACTTTCTTCTCTCCTTAATTCTATCTTTCTTAAAATGTATCCACTCTCATAAACCACAGCACCTCCACCTCCCATCATGCATCTCTTCTGCCTCAAACGGTCCCCGAGCCCTTCTGATACCATCAGTGTAATCCTGCCATACATAATCCTCATCCTAATCCTTTCAATCCCTCTTGATTAAAGACAAAAATATGTCCATGTGAGAGCTAGAACATTTTTAGCCTTTTATGCTAAAGGCTTCTTGGCAGTAGCAGGAGACTCTGTGGGTGAGAACGAGAAAAAAAAAAAAGAAGAAAGGTAACAAAACAGGTGAAGTGTGAGGGATTAAATCCCAGGTCTGTCCATCTGTACAGCATCGCTTACCTGTGTGTAAAACTTGTAGCTCTGTTTATCTCAAAACTGAAAACATGTGGCTGAACATTGCTGGGGCAACAAAATCACTGAAGGTTAAAAATAAGAGAAGGAAGAACTGCGTATATGTTCCAGTGAAGAAGAATCGTGTGCAGAAATCTTCACCGTCATCTAACCCTCCTCCATCCGTTCTTTAGAAGATGGCACAACTATCAGATCATTTTGACACTGTTTCATGTCTAAATGACTCACTGTATAAAACACCTCTCCCACTGCACAAAAAAAACCCTTACATGCACAGGCAGAATGAAAATCTATTTCTAACTAATGTTTAAATGATACAGATTTATTCATTGCTCTGAAACAGACATTGGTTGAAAATGCTTAGTATGTGATCTCACAGGTTCAAATGAGGTTAGAAACTGTCCTGGATCGCGTCCACGTGGTGGTAAAGTAGGAGATTCTATGATCACATGTGTGTACAGCTGCTGTAACAAAAGGGGTGGACCAGACCACATATGTGCTCTAAAGTTAGTAAGTGCTGGGCCCTGATAGGAGGGCAGGAGCCATGTGTTGTGTTTCGGTTAGGAACGCCTGGATTCCTTGCTGACAGGGGCACAGCAGAACCGACCTGACAATGCCACTGCAGATCGATCCCACAAGGACACAGCAGTTGCTTCAAGAGCAGGATGAAAATGGCCCCAGTGATTGGTCCACAAGTGACTTCCCACCACGCCACAGGGACGAGGCAGAGGAGTGGGATGGAAGTGTGTGTGTGTGTGTGTGTGTGTGGTGGGGGGGGTGACCTTGTTTTGTCTTGGATACCGGCAGCTGCTTTATCTTTTTTTTAAATACCTCTGACCCTTTACAGTGAAGGTGTTATTTTATTGTAACTAGGGTGCAACTGAGCAAACACGGCAAAGAAAGTGCCAAAAACAAGAGTGGTGATCTTTGGTATTTTTGTAATTGTTCAAACCTGCCATTTCTCTATTACAGATAATAATATTCAAACTAATTTAATTAGAGGAGCTGGTGTCTGTTTCCAGTGGTCACTGGGCTGGAGGTAGGATAAACCTTCCACAGGTCACCAGGTCATCACGGCAACATGTCCAGACAGACATCAGTTCACATATAAACACTCACACTTTGGGCTAATTTAAAGGTGTAAATACATATTTTGTAAGTGTTATATCAGCACTGTTTTGCTCTGTGCAGAATCCCTGGAGAAAATCCACGCATGCATGGAGGGAAATAACAAACTCCATCCAGAAAGGTCCTGCGTGGTTTTGACTTTCTTGCTGCACCATGTAGCCTTAAAGAGGCCACTTCAAACTGGATTGTATTAATCAAAAACACAATGATTAATCTGAACTGTTTATTATTAGATTGAAATAGGATTTAAAATATGTTGAATTGAACTGGATTAAAACTGGGATAAACCAAATTTTATTAACTCTGGAAATATTGGAAAATTTGAATCGGAGTTCAATTTAGTTTTTCTGTTTAGCATTGGATAATAGATTTTTGTAAATTAATGCAATTTATCTGCAACATTCTCACTTTTCTCCATTCGGTTTGCACGTTGCACGGTCTTACGAAGTGGTCACCAGTTCCAATCCCAGGAGACCAGTGTGCTGCATATTTTAGGTGTTTCCCACTTCAACATACCTAATTCTGATGCAGAACTTGTAATCTATAGAGGTAATGGTCAGAGGCTTTTCCTATTGTTTTTCTAATTGCAGCTGATGATTACATGTTCCCTAAAGCCACAGTATTGCAGTGTTAAAGTCTTGCAAGAGGTTATAATGCACAAATAAACGCACATCTTGTAAAAGCTGTAAATTATAAATGATAAATTATAATTTCTTTAACCTTCTCTGTCAGGCCTCTTTTATAGGGAAACTTGAGCAGAGGGGGCAGGAGACAAAGCATAAGACTTCCGCTTCTCTGATTTCACACACTTATGAGAATCTAATACCACTGGAGCAGCACTGGCCTCCTTCTCTTCCTCTGCTTAGCACTCCATCCACAGGGATAAGTGAGCAGAAATACAGTGAGAAAGCAAGTGGGGAGGGGGGGAGTGAGAGGAAAAGACACAAGTGTGTGTCAAAATAAAAAGATGGAAAAGGGTTAGTGGGTGCAACTGAGAGCAGAGAAAGAGAAGCGTGGGGAACCCTGGGGGCAGCATGCAGGAAGAAGTTTCAGTTTTTTTTTTTTTTTTTGCTGGAAAATATTATTTAAAGTGAAAAAGATAGAAACGTTTGAAATGGGAACATGAGTTTAAAAGAGAGCGGAGAAAAGTCGGAGAAGATATACAAAACAGCTGGCTTAGAGGAATGCGGCAAAGAAGGAGAAAACCCCCCCTTATGTAAAGATGAACCTGCATAATTCATGTTCTGCTGCTTTTAGAAACAGCAGCTTCATCAGGACCGGGCTGCTTCACCGTTGCAATGCAGTATGTGTGTGAGTTTGGAGGAGGAAGTACGCGATGTGCTAAATTCTGCTTGTTGTGGCATGTACGTTAGTGAGTTCTCCCTGCTTCCTGTTTTCTTCATGATGCGTCAGTGTGAGCATACAGGCGTTCATGTGCATGTGTGTGCTTTTCACAGGAAGTGGATCAGCGCGCCTTCACCTTGCCCTGCTCTTCACCCTCACTCTATCTGACTGCACTCTACAAGGCCATTAGAGCTCTCTGAGACCCACAGAGGCTGCTCATCTCTGTGTCTGCTTTCATATATTCAGTGAGTGGCCCTAACTGTGTATATGTGCAGCTGTGTACGTGAGAACCACAAAGACCAAAGACATCATGGGAACAAAAAGCTCTTTTTTAGGAGGTAATTTTTTTTGGGGGGTGGTAGGAACAAATGTTCTTTTTGGTAGTACCTTTTTGGTTTGGACACCCCTAGTCAAAAATCCAGCTGTTTTCTTGAAGGCAAGATGAAACATTGTATTTTATATGATAAACAAGATTATTCTATTATTAGTAAAACCTTAGAGTGTAAGAGAAATGGACCACAAGTTTACAAGGCAAAGATTTGAGTTCTCACACAGTTCTAAAATGTTTTATGCAAAAATAAAGTTTGAAAAGGAACAAAATGGACTAAATATTTAGAGGTCTGAACTGACCATGAAGAATTATTACACAGTCAAAAAAGGGGGTTAAAGTCTGTAAATTGGGGAACAGTTGTTGTAAGCGGACACATGAATGCTTTTAGATCTTCTTTTTTCAATTTCAATTTCATTGTGTTGTGTTTATTTTTCATTCTAAGTATTTGCCTTGTTTTGATATGATGTAGTGAAGAGGTAGTAAGAGATGGGAGCAGCAGCCACACCAAAATGGAACAAAAAAAAAAGAAAGAAAAAATTGTCAAGCATTTTTGTGTGATATTAAGAATTGGAAAAAATAATAATAGAGCTGTGGATGTTTTCAGCAGGGTGAAAATAAGCAGGAACTCAATGATAGAAGTCTGGGGGTTGATTTAAGGTATCAGAGGTGATGTGTAGAGCTTCAGGCTGACCTAGAGCAAGCTGGTGTGGAGGAAAAAGCTGAGGTAAAATCCTGCTGTTCAGAAAGAATCATCAAACTAACTGCAATGTAAAGTTTCACCAGCAAAATGGTCCTTGAAAGGTTAAATCTCAAAAATATCCCATAATCATCACCACAAAATAAACACAAGGGTAAACGAGTTTGGAAAAAGTACTGCAGAGTGATGAAATTAAAATGATACTAACAAAAATCTCATGATTTTTTTGTGAAATAAAAATCAGAAAAATAATCATGGTTCTCAGAAATAAATCCCAGAATAGGGGAATATTCATGACCATGCCAAAACACTTTTTTCCCTTCAGGACAAGTTAATGCACAGGTGTGTGAATGCATCGTGTAAACCCCTGAGTATTTGTGTGTGCATCTACACAGGCAGCAGTCTGTTCATACAGTGTGCAAAGCTGCAAATAAGTCTCAGTAGGGTTGCAAAGGAGCTCATCTCTGCAGGCAATGTAGGTCTGATCAAAAGTTCCCCAGGATTCTGAAATACAAGTTTTGCCTCTTCCATAGCTTCCAAATGATCCTGCTGAGAACAAACATCCCAGTACAAATAGATGGATAAAAAACATTGTTGTTACAGCTCTGTATACAGTCACTACAAGGAGCAGGAGGTATGGTGGTCATGAGTTTTCTCAAATCTGCTTTACATCCACTAATGTATGAATCCTTTAATAAGGCAGCAACAAAAAGTCTTAAATCTGTTGGGGATTTGATCTACTTAAAGTACCCCACCCAGGATCTAATTAACTCTTCAGACACTGCTGGTTATGAATTAGTTGTTTTTTCTCTCAGAAGGGAGGGAGGTTGGTTTTTTCCAAGCATACAGTATATGGGGCCCACCACTTTTACAAGATCACTGCACGTCACACTTAACATAATTTAACATGTGAAACTAAAATAGTACGACAGAATACAATGAAACTACATACAGTGCTCATATATAAAGTATATAGGGATTTTTTTGGTAGATTTCTTGTCTTAATAAATGTGAAGTTGTGAAGATAAAGGCAAAGACAATACAAGTAAAATACCTTGTTTCATAAATAATATGCTTTTCAAAGTTTTGTCACAACAGTTTTGTGAAATTCTGTCTTTGCAGCTCATTCAATTTCAATTTTATTGATGAATTTGGAGAAGGTTAACATGAGTGTTGAACCTTGAAAAAAGAAATCACCTAGAAGTATGTTCTTGTGGTTTCATTAACTGAATGCTGAGGTTAAAAGAATGGTTTGAAGTATTAAATTATTTCTGTCCAGAAAAAAAGAACGGAAAAAGTTTTAGTTATTCTTCTTAAATTCACAGACATAAGTAGCCTCCAAACAGCTGCTCACAGGTTCTTCTAACAACTGTTGCTGTTTACTTATACTGGGCTTGAGCTTTAAATTTTACTCACACCAGGGTTTTAAAATATGTATTTTAAAGTCGATGTGAGATTACTTGGATCCTGAGGCTTTACTGTTTCACGAAGACAGACTTTTGATCTGTATTACAGGATATTTACCACTGTTGCCCTTCAAATTGTGTAACATCATCCTCGCGTCCCTTAATGCTGGAAAGACTGCAGCATGGGTCATGGGAGAGCAAATACAAGCAGGCCTTCCCCTGTGTGTTTGCATAATAATTTAACTTAAATCTGCCACCAAACAAGCAGCTTCTTTATTCTCACTAATTATGAAATGGTTAAACATTCTGTGTTTTTCTCCCGTGTTAAGAGATTTCATAACTGCAGTCCTCCATCGACTCTCAGATCATGCTCGTCAAATAAAGCTCAGGCCAAAGCGCGGCTTGTTAATTCGTTATAAAATATTCCTCCTCCAGCACTAATTAGGTACTAGCTATGGTTGAGTAGTGCTGTTCACCGTGTGAGAGCAGCTCATGCGGCACAGCAGTCCCCTGGTATCGTTTGGCTAACCAAAGCAGCTGCGAAAATGGGGAATAATTTTAATTAACCGGTGCCGCCTTATGAGGCTAATGAGCCTAGTTAAAAGTAACCTAACAGCTTGCTGCAGCATGTATATTTCTTGGTCCAGAACCTGGGATTATACGTAAATCCTAAAAATTAAGGGTGTTGCCTCAAACTCTAAGAAGTGAAATCTATGGTGCTTTTGTGCACAACACAATGCTGCATGCACGGCTATAGTGTCTATCTTTTTTTAGAATACAAATTATGTCATTATGGCCACGAGACAGTGTCCTGACATTTCCTCCCAAATTCTTTTACTCTGCATTCAGAGAACAGTCATGCATTTCCTGTTTAAATGCGAGAGAAGGAGATTTTTTTTTTCCTTTCTCTCCTTCTGATTGAGTCAGAGTGAGAAAAGAGGAGAGTTTGAAACTCTGCCCGGTCTCCTGCACAGAGGAGGGAACGAGCGCACAAGTTGGCTCTCATTGCTGTTAAATGTCTTCAGTTGTGTGATGGTGACATTTGCTCCAGTCTGAAGCAGATTCATCTCAACCTCCAAACCACCTGCATTCTGAAAAATGCTTGTGATCACATCCTCCCTTACAAAAATAACAGTCACACACAAGTAGCACTTTTTCTGTTCCCAAAATCTGCTGTACATGATGAGTTTGGATTGTGACCACCGGAGCTTTTAGGGTGGTTACAGCAAAAGCTTGCAGTATCTCACTCAGTGTAAAACCCACTGAGTGTGATACTGCAAGCTTGTGCACACATATGCAAAGGTTGCATGTCTTTGTAATTTGATATGCCTGGAGATGTTGCAATTGAGATGCTGACAGAGGCGATCAGGCTGCATCCCGATGATGAGGTAATCACCACAAGGATGAGAAGACAGTAAAGTATACAGCAACAGCTCTGAGAACCTGCACACTGCCCACGTGTCCAGTCAAACCACAATGCAGCCACACCCCAAATGAGCGACCAGGGCCTGCGGTAAACACTTTAAATGCTTAGACTCTCATTTCCACTTATATAGAAGCTGAACTTTAAATTAGTCAGTATGGCATATTCATTAGCCTGCCTGAAATTATACCCTCTTAACTCACTAATGTGCAACACCATGTTTCGTCTGCACATCCCACATCATACTTAACCTCTCATCTAAAACCAAGGAATGCCGATGGCAAAGAGTGTCAAGGTCATTTGAGAGGAGCTGAAAGGTGTTTGTCTTGTGAATTAACTCCCTGGATTGATTCTTCCGGTATGTCCTAATGATCAAACCCTGGTGGATTTAGCGGATTGTTCGGCGTCTTAATGAGAATTTGGAGGATACCGGTGTACAGGGAAATGAGATCTTGAAGATACATACTGTTACAGTGGCTTATTTAAAGTTTGAACTGCAGATCATGTACCAGGGGAAAGAGGAAAATAAGCTAAATTCATTGGTATACGCTGTGCAATAGTTTTAAGCCATTTCGACTTTTGTAAATTTTATTTTAAAAGAAGTCAGAAGGTTTTGTAATTAAAGAAATGTGAGAAAAGTTTGAGATGAATCGTCAATCAGTGAAATTAAGTAACATCTCAGAACGGGACTTACCTGTAAAGCTAAACCGGAGAGGAACCTGAAATCCTGTATGACAATAGAACAGACATTGTGCCCACTGTTTCCCTGCACCAACACACCTGATTCAGTTGCTGAAACTGTTAACGACCTTCATGATGCTCAGTAAAAAAGAAACACATATTTTCAGTATTCCTGGAATGTTCATCATTTTTTAATGTAATAACTTCTTCAGAAATTTTCTTTGATATTAAACCACCAACATATATATATATACGTATATGTATTTATATTTTAAAGCTCACAGAATACAGACAATTCTGCATGGGATTATCACAGACAACATTATCACAGGTTATAATGCGAGAATGAGTTTGAGTTCATATATTATGTAAGAGTAGAAAACGTGTGACAGGAAAGTAAAATAACGAGGATTTTAATTATATTTGGGAATGAGTTGTTAAAATTGAGAATGTTAGTAAATGAACTCGTCACAGATTTCTAACGTCCTTTTAACTAGCCTCAGCACATACATGTTCCATAGTTGCAAAGTTTAGGGTAGGAGAGGCAGAGGAGGAGAACAATGACCTAAATCAACTATTTATCAGATCATCAAGAACTTCAAGGAAAAAAGTTCAGTTGTTGTGGAAAAGGCTTCAGGGCCCCGAGAAAGTCCAGCAAGTGCCAGAACCGTCTCCTAAAGATGATTCTGCTGCAGGATCAGAGTGTCACTAATGCAGCGCTGCTCAGGAAGGTCAGCAGGCGGGTGTGAGTATATCTGCACACACAGTGAGGTGAAGACTTTTGGATTATGGCCAGATGTCAAAAAGGGCAGCAAAGAAGCTGCTTCTCTCCAAAAAACATCAGGGACAGACTGCATGAAGTCCAGTGAGTGGACTGATGAGGACTGAGGTAACATCATTTTCTCTGATGAAGCTCCTTACTGATTGTTTGGGGCATCTGGAAAAAAGATTGTCCAGAGAAGAAAAGGTGAGCGTGACCATCAGTCACTTCAACAGTAAAACATCCTGAGAACATCATGTGTGGAACGGCTTCTCATTCAAATGAGTCGGCTCATTCACAAACACAGCCATGAATAAAAAATGGTACCGACAGCAACTTCCTCCAACCATCCAAAAACAGTTTGGTGAGGAACAGTTTGCCTTTTCCAGCATGATGAAGCTCCGGGCCATCGGGACAAAGTGAGAACTAAGTGACTTGAGGAACAAAACACTGACACTTTGAGTCCATGTCCAGGAAACTCCCCAGATCTTAATCCCACTGAGAACTTGTGGTCAATCCTCAAGAAGCGGGTGGACAAACAAAAACCCAATAATTCTGACAAACTCCAGCAGTGATTATGAAAGAATGAGTTGCATCAGTCAGGATTTGGACCAGAAGTTGATTGACAGCAGGACAAAATTCAGGTTCTGACAAAGACGGTCCAACACTGCAAGTACCGACTCTTTGCATGAATGTGATATAACTGTCAACAAAATCCTTTGAAACTTATGAAGTGCTTGCAAACAAACTTTTATTCATCACAGAAACAACTGACACAAAATTCTATAAACACTGAAGCAGCAAACTTTGCAAAGTCCAACATTTGTGTCATTCTCCAAACTTTTGGCCACGACTATAAACTGTAAAATGATGAAAGAACAGAAACTGTAAAATACATGAAACACAATTTCCAAGGATAAAAAAACATGGTGAAGGTCAGTGGTATTTTCTGAGTCGGACCCCCATAAATCTCCCACAGACTCTTTGGGTTACATGAACAAGAAGCTTTTTGTGGCCAGAAACTAATTTTACATTTAGGCACGTCTTATGATTGAGCTGTGTGTGACAGTAAAACACAGCACTAATGAGATCCCAAACCAGCACCAATACGATGCAGGAATTAACGCCTTTCACACCCTTGCCCCCCTCCTCCTCCCCCTTTCACCCAGCAGCTCCCGTATTCTCAGGCTTTATTAAAACCTGGATATGAGGTGTCGCTGAAAAATGAACACAATGCAATCTTGGCTTTAGACTGACGAGGTCCGAGTTGTGTGCTCTAAGGAGCACGGGAAAATAACCCTCGGTATATGACCTTGGCTTTAAATACATTACAGCCCTTGTTACACACATGCAAAGTCAGCCTGTGGGCACACGCGCATTCACACATGCACTGGAGCGACTGAAAGAACAGAGCTTCATGTTAGCGAAGGAACGTGTGTTGTTTCAAAGAAGTGTCAAGTAAAAACCTGATATAAAACATTAACAAATGCTCTTATCAACTCGTTTCAACTGATAAGAAAATACGCAGAAAAAAAAAGGAAAATAGAAAATATGCTAGATTTGAAATAAAGAAACTCAGCATAATCTCCTGGTGCCTGCAGCCAACTCACACAGTGTGTCTACCGGCGAACAGCGTTTGGAGAAGTCAAGCAAATACCATGTTGCTTCCTATCAAAGACCTCCTGCTGCCTCCAACTATTTTTAATGAGGAATTAGTAGTAAAAAGTAAATAAACAAATTCTAAATCACTACTTCCACTGTTCTTTCACTCATCAAAGACTCTGGCAGATCTGAGTGAAGGGCGTTTTCTTCACTCGGAGCTGTGGAAATAGTATTGGCAACTCATGCTTTGCTGGGTTCATCATTGATTTCGGTTTTGTTAAGGTTTACAATACTTTCTTTTGACTGACCAACTTATTTGTTGTGGCTCACAGAGCCACAGGGAGTTTGTGTTCCTTGTCATTAGCGTGCTTTACCGGGTCATTAGCAGATGAGCAAGACAGCTGCACAAGGGGAAACTGTGCACAGATAAAAACACACACACAAAATTGTGCAATGAGCGTGGGTGGGTCACCGCTGATATCAGCTCATGGTCTTGCTCCAGAGATGATTAAAGCCAGTTGTGACAGAAAAAGATACATAGCAAACATACAAGCTGAGTGCGAACTTACACGCACAAGATGAAACCTGCAATGCTGCAACACATACAAGTGATTTATCAGTTTTTGATCATCTTTCAGGGAAAAGCTGATCTACTAAGCAAGCTTCACAAATAGCCTGCATGTTCAGGGTACTGTGCTACAAACTCCACAACAGATTTCAACTTTCAGATTAACATATTAAATCAAAATCCAAAACTAATCTTTGAGCTGCCTCCCCCCCCCATCCCTCTCTGTCTCTCTCATTAGCCAGGCACATTAGCTTTCCTACTACCCTTTCAGCCAAAGAAAAGAGAGCCTGCGGCAAAAGTGACCTTCTGGGGATGGAAGGAGGCCAGGGGAATTCTCTGACACCACTGATCTCCACTGAATTTCGTCTCAGCTGAGGCAAAAACTCTGATCTGATGCAGCCAGTGGTGATTGACGGGGGAGATGGAATGAATTCCAAGCACTGTTTTGGTGCAAAGGATATCATTGGACTAAAGACTGACAAGTTGGATAATGGCTGTTGGCAAATTAACCCTTGAAAAAAAATTGCTATCAGGAAAGGTCTAAGGGAAGGCAAAGATTTGATCTTGCGTGTGATTAAAGGAGATGCACTCATGAGAGAGCTAATCAAAAACTAGGTTTCTTGTTTCCTCTAAGCATTGCCTCAATAATTGAACTCTTGAAGGATTTGCACATAAATCTTCAGTTATAGAACATCGCAACCAGAAAGATTGAGTGGCATAATTAAAGGTTCACTGTTAGTTTTTATTCTTTCTTACTCTTGCCGCTGTCGCCATTTCAAATTATGTTTTCATAGCCCTTGGCGACACTTGAGAGACCTCTGGTGCTCTAATATCACTACCAGACCATGTCAGTGTCTTTCTGCCCAGAACTCTCCTCAGCATACCATGTAAACTGATTATAAAGTTTTTTGACAGACAGACATATAAGCAGCTCAACAAGCCACCTACCTTGTATCTTGAAGCTGTTGCTGCAGCTTTACTGGCCTTGGAAGAGACTTAGGCTGATAGCCACAGTGACTGAATGCAAGGAAAATATTTATAAGTTCAAATTCAGGAGGAAAAAAATCCAAACACAGATAAAAGAATAATGCATAACAAACAGAAAATAGACAGCAATAGCATGCATGACACCTGTAACCTAGTTAGAGGTGCTCATGTTCAATTCCTCAGCAAATTCTTGGGAAAACTTTCCTTTATATGGACTAACAAGGTTGTGCAGTTGCATGTCATTGATTTAGAGCAAAAAGGTTCTGAAACCCACCTTTTTACATGAGGTTTACATGTTGTCACCATACATGGATTTTCTCTGGGTCCATTGGTTTCATCCTAAAGTCCAAAAAACATGCATGCTAGGTTAATTGATGATTCTAATTTGTCCTTATACAGTTAAACCCTGTTATAATAGACCTCTGATAGAATGGACTTTTTCCAAAGTCCTGTTTTTTCACCAACGCAAATCTTTGTTTTTAGAACCCCCAATACAATGGACTTAAATACAATGGACTTTTCGATATCATGGACTTTTTTTAGTTCCCTGTGCCAATTCCACCCGTTATATTGGACTTTCATCCAAATTTTCCCTTGTGAGTCTTCGAGTGAAATCTTCTAACTATGGAAAACTATGGAAATGTTGGCAGGTGATAGCGGCGCTCTCTGAGTCAGCCTCTTTTTCCAATGAGAAACCTTTGCTCTATTGAGGGAATGTTCTCACAGAGCTTGATCTTCTGGGAAAGTTGATTTTTGGCTGTGCGACTCGGTGAGCTGGATCCTCGGACTTGAATCATTTGCATCATCTTCACAGGGCGGTGCAGACCCCTCATGCAGCAATTATGGGATCGAAATATAAACGGAAGGGCACAGATCTTTCCATTTAAATACAGCTCATCGAGACAATAGAGTCCGATGCAAAGCAGGTGAAAACTTGTGAAGATTATGTCTTGAATAAATAAACAATCTTGAACTTCGTCAGTGAAGCAAGCGGTAAAAAACAAAAGAAAATCACAGACGTTTTCAATTGGTCAGCAGATAAATGTTCATGTATATTTTTCTTTGAGAACTGTTTATTCATAGTGTTTTCATGCTGTAATTTTTACGTACCGATTAACTGACTCTTGAAAATTTTTGTTTTTTTGGTGTTAATCATGTTGTTTCAGTGCAGTAGAGCTTCCTTTACCAACAAATTAACATGTTATTCAATGTACTTCTGCTTTTTAATTACAGGGATTGATTTAGAAGGTCACATGTAGGAACCCTCAATGTAATGGACTTTCGTTATAATGGCATTTTTTGACCTTTTTCGACCCTTAAAGGCAAAATATGTAGAATTTTCAATGTTATGCTTTTAAAAAATAAAGTAATACCATAATTAGAGAGTAAAACAACATGTTGTTTGTTGTAATTACACATGTGATTTCATTTTACTTTAAAAAGTTATTGATCTTTTTAAGTTTTTGACAACGCAGGAAACTTGTAGTACATTTTTCCACCACTAGAGTGAGTAAAGGCCAGTTTTTGGCCAAAATCCTGATCTGCTTGTTTACGACCAACAATTATTGCATGTACATATTGTAGAAATTACATTATTGTATAAGTAATAATATTCAGTGCAAAGCAGAAACTTGTTATCCGTTAGTCATCGGTTCACTTGGAGTTGAAAAGCTGGACATTGAGTCCCTTGAACGCTGCTGCTCTGTATGACGGAGAGAGGAATAATACTCATTTCTGCCACCCTGTGGTGGTTAGTGGAAGTGACATCTGCCGTTGGAAATAAGACACTTGTTTTCTACAGAGTATACCTTTAAAGTCCATTATAGCAGGGTTTGGCTGTAGGTGTGAAAGTGTCCCTTCATGGTTATCTGGTGTCTTGGAGTGGCTTGAGATAGTTGTGCTAGCATATCAGTCTGCACTTAGGGGCACAAAGGCCTTTCTGTAACAAAAACCCCAATTAAGGTCAAGGTCCACCACTAGATCAAGTTAGTATAGATGATGTTAGTTTTATGTATTTTTGATTGTTGTTGCAGCATCAGTTTTGATAGGTGATATTTGTGAACTGGGACTTTTTGACAATTTGTTCATGACTAAGATTTGAAAATCTCACAAAACAGATATAATTTGATGTTGACATCTGCAGTTCTTGCTATATGAAAAATTGTTCCTGATTAATTTCTATTTGGTATGAAAATACATGATAGAATAAGTTATTTTGGTTTCAGCAATGGGCTTAATTCATAGTCTCTAAACTAAACTTTTTAGCTATAATAGAAGGAAACGTCAGGAAATAACACAATCTGATATGAACTTATGAGCAGCCTCACCAACTGAAGAACAGCCCGGCATTCACCACCACTCCCCAACAGGTTAAAAACAAGCTTGAATTTCAATGAAGGGTATGCACAAAAAGTATCAACACTAATAATAACTTATAACACTTTTATTAAACAGTAATAACAATTCCATTTTTAGATCTAAACAGGATTCACACAGATACAACCTGCTACACAAGTCAAACACTGAAGCAGTGTGAACTTTATCAGCACAAAAGTGCCAGAAAACAGCTAAGCATAAATCCTAGTAATAGTGCTTTTAAGGGGGTTGAACAGTACAACAACTCAGACAACAGCTGGGGTCATGTACTGGTGATATGGAGAGACAAACAATAATCTGTCTTCTGTTGGCAAAGATGAATAAATACCATCTGCACGTACATTATTGTATTGTCATGTTGTGTGTGCTGGCAAGAAAGAGGCAGTGGATGCATCAGGGGTGTTTAATCGCTCTTGATGTCTTTATCCCGTTGATCGACTTTTTGAGGAGATTATATGGCTCAGTACTTCTCTACAATAGTGCTAACACTGGAAGCAACCATACATCCTGTGGTAATCACCATGCTCTCCGCTGACAAGCAAATCTGTGCAGCAATTCACGAGCGTGCAAACACACTCACACACACATTGATACGCAAACCCAGAGACACGCTGAGACACACTCAGGGGGGACCACAAATGCCTGCAGGGAAATAGGGGGGCTAATTTGACGTTGATCTAGTGACTCTGGCGAGGACCTTGTTTCACATAGAAGTGTTGCTGGCTCAGTAAAGGAACATAAGTGTATGTGTTTCTGTCTCAAGACAGGGACCCTCAAATCTTAACAAGGGGGTATTTTTTGTGTATAAACACATAAACAAGTGAACAACTATGGCATAATGACTCTTTTTTTGACTGGTTTTATAGGTCATTTTTGGGGAGAAAGGTTGTGAGGGAATGATGTACAGGATGGATCATGAAATCAAAAACCAACCAAGACCTAAAAATATAATCTTAAAGTTTAATAACATTTTTTCAAAAAGCAAAAATAACAAAAAGAGTTGGTTTGCCCCAGTGACTAAAATAAAGTTGTCTGCAAATACATCTATATTTGTCTTTATGAAAGAGAATGATATAACATAGAGTGTATAAAGAGTAGGGAAAACAGAATGAGAGGCCACAGAGAACAACATCATTAGTAACAACCAAGAAGGTTGGTTGTAGGACTAGCCAGTCAATTGCAATTCATTTTTAATTATATGGTGCTAGTTAATAACAAAGTCATTTCAAGACTCTTTACTGAAATATCAAGTCAATTAGAAAAAATAAAACATTTCCTATCCAAGGAACCAGCCAATTGGGTTGAATCATCAACTCAACATAATCTCCCACCCTGAGCAGCATAAGGTGACAGTGGAAAGGAGCAACTCCCTTATAACAATAAGAAACCTCTAGCAGAACCAGAACTAGCAGAACTGCATCGATCGACTGGGCTGACAGGAAAGAGAGAAACACTGATGGATTTGGGTCAGTCACCATGTCTATGGAAAGACAAACAGAGATAAAGTTACGAATAGCAGCAACAAAGATAACTACAAACATGAAGCAGACAGACAGACAGACAGACAGACATTGGTCTTTAACATATTGAAGCAACTTTTCAATATCTTCTACCGTATTACCATGGCAATGCCATTTGCCATCTAACGCAATCGATCAGCTTGTGGACCCTGTCTGCACATGTGACACATCAAAGTTATCGGGTTGATCAGGAGAAGTGAACCGTCGTGTAAATTTTGGATTACCATGGCAACAGAATCCATTAAAAACATTCCCCCTGTGTTGTGATCCTATGCAATAACCTCTGAAATCATCATATTTCTCCAACACTCCCATATTAGTTTCACTCTTTCAGCCTTTTCATCACATGTGCAGCACCTGTCAACTGTCAAACATGCTTAGTGTCTGATAAATGCCGCTTTCTGATTGGCTGAAGGTTTCTGAGTCCCGTACACAGTGGCAGGCCCTCTCAGAGTTTCTCCTGGAAAATTCTAGTTAATGATTGCAATTCATGTGATTGCACTACTAAAAGTAATAAATATCATATGATTTGACTTAGATCAAAGAAACATAAAACTAATAAAAGAAAGTAAATGTACAGAGTCAAAGTAAGTAAACACTTGGGATTCTCCTGGGAATCAGTAGTTCTTCCCACACATACCAAAGGATGAACAAATGTTTCTGAGACCACATGCCACATAGCAAAGACTTGGCCATCCCACACTTATTAGTGCACAATTCCCACAAGAATGTCTAAAAACAAGCATTATTAAACAGCTCAACCTTTCGGTCTACAAGCTGTGGATGAGATCCATTGCAATTGGATATTAGTGCAGAGCTTGAAAATGCAGCAAGTTGAAAGCAGAATTAATTTCTGTGCATAAGGGATGGGCACTCACACTCTGTTTCAGTTCTTTTGTGGAATTGCTAGGTTTTGCACTGTTGATATTTTGTTTTTCCAGGCCTCTGTGTTTTTGGATCTGTACTTGTTTCCTACACATTTCATTGATTTGTCCAGAACCATTTAAAAGGTGCCCTGTCACACAACTTTCATGACTTTGTGGTTATTTCTGAAGTATTAACCTGTAATCTGAAATATTTTACATCTAAAAAATGTTTGGAAAAACTAATTTGACTAATAATAATTTGAATAATCTGACTGCTTGACTGAGTTCTCATTAAAGTTCATTATGCTAATTCACTGACTCAGATTGGCTAACAACTAGCCTATAACAGCACAGCTTCCTGTGTGACTTTTCTGCTTATATGTATCGTTTTTGATCATTCCCTTCATCATGCTTAACTTTGGCTAACTTGTTAAATTATCCCTTCAGTTATGTTTGTCTATGCAATGAAATATGGAGCAGATATCTTAAATCAGCTGTTTTTACGCTCGAACATTTTTTCCCTTCAGTATGTATCTGTCCCAGTGGGTCAAAACAGAAGTTACTCATCCTGAGATCAGTTCTGTTGGAGGTTTATTCCTGTTAAGAGATTCATTCTTTTCTAGTGTCATCAGTTCCTGCTGATCAGCACTGGAGACTTTGTTAAACTGATGATTGAGCACAATCGGCTGATTTGCTTCAACTGGAAACTCTACTGAGTGACTTTTTAAAAATGAATTGAAAGATATCATATTGCAATTTGATTGAACTGTGTTTGAAGATCACTCATTACGACAATAAATGGAATTCAGTTTAACTGAACAGGTGTCCAAAAACATCCCTGCTGCTGGTACAATGTCAACAAGGCATCAAATATAAAGCAATTAAAAGCCATTATTTATGATCATGAAGCACAGAAAAGTTTTGGGCTATTTGCAAACAATTTGGAAGCAACCAAACCAGTAAGAAATGTTGTTCATGAGTGTAAAACATTTAAATACATTTAGGGACAAAACCTTACAAATTAAAAAATTTCCCTTATAATAAAAAGCATAATAAAAGTGCCAGGTCTTAGAGGATCATTCCTTCTTTAAAGTTTAAAGGGACTGTAAGGAAGATTAGCAACAAATAAAAGTACAGAATTGTACAATTTCTTTCTCATACATGCTCCAACAATGCCCTGCTCACTAGAAAGAGCCCAGGCATTTTCACGGTGGTTGCCTCTATATGCATGTAAAATCACTATTTTAGTAATTAATTGTTCGGGTCAAACAGACACCATGCTTTCCAGAGGCAACCTAATGCATGATGACGTCATGCGCGTTCACGCTCAGGCATAGCGTTTACTATCGTTAGCAAAAGCTGCAGAGCCAGAGGTAAGCATGGATTCTACCAAGAACAAGAAGAGAGCTGCTTCAAGCACCAGCAACAACCCAAAAAGGGCAAAACTCGAGTTGGATTGACGTAGGAAAAGAACAAGAGTAAACATCGGTTCTGCGTATGAGAAGTGGAAAATGCTGAGAGAATCTCTGGATATGAGAAAAGACCCACAGTGCTTCTGTATTGAGTGAGTCATCTTCTTAGGAAGAAGATCTTTGGTTTGGAGCACACTGCTAATTGGTAACACCTGTTCCTTGTTTAGCTGCTGTGCAGGTGGAGAAGAGTTTCTTCAGGAGTTGTCAGAAGTTCATTTGATGCCTCATTCTTCTCCTGACTGGTAACAATATAGTTAGATTGTATGTTTTGTGTCCTGATTCCTGTGCTTTCTCCAGGATTACACTCGATGCTTCTGTGTCTCCTTGTGTCTCCCTCCCACTCTGCAAAACCTGGTGGCATCGTCGGAACCTGTCTCTCCGCCTGCATCTACCTGCTCATATTGCCCTGAGTTTGATCATTGTTGAAAATAAAACCAGTTTTAACAACTTAGAAGTCTGAGTCCGAGCCCGAGTTCTGCATGTGAGCCAAACACTTATCTGAGTTCGTGACAAATCGATGCTTTCAAACCACATATTTCCCGTTGTAGAAACATTTTTTAAGGCTGCTTGTTTGGCGTGCCCACAGCTGATTTGGTCTAAATATCTTACATCACATTTATTACCTCAGTCGAAGTCATGCCTGCAAATGTGTAAATTGTCCAGTACATGACTGATTCAGCTGTTGTTTCTGAACACTTGTGAGTGCATGTACTGCATGCGCGCCTCATGCACGATCTTACCATTAAGGCTGCAGTTACGCGTCTGACCTGACGGGGCAATCGTGAGCACAAAGAGGTCAAAGTTCCTTACAGTCCCTTTAAGAAAAGTCTCTGTGTCATGATCTTTCAGAAGCTGGAGCAAAACACTAAAAAGTAAGTAAAAAGTTTATTGAAATCCAGCTCTGGAGACAGGGGAGAGAAAGGTGAGTTCACAGCATCTTTTGATGTGAAACTGAATTCTCTGTCTCTTAATGAGTCCTTTGTCCACAGATGTCCAAGAGGAGGAAGGGAGGAATGAACTGGTGTGATGCTTCTGTGGAGCAGATGAAGAGGCAAGTAGCAGCATTTGTTTTTGAGAGTTGATATGATGTGCATTCAGTATCTCTGTTTTCTTTTGGCAGCAGATTTCCCAAAATGGTGGAGGACTCCAAAGGATGTCACACGCCAACGGTGTTTCTCTGAGGAGCGGTCTCCCGAACCATATTGAGTCCAGGAGACTGCTTGAGTTTTGTGAGGAAGTAAGTATTGTAGGTAGTGGGTGGTGATTTGAGGCACCGCATGTTGCTGTAGAAGATAAGGTTAGTGATGCAGGCAGGAGCGCTAACGTAGCTAGTGTTAGCTTAGGCTCAGGCAGAAAGGAGTCAGATGGGTCAGATAATACAGACGGCAGACAGATCCAAACCACAATCCTATATCAGGTCCATGCGTAGGTCACTCACAGTTCAGACAGCCAAGATGAGCAGACGAGGGCTGAGGCAGAGGCTACAAGCGTTCAGATAAATTCAAAAATCCAAATGGTCAGAACCGTGGATCAGGTTCAATCCAAATTCAATGCTACTGGGAGGCAAAGGAGAATGAATGACCTCACTCCCCTTATAAAGAGACATGGACAGGTGATAGTGACAAGATGTAACTGCTCGCAGGTGGAAATGATTGAACAATCATTGAGCAGCAGACTGACACATTACAGCTCGAGTATTGTTCAAAAACTTTAGCAAGAGTTAACTGACTGAAACTCTTCACAGCATTAATGGTCAGACACTGGCGAGTAGTCAACGCCAAGCAGATACAGTCTCAGCGGAGAAGTTGATTGCCC
>SSNP01000013.1:4004018-4035681 GCA_006937955.1 Pachypanchax playfairii | reverse complement strand
TCAGTTGATCATCCACAACAAGCCATAGCCTCAGCTGCAGGTGGGGTGGAGCTGCTAGACCGACGCACCTGAGGAAGGAATGGAGAAGAGGAAAAAAAAAAGATACAGAACAAAGCACACAAACACAAGATGGTTTCGCCAGAATCATAACACTCTGCCATATTCATTTAATAACATTTTATACACTCATGTACAGAAATGTTTGTTATTATGAGAAATTTTGAAGCTGTCTCAGGGTTCATGCAGCCATAACAATGGATAAATTAACATTTCGATCTATGGCGCCTTTATGATACTGTAATCCTTTTAATTCTTTTCTATTGTGTGAAATGCCATTCTGATGGAACAGAAATTTACACAGTTTTTTTCTAACTGACTCATTTTACCAAAGGTAGTAACTTTAAAATCCCTACTTTTGAAAGTCCCTACTTTGAAAACCAAAATATCTAATACAAAAAAAACATCTATCACTGAAAATTCAACGGACATAGTTGCTGCTTGGGAGCCAGGCAGATGTTTTAAGAGTTAAAAGTAAATCATTTTAAAACAAAGTACACAATGGGAGAAATAAGTACATAGAAATTCAAACGGGTTTGAAGATGGGGTGAGTTTACATGTAGAACAACAATGAAAGTGGAGCACGTTTCCCACCTCACAGTTCTGTGATTTCACTCTTTCCTTTTAGTTGTGCAGGTCACAACAAACATATTGATCGTGTTTACATTAATGGGTATGTTGGGAGCTGTAGAGGAGAGGCCAGCTATGGCTTTACTGCAGTCCTGGAATCACTCAGACAGCAAAGCTAATCTGCAGCCAAACCTACAAACAGTGCCCGTTACGTTCTTACCCTTTATGAACAGAGGTAGACCTCTGCAAACACCAGCTGTCTTTTGACCAAAAGTCTTCTTGTAGTGGAAAAATCCTCCAACATAGCTGCTGAAAACAACTCTGAATGATCAGCACATGCAAACTGTGAATACATAAAAGCTCAAATAGATCCAAAACACCAGCAGAAAGACTTAAAAGCACAAAGAAAACATCCAGTTGTGGCCGAGCTGAAAAAATAATTGCACGAAAATCGAAGCGTGTTGTCTGTGTCTAACACGGGAGCTATAGAGTGGGAGAAGAAATGCTTTAAAGTCTAGGAGGCCTCATATCTGCACTGAAACTATACATTGAAACCCCCTGCAGTATCTAGCCACTGCGGGGTGCAAGCTCTGATGATAATTAGCAGAGCTTCCATCACAGACTTCAGTGGTGGTACTGGGTCCCGATAAGCTGCAGCTGATAGATGTTCGGAGATGTTTAAAGGCTTTTGATGCAAGAGAAGAAAACGAAATGGCAAAGGGTCATAACATGTAGCGCCTAAACCAGCACTGAAAAGACAACTTAAAACAAAATAATGTGATTAAAAGTGTCCTATTTTTGGCCAATTATCACTAACTGAGAACACACTCATTTAAAAATATACGTTGGTTATAACTTCATGTAATCACAATATTCTATAAGAACATACACTCACTGGCCACTTTATTAGGTACACCATGCTAGTAACGGGTTGGACCCCCTTTTGCCTTCAGAACTGCCTCAATTCTTTGTGGCATAGATTCAACAAGGTGCTGGAAGCATTCCTCAGAGAGTTTGGTCCATATTGACATGATGGCATCACACAGTTGGCGCAGATTTGTCGGCTGCACATCCATGATGCGAATCTCCCGTTCCACCACATCCCAAAGATGCTCTATTGGATTGAGATCTGGTGACTGTGGAGGCCATTTGAGTACAGTGAACTCATTGTCATGTTCAAGAAACCAGTCCGAGATGATTCCAGCTTTATGACATGGCGCATTATCCTGCTGAAAGTAGCCATCAGAAGTTGGGTACATTGTGGTCATAAAGGGATGGACATGGTCAGCAACAATACTCAGGTAGGCTGTGGTGTTGTAACGATGCTCAATTGGTACCAAGGGGCCCAAAGAGTGCCAAGAAAATATTCCCCACACCATTACACCACCACCACCACCAGCCTGAACCGTTGATACAAGGCAGGATGGATCCATGCTTTCATGTTGTTGATGCCAAATTCTGACCCTACCATCCGAATGTCGCAGCAGAAATTGAGACTCATCAGACCAGGCAACGTTTTTCCAATCTTCTATTGTCCAATTTCGATGAGCTTGTGCAAATTGTAGCCTCAGTTTCCTGTTCTTAGCTGACAGGAGTGGCACCCAGCGTGGTCTTCTGCTGCTGTAGCCCATCTGCCTCAAAGTTCGACGTACTGTGCGTTCAGAGATGTTCTTCTGCCTACCTTGGTTGTAACGAGTGGTTATTTGAGTCACTGTTGCCTTTCTATCAGCTCAAACCAGTCTGGCCATTCTCCTCTGACCTCTGGCATCAACAAGGTATTTCCGCCCACAGAACTGCCGCTCACTGGATATTTTTTCTTTTTCGGACCATTCTCTGTAAACCCTAGAGATGGTTGTGCGTGAAAATCCCAGTAGATCAGCAGTTTCTGAAATACTCAGACCAGCCATTCTGGCACCAACAACCATGCCACGTTCAAAGTCACTCAAATCACTTTTCTTCCCCTTACTGATGCTCGGTTTGAACTGCAGGAGATTGTCTTGACCATGTGTACATGCCTAAATGCACTGAGTTACCGCCATGTGATTGGCTGATTAGAAATTAAGTGTTAACGAGCAGTTGGACAGGTGTACCTAATAAAGTGGCCGGTGAGTGTATATACATCTCTCATCTTGTATCTTAGCTTTGGTATGTTTAAAAAAAAACATGACACAATTATATATAAATGTCAATGAGACATAATATACAGATTTTTATTAAGATCTTCTCTTATCCTCTTGTAACTGCTTAGAGGCAGCAGAGGAGCGTCCCTCTGATTGATGACAAAGTGACCCTCAGACAGGCAAAGAAGAGCATAAGCACTTTGGAGTCAGTACAATTGTTCAAACATTTTTTTTAATAATGATAAAATAACTGCCTAAAGAAAGAAACAACCAGCCATGTAATGGTTTGTATTGAATAAACATTTTAATTTGCTTAAATTGCTTATTCTTCTTAATTGTCTTAATTGTTGTTCTTTGCTTACAGTTGTATTTCATGAGGTTAGTCATTTTTTGCTTGAATATTTTTGGTAAAATTAGTTTATAAATGTGTATTTCTAAAGTTGTAATTTTTATGTCTTTTTATTTTTTAAATTTGACTTTATTTTAGCAAAACTTTCTGTTTCATTTCAAATAAATGAAGGTACTTGTGTAGAGTTTTCACCATAGTTTTTGCTATATTAAAATATTTTATAAGATGTATTTCTTATTTTTGCTGTTTAATTTTGTTGCACTTTTTTACATTGTATCGAATTATTACACATTCATAAGTGAGTATAATGTAACTGGACATTATGGAAAATAATACACATAGAAACGTAATATAAATAGATTCATGCAGCCTCATATCCATTTCCCCTCTATCTCTGAGGCTGACCCATGACCCATGAGAAGTAAAGCTTCAGAAGACACAGACCTCATTACTCAGGCTCCTCTCTAGCGCCTCTATTTACCCCCGAGGAAGGACAGAAATAAACAAAAGACCACTGCTGATAGAGTGATGGAAACAAAACACAGTGAAAGGTTATGTTGGCTGTTATCGTGATCACTGGCTGCTAGGTTCCAATCATTAAAAAACCCTCAAATGTCTCAATTACGTGAGAAAATCAGAAATACACATGTTGATCGGATCATTTCGGAACGGTCAGTGTGAATTACTGTGTGGCATTAGCAAACAGGGGCAGCTTACATTTACATTTTATACTATGTTAAATATGAATCTGTGTGTGATAGTTTGTCTCTATATGTCTGATGATGGACTAGTGATATGTCCAGGGTGTAGCCCGCCTCTCACCCAATGACCTGAAGTTTGCAGACAACATCATGGTCATCAGACTCATGAAAGATGCTGACAGGTCTGCATACTGATGGAGGTTGTAACGGACATGTTTTGATGCAGACATAACAACATGGATCTGATGTATGGGTTCGACATATGGGAGACGGTATGCGGCAGCGACTGTTCCAGAGTGACTTGCAAGAATTTTTGGGTATCAAAGCAGTTCAGGGGTGAAAAGATTTGAAGTGTCACAAGATTTTGCTGGAGTTAGATGTAATCTCACTTTTGACTTTGTTATCCGAGAGATGAAAAAGATGTCACAAGTATCAATTTTTCCTCCATATATTCCTGGAGATGACTGAGTAGATTCCTGTCAGGTGATTGGTTGTCTGTTAAAATTTTCTTAACTTTCTGGGATCGCATGTGTGCACGATACATGCAAAATTTCACATGCAAGATTTTCGAGTTTCACTTAGAGGGAGACTTGCGATCATTGCTTTGTCGCACATGTCCCATTGAAAATGAATTGAAGAGAGACGATGTCACCTCCCATGTGTGGAGCCCACAAGATTACGTGGGTGAGATCCAGACGAAGATCAGCTGCCAAAACAGTTTCTTCATATATACAATCACCCCTTTAAAGAACTAATTTGTACAAGTTATTAGATCATCTATCGAACTTGTTTACTTATTTGACTTGATTAATATCTAAATATTGAACAATATCTACAAATAATTGTTCTTGAGCCCTTGACCAATAAATATAATCCTGATTTTACACACTGATTATGCCTGATATATAAATCAGCAGAAATTACATTACTTTTGCATGTACTTTCATTCCCATATTACAGCATGACCTTTAGGTGATACAGTCTTCTGGCTCTGAAATAAATAGGCTCTACATCTATATAGATGAATGAATCGCAACCACAGGTGACAAGAGGGGTCAGCGTAGAGGAAGAACCTGCGGGTGGAACAAGGGCGTAGTTGTACGAGCAAATCAATGACACGAAAAGTTGATATTGATCCTGCTGGATTTATCCTCTTCAATGTCAACAAGGAGCATCAATCTGAAGAGGAGAATGTGTCCTGTTTGCTCGAAGAGCAACGGGATGTAGCTCATTCCTTTTTCTGCTGCTCATAAAGGACATAATGGTGTGAGTAGGCTGAACGACCCTTTCACCGAGCAGCCTGGGAATCTTTTATCTTCTAGACTTTAATATGCTATCAGGTAATAAAATGTTTGTTCTTTTGCAACGGGAAAAGTCGACATTCAGTGCTTCTATTTTTACTCTGTTTAAGCTGAAAAGCAACACTAGATGTTGATGTGGTAAATGTTAATGAAAATCAATAGGCAGCACTATTAAAAGTAATGAGTCAATAAAGGTTGAACTTAAATGAGCACATTTAAGGTTTATATTGTCTAATATAATATAAATAAACAAAAAATATCAATCAAGAACATTTCAATGGCCTAAACACTGGATGGACAAACTATTTAAGTGCACTTTGGACTAATTATATCCTTTTTACCTTGTTTATTTTTATCTCTATGGACCTTCATCTGTGTCTGTATTAAATAAAATAATAATTATTGTGAGATGATTTGGGTCAATGATCAAAGTAGCCTCTTTGAAGGGACATTACATCATTTTTTCACAGCAAAGTCAACATAAACCCATATGAACATTTATACAGGTTTGATTGTTGTATATAGAGGATAAGCTAAGAAAGAAAGAAAGAGGGAAACAACCAACACCTAAATAAAATCAACAAAATTACACATCTTTAATATAAAACTTACAAGTCAATGACAAAGGATGGACTTAACAGGCTGGAATGTATCAATTTTAATGACGACTTGAGGACTTTATCTAAGATTGAACATTCTACATGTCAAAACACAACAAAAAACCTTAGAGGCGGAATCAAAAACAAAAAAAAATAAAAGTAGTTTTTTGTCATTGTTTTGTTATTCAACTTCTGAAAAATTATGTCCAACACATTTAAAGACATCTGCTAAACAAAACAATGTTTTGATGCAGATATTACATTTAAGTTTTAAATTTGTAACATAACTTTAAGTATATGGGAATGTGTTAAAATAAATCAGACATAACTGTTGCACTTGAGAGCCTTTTTTGGGAGTATTTTATGAGAAGCATATTTCTCTAAATATTTGTGTTTACTTGTATAAATAAAAAAAAAGCACAATATTTATTTGTTTTTTCCCCCAAGTTATTCCCAGTCTGACTGGTTTATTTACATTAAATGAAACTAAGTGTGACTGTCTTCTCAGTGAACATGACTCAATAGATTTAGTGTTCATGTGTTCACACACTGTGCTTTTCGACTGATTTAAAATATTTAAGTATGTGTATGAAAAATATTTTCACATATCTTTATTTCTGAACAGTTTAAAGCCAAATTAAAACTAATTGTGTTGTTGTTGTTGTTTTTTTCTAAATTATAGGCCCAAATAGCAAATATTACAGTTTTTGATTATTTAGAAAATAGGCATGAATGAGGTTTTGCAGAAAGAACTCAAACTGGGTTCTCCCAGAAAACCTAAACCAGCAGGTAAACATAAATAAATGAATAAAATTTGTAGAAATTGAAGGAATTAAAAAAAACAAAAAACAATTTCTTTGCAAAAAATGTCTTGACTTTTAATCTTTTAACTTACACCATTCACTTCCATAATTAAGTTTTTCTTGTTCTTCACTTCTGTAAGTTTTAGCTTATACACTCCCACAAGTTGTTTTCACTTTTTCTATTTTTTTTCCTGCAAAGTTCACACAGTTTGTTTTCTGACTTGTCAGCAGATTTTAAACAAGGAAGCAGATAAGCAAAACTGGATGCTTTAAACAAAATCAAACGGGCGAGCGCCTGGGTGAAAAGCAATACCATATATCACCATGTGTTTTTTTATGTGACAAAACAGCTGAAAACAGTAAAATCCATATGCAGATGCTCGTCTGTTCATGTGTGTAAAACAGACTCAGTGTCCCAGAACACCATGTGAGAGTGAGAGAGAGAAAAAAGGAGCTCACTGCTGAATGAACTGGACACACTAATGCACCAAATGCATGAATGAGTTATTGAGCAGTGTGTTGTATGACAAAGTATGTCAGTCAATATGGAAATGATAGATGCAGGATGTCGGTAACTATAAGCAGAACTTAATATTTGTTAAAGTGTGAATGGTTGATTGATTAATCAAGTCAGAAAATTAATGGGATTTTATTTTAATGGTGAAAAGACACTTGTGAGGTTGAAGAGTGTGTCTGATTGTGAAAAGTACTAACCAAAGACTTCTCACTGAAGACGTCACATGGGACAGAGAGGAGGTTCAATCATGCTGCAGCTGATGAGAAGAAAAAGGCCTCATCTGTACACAACACGAACAAACATGGAGCATCTCACACATGGATTTATGTTTGCATATCTGCAAGAAAACAAGGAATGAATTTTAAACAAGAAATGTTTTAATGGTCAGTTTAACAGAACACCTTCCACAACAGAGCTCACACTGCGGTGTAGGACACTAACTGGGACTGCAGCAGAACCATGATTGGTTTGTCTGTTTGCTTGTTTTGCTTGTTATTCATTCTCTAAGAAACCCATCTGGTTGTTCCAAAGCAAGTTGAATATTTACAGTGGCAGGTGTTCTTTAGTTTAAAAGCACATATGGTGTTCACTGTGAAAAATGTCATCATGCAGATAAATTAGAAAAAAATTAAAATTAGATTTGAGACTCAATCAAAGAATTTGTGATCTGGACTCTCTGAAAACGCCTACGTCTCTGATATGAACATTTTAGTGTTTAATTGAAGATAATTAGCATGCAGCTAATTACACAGACATGTGTTAGTAAATTACATTTTAAGGTGAATGTATATGTTTATTGGATAGCTGCTAAAATACACACAGCATGTTTTTTCCTGGCACGAATAAAGCTACAGTAACTCACCGACATGATTGGTTCAATAAAAGAGGGTCAAATTAAAGAGAAAGAAAAAAACTCCCGCAGATGAGGCACAGTGCTGAGGTCAGTGTCAGTGCTACATGCTGTCCCACCTTTGAAATGTTTTCTTTCTACAAAAATGAGATCAGTTTTAAAAATAAATGTAACATATTTTTTCAAAAAATGCGATGATTAAACTTAAAATTTCAATGATATTTTGTTTTTAAAACATCCCACAGCTCTAAACAGAAAGCAGGCACAGAAAATGGATGGATGGAAGGAAAATGAGGGTACCGAGCTCTAATTTTGTTGGTATTTCTACTCTAATTAAACCATTACTTTTGGCAACTGTGAAATTAATTGCTGTAGACACTATAATCATGAGTCAAGTTTCCTGAAAAAAGGCAGGCATCAAGATTATTATCAGACCAGCGTAGACTACATGTCTTTTCTGATGTCCTGGTTGGAATTAAGGTCAAAGATGAAGGTAACGTAAAAAGTTTTGGTTAAAGTGACTCGAAATTCCTGTCAAACCAACAGCAGCCCAAATAATTTTATTAATATTTTCTAAAGCTAAGCTGCAAAAACAATGAGCTACTGATGAATAGCTTTACAAGCTTGTCTGTCAGTGTCTGTTGGTCGAAACGGTCCAGGATAAACACAACGGATAGATAAATTATTTCTGATCATGCATCATGTTTGGGACTTTCCCAAAGTTCTAAACTGATTTATGCAAAACCACGAGTCTTTCACCAGGTCAGTTAACTTAAGCGTAATCGTTTCTGCAAACAGAGAGATGAAAAAAGATGAGGCCCGTCCTGAACCTTGTCCAAACTCTGTGGGCTGCCTAGATACGTTGGTTTTTCTTTATCAAGGTCTGCCAACTGGGCTGCTCTGACAGTCCTGTCTTTTACCAAAATAAAATAAAGAGAAAGAAAGAGCTTAAAGGAAGGTTACAAAAAATTAAGAGGACACAGTGGCTGTTTTATGCAACTCTTTATATTCAGTGCAAGAACTCAGCAGAACTGAATGAATGCAAAAAAAGGATTTTTATAGGCAAAAAATACTACACGGGGTTTCCAAAATAATAAATAATACAATGCTGTTTTAAAGATGCAGTTAAATAATGATTTTTAAATCCCCAAACAGATGCACTAATGTGCTTCTAGCATTTACAAGTTCCTGAGTTTGAGCAGGTTGTTCTGTTGTTATTGTTATTTAGGTAGACGTAACTGAAACACAATATCTCTCAATTGTTATGTTGAGTGTTGACGTTTCTGTCAAACTTATTACAAATAGTTTATTGAGTTAGATAAAAATTTAAATATGTGTCTGTTTTAAATATGATCAAAATGTTTATTAGAAACCCTGAACTGCCATTTACAGAAACTGCACAAAACAGAATCAGCATCACAGCCCACACATGTAATTTCTATCCATTTGTGGAATAAATGTTGAGGCTTAATCATAGCAGGTCACACTGCAGGCAGAGCTGACACGCTGAATCAGTGACAAACTTCTGATTTAAATCATGTACGTAAGTTAGGAAGAAACACAAGGGTTTGAACTCCAAATGGTACAAAAACCTTTGGAAGTTCAAAAATGGAAATAAAAGGTTGTTGACTAATTCTACAGAGCTTCCAACAAATGTTGTAAAGTTAAGGCTTCGTTTTGGGCTCAGAAACTGACATGTTTATCAGAGGCATGTTTTATTCTTTTGCATGTATAATGCCAGCTAAAAGCTAAGGTTTGTTCATATTAACAGCCTGTTATGGGAGTGAACATCATATTTGCAATGCTTTATTGATCCCTCAAGCAGCAGGTGTGGGTGAGGGTGGGGGTATTATATTAATTTGTACAGGAACCTCAGGCAGTGCAGGAAAAAAAATTAATAGACAAGTAATTTTCTTCATTCCTATGAGCTTTTCACTCATTTTCAGTTTTTACAAAGCAATTTAAGATCTTTTTGTTGTTGTCTGTCCAGTCATTCAATGAGCATTGATCATTTATTCATAAAAGAGCACATAAAAGACAAAATCATGTTGTTTCTATGAATCTTAACTTGCTGAAAATGTTTCATTTTATTTGTCCACATGCCTAAAACTCAGTAATGTCACAGTTCATGACTAGAGAACATGAAACATTCTCGTAACCAACAACTCACTGATTGTGTATATTTGTAAAACAGATAATGTGATCATGCCTGCAGCTGCATTCTTAAATAAAATTGGGTTGTCTCAGCTCAGAAAGTAAAAATTGAATGAAAGGGTCCATTACCAACTGTTCAAGGGAGTCATGTTTCTTGTTTGCTGCATTCAGGTTTGAAAAGGCTTCCAGAGTCTCAGTAAATGATCCTGTCATTGGTAACAATAACTAAAGAGGTTTGTACTTAGATTACATAAGATTTAGTGAAATTCATATTGACTCTCAGCTGTTGCTTTGCTCTCACTTGCAGCTCTAGAGTTGTATTGAATTTTTTCATCATTCAGCTGACAGAGTAAGTGACTGGTAGATAAACATGGTGGAGCGTGACCTCTGCAGTCCCTTCATTTCTTAAAGGTACAGTATGTAAGAATTAGACCTTGTTGTCAAATCTGAGTCTCGCAGTTCATGTAGAAAAAAACGTCTTTCTCAGCCACTCACCCCCTCCCCTCCCTGATTTTTCTGTTGGGTTGCCAGTTCCAATGTTGATCCTCGATTTGTTTCTCTTGTATTTATTACATTTTTGGGAATGTTTGAAGGTCTATTTGTTCAGCGATGAGTTTTCCTAAGTGCGGTTGAAAGTTCCATCACGTGCAGCTCGGCTGATCAGTTGGAAGGATGCTGGTGGTTTCTTACTTTTTGCTGCTGCTCGTTGTGGAATTACAGCTGCTCGTGTTGAAGACTTGGCAGCCTTGCAGACTCACATGTGATTCGTTATGGAACCAGGAAGTCTGGACGTGTTAATGGTCAAGACCAGCGTTTTTAAAGTGACCGAAACTAGCGACCACCGAGCCGGCTCAAGATCTGTTACAATGTGACATCTGGAGAGCCAGCAGAGACTGGGGACCCCAAAGGCCCAACTTAAGACAAAGACCAGAGCGATTTCTAGAGGGCGGCTTGGAGGTTTCAGGTACCGGCACAGGGACCCCAACGAGACTCTAAAGGAAAGTCAGGAGGACAGCCGGGTGACATGACGTGGTTCAGGGGCTTGTCCAGGCTGCATTGGGAGGCATCTGGTGCCATCTGGACCCACAACAAGGTTCTAGAGGACGGTCAGGAGGCCATACCACCACGCCCTGAGACTCTGTGCACCGGTGAACAGGAGACTGGCCAGATTTAGGACCCTTGAGGCTGGCATGAAGGCCGGCTTTGCATGTTCTGCATGTGGGTTTTCTCCAGGGACTCTGGCTTCCACCCACAGACCAAGAATATGCTTGAGGTTAATTGGTAACTCTAAAATCGTCCCTAGGTGTGTGTGTGTATGTGTGTAGGCGGTTGTCTGTCTGTATGTGGCCCTGTGATAGACTGGCGACCTGTCCAGGTGTAACCCTGCCTCTTGCCCAATGACAGCTGGACACACCAGCTCCACGCAACCCTGAATAGGAATAAGCGAGTATACGTACATAATGACTAACGTTCAACAACATGGTGTTAGCCAGTTGCATGAGCAAGCTCTTACACAGGTCAAGCAGGCAACTGACCAGTGCTCGACAAATAAGTTTACTAATTTGGCACAATTCATCAGTGAAAAACAATGAAACACACAGTCACTTTTACTTCACTACAAGAAAAACTAGCAAGCTGTGTGTTAGCTTAACTTAGTCCACATCAATAGCACGTGTAAATCGTTTCATACTCCTAACTTTAAAACACAGTTTTTATTAGTGTTTACACCCAGTAAAACTACAGTATATATTTGGTCTCCTACCTTTCTAACTGAATATTCTGTGGAAAATAACTCAAATCAACATCAAATAACTCAAACATAATTTATACTGGGAAGTTAACTCAAATGAATCCAAAAAGTTTATCAAAAAAGGCAACTGGATTTCTTTTTTGTCTCCTGAAAATGTTTTGCCTCTCATCCAAAAGACTTCTTCAGTTTTAACCATAGTTTGGAGGTTTCAGGCATATGAGTACTTTGGACCAAGCAGCACGAACAGCCTCACTAGAGTCACTTTAGTTTCTGGCATACCCAACCCATCAAGTGGTCGAAAGAAATCTTTTGTATGAGATTGAAACATTTTCAAGTGATAAAAAAGAAGTCCAGATGCTTTTTTGAAAAACCTTTTGGATTAACATGTCCTGGACAACTGCAAATTTAAACATATTAACTCAAATGAACTTTATAGATTTTGTGCTGCAGGAATGATGGCTGCCAACGATGGTGGCGTGATCCATCATCAGCCACTGTTGTCACCAGAGAGCCTTTGGTGGAAGCATTACAATGTAGACAGGTGTGTCTAGTCAATCCAGATTTGCTCTATACTTTGCTAACGGTATAGTGACGAGCCCATATTCTCTTAATAAAATCCTTAATCCAGTCATTGTGTCCCTGCATGAGCGACACAGGCCTAACTGCATCGTCATGAATGACAGCACTCGAGCTCATCAAAGTTACATAATTATGGAACAGCTGCTGGAGACTGAGGTACCTCGAATAGAGAGACATGGACTTTCTTCAGACCTGAATCCCATAAAAAACCTTTGTGATCAGCTGAGCCTCCATGTACAGGCTTGTAACTCTGTACCTTAGAACCTCAATGAGCTGAGGGTCTTCAAGAAGAATAGGATGCTGAGCCTCAGCAGGCAATAAATCGACTTGTGAACAGCATGAGGCGTCACTGTCAAGCTTTAATTGATGCTCAAAGTCACGTGACACATTATTGGGGCATTGATATTTTTTATTGTGGTTTGTTCATCACATCAATTGTTAAATTGTTTGAGATGAGGAAATCGCCATCACATGTTTCTACTTAAATGAGCCAAATATCCCTATCTTTTTTGTGTATAAATACACACACACCTGTTTGTTTTGGTATCCTTATGGGGACCGTCCATTGACTTGCATTGATTTTAGTAACTAGATTTATACCTAACCCAAACCCTTTTCCTAACCTTAACCATTACTGATCTATAACTAACCCTAAGACTAACTAAAACTCTATTCACACCATAACTATAAACCTAACCCCTAACCCTAAAAAGGGGAGTCCCCCTTATGGGGTCCAGGCTTCGGTCCCCACAAGAACCCTCAGTCCCCAGAAGGATGTCTGGAAACTGGTCTTCAGGAGGTTAGAAAAACAAGCCCACACACTATGTACATACGGAGTATATATATATATATATATATATATATATATATATATATATATATATAATTTCTCATTTCCAGAGCCTAACACATTCACACTTTAACGTCTTGAATGTTTTCCAGCTACATGGAGGAGTTGCTTCTGTGAGGATCTCTGCTGCTGGTGGTGGTGAGTGGAATTAACTGTCTTGCAGGGCGTGGCAGCAGAGGATCATTGATCTCAGGTGTGGATCGTTACCCAGCTCAGGAGAGCTGGGTACTTAAGCAGAGGAGGAACAAGAGACAGACGCCAGTTTGTTCCGCAACTTTACGTGGTACAGAGTGGCTAGTGAGCAATATTTATCAGAGAGTCTTTCGCAGTATTAACCTGCCTTCTTTCCCTTTATGTTCAGCCTGCTGTATTGGAGCTCCTCTCCTGACAGCATAACCTCCAGCGTGGATATCGAATCGCTCATAGTGAGGATTGGCTCAACACGGGAACTTCCTAGAGCTCCGTTGCGGTGCTACGCGACCAGCTCTCTCCCTCTGGCTCCCTGTCTGTCTCTGGCTTCCTCTGGTCCACACCTCGCCGGTCACCGTTCTGCTGTCACCCCTGTCGCAGTCACGTCTCTGTCTCTTNTTATGGGGACCGTCCATTGACTTGCATTGATTTTAGTAACTAGATTTATACCTAACCCAAACCCTTTTCCTAACCTTAACCATTACTGATCTATACCTAACCCTAAGACTAACTAAAACTCTATTCACACCATACCTATAAACCTAACCCCTAACCCTAAAAAGGGGAGTCCCCCTCATGGGGACCAGGCTTCGGTCCCCACAAGAACCCTCAGTCCCCAGAAGGATGTCTGGAAACTGGTCTTCAGGAGGTTAGAAAAACAAGCCCACACACTATGTACAGTATATATATATATATATATAATTTCTCATTTCCAGAGCCTAACACATTCACACTTCAATGTCTTGAATGTTTTCCAGCTACAGGAGTTGCTTCTACACACCACATCTAGATTTTGTGTATTTTTCTACTTATTAATGGCCCTGGTCCTAGAATCTGGATTAACAAATAACATAAAAGAGGAAAAGAAACAAATAATTCAGTTCAAATTCACAAAACACGGTTTACGTTAATGTTTACAACTGATTATTTTATGAAAAAAAAAAGTTTATTCCTGTTTTATTGCAGCACCAGTGCACCTCTGCTGCAGAGGAGAGGGACCCCAGTTTGGATCCTGCATAAAATGAATACATTTCTTACATTTAATGTACTCTGAGAGTCAACAAAAGTTTATATTCCGTTTTATAAATTAGACTTTTGAATTAAAAGTGGACAAAATTATGCAAGATTTCTTAAACGGTCTCTGTAAAGAGGGACGTGCCCCTCACTGAAAGTATAGATAAGCTAAACAGGGTGCACCTTGTTTTATCAATCATCTGCATGGTCAAAATATTTAGACACTTTGCTTATACTGGGTCTCTGTTTTCCCTCTGGTCCTTTAAACCGAACCGGACCAGATGGCAAACAGTTCGGAGCAGGGACGGACCAGTGAAGTTGCACCGCCCCGGTTCAGACAACAGGGCTGTAGAAGATAAAAGCTGAGATAGTGATTGAAAGAGATGGTAAAAGGATTTAGCCTCGGCATTAACTGAGAGAGAGGGAGAGAGAGAGAGAGAGAGAGAGAGAGACAGACAGAAAGGGAGGGAGGGAGGCAGGAGGAGAAGGAGGGAGGGATATATTTTCCATAAAGCCTTTTTTCTCTCCCCCATCTTTCTGCCCTTGAGCATCCCGGTTAAAACCGAGCTTGTAAAGTGGGAAGAGGAGGAGGAGAAAGGGGGGATAAGGGCGGGCACAAGCCTTTTCTCAAACTCAATATTTTATACTTTTGATATTCCCTGGCGCTTGGTTTCAGCCCTCTTTTACCGGCCGTTTCCAGATCTAGGACACCGATCCACCGTGCGTGTAGCCATCCACGGTGTGATAAAAAAAAGTATCCGGTGGACAGCAAATAAAAAATAAAGCAAACAGCTCACATGGCAGATTAATAACAGGAGTGTACAGTGAGGACGGTGGCCGGGAGCAAGTAGTGGATGATCGGAGGGGATTTATTGGACCAAACTGGGGGACGTGAACGCTCTTCTCACAAAGTGCTGACCGGCCAGAGATGCGCGTGAGAAGTAAGTGCTTTATCTGATTAAGCATTTCACAACACACACCATGTTATTACTATTATTGAAATGTATTTTAACCAGAGCTGTTTGACTTCTACTTAATATAATCAGCAGATTAATGAGAAGATTTTCAGCTCAATTAAGCTCTTTTTGAGAAGCAATTACGTGCGTGGAAATCCAACTGTTTATGTAGTGTGAGCGATGCTGCACGGTCGCGTGCAGCATAACTATAGAAACTGACACACCCCTGCAAGATTCGTGCTGGGAAATTGCTTCGGCGACTTTACCTGACAAGTAAACTAACTCCGCAGGTTGGGACAGGTTGTTCACGGACCTGGGACAGATTCCAGTTACTGAATCCACACCGCGTCCCACTTTATTAACGTAATCAGCTTCAAATCTAATTATAACTGCAGAGTTTGTGAATAATTTCTCAGTGTTATTCCCAGAGTTTGTTTCGTTTCAAGATTATTACACCGATAAATATTAGAAAGCATTACTTTTATAGGTGTAATTAAGCAACCCAAGATAATTAGAACTGAATGAAGGTATAATTAAAAAAAGATTCATGCGTCACACAAGTTTAAATATTGTTAAATGAAGTAATAAAACATCCTTTTCTGACTGATATTTTTTCCAGTGTTCTACTTAACATCTGGTGCTCATTCTGCAGCGCAGGAAGAATTACACACAGAGGCTGCACCCGGCAGTAGCACGTGTTTTTACGCACCGGATTATGGCACGTAAAGGGGCAGTTTAGGTGTTTTAATGGATGCAATTCTTCTTATAAAAAGTCCGATTTATGTCACATAACGCAAAATGTGTTTAACTGAAACTGGCATGAGAAAAAAAAATAACTTTTACATTTTTTGGAGACAGTTGATTCTCACTCTTCACTTTTCCGCTGCATTACAGAGTTTTTACTACAAAAATAAGAAGTTCTACAACTCACATATAAATATGATTAATTCAAGATGACTGATGGGAACAATATTACATTAACTTGTTCTGTTTTCTTTCCCCAGCGCTACAGAACAGGTAAAAGAACTCAGCTAGTCCAAAACGTCCAATGGAGCTACATGAAGACGCAGCAGCTTCTCTTTCATCCCTCCAAGCCAGCACCACATTCTCGCTGCAGGACACGGCTCTCTGAGGCATGGATCCGCGACAACACCTTCCACCTAACTCCCTGAAACACTATGGTAAAAGTGGATGACGAGATTAATCTCTGTACCAGTATCCGCCTCTACACCCAACGTCCTTCTTCCGCTGGAAATCAGCAGTCCAAACAGGACAGTTCCCCTCTCTCTGCTCTCCTGGGACCGTCAATATTTGTTAGGCGACACTGAGTGAAAGCTGCAGAAACAGTTGTCTGTTATCATCTGGGGTTTCTATAAAAGCCCGGAGGCGAGTTTACCCTTCTGTCAGAAGTCGTGGGGTGGTGGGAATTTTCACTCTAACTTTCTGATCACCGCTCCATGCGCTGCACCTCTCCTCTGAGCTCTTTGGCGCCCTCACCCCGTGCCGGACCCCGCTCCATTGACCCCCTTCCCAGCCTGCCATGCTCCTCCGGGCTGTGTTTCTGTTGTTGCTGCGCTGTTTGGCTTCAACGCTGGGCCAGTACGACCTGTGCAAGTCCCTGGTGAGCACGGACGAGGGCTCGGTGTGGGAGCATTACGCATGCCAGCCAAGTCCCGCGTCCATGAAAGAATACATGCGGATCAAGGTGGATCCACCTGGAATCACGTGCGGTAATCCACCTGAAAGGTTCTGCACACTGGTAAGTTTATGTATTCACTGACTTTCACAAAAGTGGTTTGTTGTTGTTGATTTTTTTGTTTGTTTCTTTTGTTGTTGTTGTCAAAATCTAAGCATCTCAAAGAAAACCAGCAGCTGAAGAAAAACATGTGAAGTAATTCAAGCATGAGGTCAGAGCAGGATTCCCACTCACACCCAAAAGAGTCTGAAAGCATGAGCATGAGCTGCAAAACTAGTATCTTTTTTTTTTTTTATTGAAACTCCCTGAACAAAATACACAGCAAAATCTTTCTGCCTCAAGGACACAAAAGAGTGAGCTGCAGGAAAACTTGTTAAAACTAGGCTGTTGAGGATTTTTAATGCAAGTTATCCTTCAGGCTCGTCCTGGCTAAAGGAGATGCAATCATTCTAAAATACGTGTCATAAAATCAAATTCATAAAAGTACAATTAAGATTTTTTTCCTTGTCGTGACATCTATGAGTGAAAAACCTACAAAATATTTAAAATTGGAGTTTCAACCTGTCTTTATTCTGTTATTATAATGCTGTTATGTTTATCAGGTGTTTGTGTTCAGAGTAAGTGGAAATTTGTTACTTTAAGTTAAATTTTACAAAGGATCATTCAAGTCTGTAAGTCTCCCTCACTTCCCCTTGCAAGACTAATTACCCTGAGGGGTCATTTGGAGAGGAAAGGATAACATGTACCATGGATACCTAATGGTTAATGATTTGTTTAGTGGTGGAAACCACTGTTGTCTTGAGTGAAACCTCTCCACTCGAGAGGGGAAGATGGACATCAGTAAGGTAAGAGGTGAGGAGCTGCTTGCTGCCATGACATATTGACGTCTGCCCCCTAATGGCTCCGGACTGGAAACTTCTATAACTATATTTCTGAGTGAGCGATGATGAAATATTGATGTGTTCCTTAATGGGCTTCCTTACAAGAGCTGGTGAGTGACATTCCATCCCAAGGATCCTGAGTGTGCTGCACGCCTGAAGAAACATAAAGAAAGAAAAAAAAAAAAAGACCGAGGGGGTGATGGAGGGTGGGACAGGAAGTAGTCTGATCTTAGTCAGCACTTTCTCATCACATTAGATCTTTGTAGTGGAAAGTTCTTGTTCCTCTCAGGTCATTTGTGGCTTTGGGGATTTAACCAGGCTACTGAGTGCACAAGCTGGGGGATTTAAAGAGGAAGATTTACTCAAGAAGTAAAAAATATTCCAAAATTTGACAATTTATTCCTAAAGTGCAACAATTTACACATCTTCCCCTACTGCGACTTCTCACTTTTAAACACTTTTAAACACTTTTCCTTTTAAATGAACCAAACTGATAATAACTATTGCTTATTGATAAGCAGCATTTTTCCCCTTCCTCCTATATTTGGCAGCTTCACATCCCGTCTCTTTTTTAATTGGTCTACATTTATATTCACTCGTTCAGTGATTCAGCAAATCAAAAGCAAGTCACAGCACAAGGGGGGAAAAAAGAGAATGCATAATCCAACATGCAGAGTTGCTTGTCTTTAATAAGACTCTGGAAAGAGCGGGCAAGATGTAAAATAATTATTCCTCCCATCTCTCCATCTATACCGCATGAGTGCTACAGTGGGTTAATACACGCTATAGGAGAATTCACTTTTTGAAGCATTATGTAGCTTCCGTCATTTCCTCGAGTTTACAGTAGATTTTGCTCCCTCCGTCTCCACAGGGATGTCTTTTTTTTTCTACTCTACTTATCTCTCTTGTTTCCTGGGAAAGCAGCATCCTTTCTCAACACAGCCAACTTTGCCAGCATGTTGGCTTCTTTCATTGCAACGGGCTTCCAGCACTTTGAAAAAGACGCTACTGTCACTAGTGCTGTGTGAGCAGTTTCAGAAATTTTTATTTTTAATTCTTTTTTTTATTTTTGTAGTTTCACTGTATCTTATTCACTATACACTTGCCGTTGTGGGTGGATGGAGTAACGAGGTTTGAATTATCGTGCTGTAGCTAATGATGAGGAAGTGGTGAGGAAGATCTAAGCACAAAGATGAAATCAGACCACTATCCTACAGCAGTGCAGACATTTAAATGCAGCATTCAAATGTGTCTGTCCGTGGTGTTGTTTGTGGTGTTGTTTTTTTGTTTTTTTTTCTTTTTTTTGGTTTGAACCAAAACCTTCAATCAGCCATCTCCCTCGGGGCAGAGAGAACAGAGCAGTCGAATACAGATGGGAGTGAGCATGTGTTTTGGAATGTGGTGTTTGTGGTAACGTTAACAGGGACGAGCAGGGGTTTGTGAAATAAATGGACGAGTTGGCTGAGAGTGTGTGTTAAAATGTCTATGAAACACACGCAAAACAAAAAAAACACACACTTGCACACCTTGATGTTCCATAACACGTTTGCCCATTTTAGAAAGTAGAAATCAGCCAGCTCTAAAAATAGACATGAGAAGTGAGCGAAGCCGCGCAGCAGCGGAAGGGGAGCGTGCAGGAAGGGGAGGAAGATGGCAGCTGGTAGTGTGGATCAGTGCATCTCAGACTGGGCCTATAGCCATAATTCATGCTCCCTGCTTAGTGTGGCCCTGCCAGACCCACATGGCCTGCCCTGTCCAGCAGTGGGCCATCAAGGCCGCATGATAAAAGCCACCTAAATCTAGCAATACACCACTTTCAGTGAACTTCCTTGGAGTGAATGATAGTCCAGATGGGGAGTGTCTTAATAAAACACAACTGGAGGGGGATTTGGTCACATTGTGAGCAGATTTCACAGAGGAAAGGAACTGGTAGTTGCAGAGAACAACAGTGAGAGTGAACGTATACAAACGAGACGTGGAGGAGAGTGCGGTGATGTAATGGTGCAGCTCGCGTTCCCATTAGGACACAGTTGAAAGTGATTTCAGTGTTTAGAAGTGTTGGCAGAACAGGAGGATAGTTTTAAGTGAGATTTATCCTTCACTGAGGTGATACTAAGAGGGATTGGCTACAGGGAATTAAACAACCCGAGGTGGACCTAACAAACCACCAATCAGGAAATCAGGACTGTTAGATAGCTCTTTGAAAACGAAAGTTGTGTAGACACCATACAACAAGAACGTCTGGATGTTTATTTCTAAGAGATTTCGTGGTTGTCACTGTAGGGTGAAAATTTGCAGGAAATTTAATGTAAATATTTATTTTTGGCTCCTGTGACAATTTTCAGATCTGTGCTAAATAACAGAAATAGATACTTGAGGAAAAAAAAACATGTCAGCTCTTCAAAAAGGTTGTGTGTGTCTTCACAAGAAGAGCAATTTCTATTTATTTCCAAGTGACAGAGAAGCTTCACATTTTAAAAAAGATTTTTCTGGCAGATGTGACTTTCGAAAGGTTTTTTTTTTCTGGTATAATTGCCTGGATAAATTATCTACAGAAATAATTTTCTATTTGCTTCTTAAAAAACATAAAATGTCTGAGAAACATTGGTTTATTGCCAAAAACACAGAAGGGTTTGCTTGTTAATTTTTCCATTTGAATTAAACACAGAGGGTGTTAAAGATAATGTCACTTCTCAAATTGGCACTTTTTCTCTGTACAGTAAGGATAATTCAAAGGCACAGCAACACCCAATTTGACAAGTGCCAGAACATTCTAACAATATTTCAATAATAATAATAATTGATATTTCATTGATTCCTCTTGGGGAAATTATTTCTCTGCATTTGACCCATCCCTGAGGAACAGAGGGCTGCCATCTGTACGGCACTCAGGCGGGTTCAGCTTTTGGGTTCAGTATCTTGCCTAAGTATACTTCGACACGCAGCTCGCTGGGGGCTGGGATCGAACTGCTTCGAACTGGGTTATGGCTCTGTAATTAATGAGGAATTGGAAATTATTTTACCCTTTAAATTTTAATATCCCTCATGTAGGGACAGGGGGAGCAGCTGTGGGGGGGCAGGGGATTCTGCTGTCAGCCAGCAGTAGGTTGTCCCCACCTGGACTGCCATCCCCCCTTTTGTAAAGCATTAGTGTTACATAAATCCTTACCCACTGTCACAGCAAACACACCCAAGCACATGAAAACACACTGATGACTCATGCTGGACAGGTGAAAGGGGTTGTTGGGGGGCCGCTCCCCCTCAGCCACAGCCTCTGCTGTAGGTTCTACTGTGTGGGAACCTAGCTGCTGTTGTGGTGCTGTGGGCTTCTGGTCAGCCCTGGTTGGGTCCTATGCTTTGAGGTGGAGGGGGCTCCTTGGCCTGTGTCCTTTTGGGAGGCCCTCGTGCTGGGGGCGGGGTCTACTTTCAGACATTCCCTCTGCATTGGACCTGTCTGTGGCTGCCCTCTGTGCCTAACGGTGGTTGCTGGTCTGATTGTGGCTGCTGTGCTCCCTGGTGCTCAAATCCGGTGCACGTCGATGTCCTTTGGCACATAAACACACACATGCACATATAAACATGGACACACAAACAGGCATGTGCTTAGACACATTGGTGCACTCAGACACTCAACTCTCCACACTGATACACACAAGCAAACAAACCTCTGTGTATAATTGAATATTTCTATATCAAAAACTTTTTATATCCTTATGATTGTGATTAACAGCCACAAATGTATTTGGACTGTTTTGTGTTAGTTTGTGTCTATTGTTGTTTCTATGTCATCTCCCCTCTTGTACCTTGTTGTTATTTAAATGTTTTTGTCTCTCTGCCTCCGAAACCAGATCCGGTCAGACTCACAATTCTGTCTGCCATCAGGGCATGACAGGCAAAAAAAAAAAAGCTTGAACATCCCTGTAAAACAAATTTTCTCTTCTTTCTGAATCCATATTACTTTTATATCTGGCACAAACAATTACAGAGTCACATGGATTTAACTAGTTAATCTCACATGTAAAGTACAATCACAGATTAAAAACATACTGAAAACTCTGCTAAGCATAATGCAACTGTAAATTTCAGATAGTTACACAGATGTGATCATATCACATCTGTATAAAACACTGGGAGCTTCAGTCAACATTATTAAAGGTCCCATATTATGAAAAATTCACTTTTTCTAGCATTTGGGGTGTTATTGTGTGTCTGTGGTACATATACACGCATACAAAACCATCTGTGTTGTTTTGAGTGAGATAGGGGTTTCTGAATTCCTCCTGCCTCCAGTCTAATAAGTGAGCTGTTCAAAATTGTCCCGTCACAAGCCGGTGATGGTGGGGAGGTGGGGGGGTTGTGCTCGGAGGGAGTTCACACAGCCCTCCGAGCACTCTCTCCACCCACCAGGTACAGCAGTAACTTCTCGGACACCCGCAATTTTGTTACGGATTCGAAACCACTGGTTCAGATTAGGAAACTCACCACTCAAAATGCTCTGTTGTTGGCTGCTCAGAAGAATACAAAACACTTCATTTGAATTTATGTATGATAGTAATTTCCCTGCTACAGTTGGTAAAAAACAACCAGAGCAGAGCTGTTGCTTTTTTTTTTTAACCATGTCCTGTCTGGCAATAAAGCAGTCGGAATCGATGTCCGGATGCATAGAAATGCCTGACAGATTTATTCTCACGAGCTGAGCATGCAGCAATTACTGCTGTTCTGCTTTTTACTTTTATTTATTGTGATTTTATTTAGATGTTATTTTTGTTTATTACAACTGCTTGAATCAGTGGACATGGCAAAGGAGAAAGGAAATGAGGGAAAAAGAAGAAAGAAGAGAAAATAAAAAAAAAAAAGATAAAAATAGTTAGGAGAGAAGGTGGGAGAGAGAGAAATCTGCTTCAGCACCTACTGAGAGACAAAAACAAGCGCAGAGACACCACAGCATTGACCAACATCTACATTTAAACACTGATAATGTCATTGTGGACACAAACGAATAATGATACTACTTAACACACAACATCCTCAGTGGCAGCTGCAGCCCAAGTCAGTGAGCGTCTGTGAACATCTGTGTGCACACCTGTGTGCATGGACATGCCTCTGACCATAAGGTTTCTCCATAAAATTGTTTGAAAGTGGGTGTGAAAAGCCCCAGCCCTGGCCCCAGACCCCAGAGCAGATCACAAGGGAAACCTAAGCCCAAGGGATCCAGCCCCCCCACCTCGGAGCAACAGAGCCTAGGCAGTCCACCACAGGGGCAACCAAAGCCCCCTCCCAGAGAAGACCATAAGCAACCTCCAGCACAGCCGCCCTGCAACCGCAGTACAGGTGCCTCAGGGAGCCATGGCGATGATCCCACAGGCCCCGCCAGCAGCCAGCCACCCCCAAGCTCCCCGAGACGCAGATCGGAAGTCATAGACCCAAGGGTAGCTCCCCCCAAGCAGGTATCTGACAGATCCAGGAAGCGCTCAGCCAACCAGCCAGCCACTGGGATAAGACCAGTACACACTCCAAGCACCCAGCCCTAAACTCTAGCTGGTGGGGGAACCAGTAAGCTCGGGAGCTCGGCGAGGGGAGATAGACCCTGATAAAGGGGCATAAGATATTGTTAGACAGAGGGGGAGTCTGAGACCCACCCTCACATATAGACAAGACAGACATAAATGCACAGTCATAAACTTACATAAGCATGCATTCCCACCCTCATGCACACATACGCAAACTCTGCCATACACACCAACGTGAACAGAAACCAAAATAGACGCCACAGACATACTTACATTCCTCGTACACACTCTACATTCCTAGATCTAGGTACCAGTATCCCCAGGGTGGCAACTAATCCCAGACCCAGGAGTTGATCCGGGCTGTTGCTAATGAAGAGCTAACATTGTTACCGGAGCCGAGCTGCTGCTAATGAAGAGCTAACTCCGTTACCTGAGTGAGCTGCTGCTAATGAAGAGCTAACACCGTTACCGGAGCCGAGCTGCTGCTAATGAAGAGCTAACACCGTTACCGGAGCCGAGCTGCTGCTAATGAAGAGCTAGCACCGTTACCGGAGCCGCGCTACTGCTAATGAAGAGCTAACACCGTTACCGGAGCCGAGCTGCTGCTAATGAAGAGCTAACACCGTTATCGGAGCCGAGCTGCTGCTAATGAAGAGCTAGCACCGTTACCGGAGCCGCGCTACTGCTAATGAAGAGGGGCTAACACTGTTATATCTCTTTCTGGGTCAAACTGGTAAGCTTCTCTTACAGACGCAGCAGAACAGCACAGATACATGAGTGAATATCAGACTAAACTTTTAATAACATGCTGTTGGAGTCTTCAGGCTCAAAGTTCCTCAGACCAAAGTTTTTAGTCAAACTTAAAGTCCACTTCTTGGCACTTCAACATTTGTTTATCATTAATTGCAGTGTAATCAGCTGTTTATTTACCAACACCGCTAAAATCTTCAATGTCTCGCAAACGCATGCAGGGACCAGAGATGGGCAGGGCTTAGAGCTGCTAGGCTCCCAACTGCCCTGCCCACCTGAACAGAGCATTCCAAAATGAGCTGAGATGAGATGAGTTTGGGAACAATAGCTGAACTTTCAAAAAGGGCCAATTTGAACAGTGCATGGCTTTTACATGTCATTGAGATGTAAAAGATTCAGAGTGTGTGAAAAGTGCATAATATGGGGTCTTTAAAGCAGATGTTTTGATAAAGCTGTGCATGAATATCATTGTTTTATGTTTTGTACAAATTATGTGATTGTTTAGACTGAAAAACATCAATAAATATCTTAATGATGGAACCAATTCTTACTCAAGAGTTACACCATGAAAAGCTTTTCAAAAAGTGAGATGATTGATGCTTTCTGCTTGTTTGGAGGAAGTCAAAAAGGTACAAGGGACTGAGGAGCCAACCAGAGGAGCAAAGAGAAGGAAGAGTAGCAGGTAAGTCCATGTGGTGATTGTAGTGGAGAGCAGGTAGGGTAGAGTTTAATACAGGCAAGTGAACTGAACATTGAACACAGAGGCATCGAGGAATATTCTTCATTAAAGATGTCAGAGGTGAATACAGGATTTACTGGACAGGTAAGTAGTTTCATTCACAAGGATTTTAGGTTGAATCTTTAAAGTGTTTGTAACTTGATTAGGGCTCAATAAACATTTAGAAGCATTATAACTTTATTTAACGCTACGGGGACGCCGTCATCGTCGACGATGCCAGGGACCTTGTCATGTTTAATCAAACATAGCTTCCGAACCATAAAAGATAGAAACTTACTTTTTTTCCCCTCTAAATCGGGAGAATCCAAGCTTTCAGACGGTAGTTCCGGCATTGCTCTAGCCCATTCACAAAGGATACAGTGTCGTGTCAAAGTCGGTGTTCCAATCAGAGCCTTTGTCTTTTGCGCATGACGCGCGGTTGTCAAATTTTTTTTTTCTTATTCATTGATATTTAGTGTGGGTTTTTCTTGAATAAAGTGTGATATTCTAATAAATTTTTTTTTTTGTATTTTTTATTCTAATACTCTTTATTTCAAGCAAAGGAGCCTCATTTACACAGCAGTTTATGATATTTCAATTCAAAATTAAAAAAACAAGGTATAGGACATTATGGGGCATTGAAAGGTGGTGTTTTAATAGCATTTAGACAAAAAAAAGTCAGGCGAGGTTTATTTCTCCAAAAAACCCTTGGTCCCCAGAGGGTTAATGAAACATGGTGTAAATTTATGTTGCTTGATCCTTATAAGGCAAGTATAATGATAAATGTTTTTATGTGCTTTGGGCGAGTCTCAATTTAGAAGCTAATAAAACTTGAAGTGACAAATTCAGGAACACAGCTCTTTGTTTACGTCTTACATGGACATTGACAAGCATTTTTGAGCTCTTGTTTGTTGATAGAACTGTAAAACATTTTATAACCAGCAGTGTTGGGAACGTTACTTAAAAAAAAATGTTATTTAGTTACTTACTACTTGTTCCAAAAAATAATTGAGTTAGTAACTGAATTACTCTACAAAAAGATAACTAGTTACTTGAGAAAGTAACTAACTGTGTTACTAAAAAAAGGTTTCATGTCAGTGAAAAGGAGTAAAACAGACAAGTAATTGTAAATAGCTTTATATATTTATTGCAAATAATCGGACAGCCAAAGACTTGTCCTGCACTTCAAGTAATTGAATTTTAAAAATGACCACAATGGATTCGAAGTAGTCCTGATTTCTTTACTTGGAAAAAGATAACTTTCCTTTAGAATTTTTCAGACTAGCCATTTCTGTTACTTCGCCAAATCTGTTAAAAGTGTGCGAGGAGGTATGCACGTGTCCTTTCTGAGGGCTCTGATTGGCTACCATGAAACATATGACTCTTCCTTAACCAATCGTAATCGCTTATCTCGTAACCCACCCAGCCTCCCCACAACCACGTTTGTGTGTGTGAGTGTAGCTATCGGTGCATTCACATCATCCAGTTTATTTTACCAATTCATAGTTGCACACTTTTAACACACATTTTACAGCGATAACGGAGTTGTAACGTTGGAAATTGTAACTAATTAGATTATTCCGTTACTGAAAACTCAAGCACGTTGTGTAACGTTGTTACTTTAAATAGCATTATTCCAAACACTGATAACCAGTGATTGTAGCAACACCGGTTTATTAAAGAGGCCCATTCATTAAAAACGTTGTTTCTGAGGTTTCTGTTGAATATTTTAGCTCCACAGGTGCTCTAACCTTCATAGTGGGTGTGAAAACAGGTCAACAACTTTCAGTTTTAATCTCTCAAACTACGCAGGTGGCGATAACACCCGAGTTCTCCCGAGTCCGAATGGCCTGTATCTGTTTCATCACAACTCCTTTGTTCATTAGTATTTGGCAGCTTCCACAGTTAAAACCACGCCTAGCATGCGGCTCACTAAAAAGCTGAAGCATAAGACGTAGCAAACAGGAAGACATGACGTCTGATGTTGCCATGCACAGCGGGGCAGGAAACAGTATACCTTGCTCTCATAGGCTAGCTTGTTAGCCAATCTGAGTCCAGTAACTGGATGACATAATGCACTGGAAGAAAGAGGTTTGACAATGTTGGGATGGATTCTCATGGCAGTGGTGAGGTTACTAATCCAAAACGAGCCAGGCTGTTTAGGTGCTAACTTTTTAGACATAAAGGAATATCTGAAGAAAGCCAAGCTTTCTGACGTAGTTAGCTTTAAAGAAAACAACTCTCTGTTTCAAGCATCAGAATTTTGTTTAGCAATTGATGTTTCTTGGAAAAGTAAGGACAAGGATGCAGCTTATCTCTGGAATTGACTTGTTGGAAGAACAGCTCCATCAGAAATGGAGAAGACAACTTCTATAATGAAGTGTTTGCATGGATGAGAACTGGTGCAGAGATGTTTAAGTCTGTGGAAGGCTGTTTCAGCCTTAGGGGTCCAGGTAAAGGTTATTGGTGTAAATCTGGTTTGAGGTGAAGCAACATTACTGTAATTCCTGATGAAATGGTGGTAGAAAGTTGTGAAATATAGAAATTGTTATAACTGTTTGATATAGTGGGTGTGAACCATTCAACAGCTGCTCCGATTTGCAGGGTCAATCCTCCTCAACAACATAACTCAGGAAGGAGACAGATGGACCATAAAATGCCCCTTTTTGGCTTGAACATAAAGTCAGTTTTCTAACAGCCTCTGGAGAACCTGATGGACATTTACCTTGTGCCGTTTGGGGTTGGCTGAATGAATCAATATATCACCCAAATCAATTAATGCAAATATATTGGGGAAAATCTCAATGAGTGTCATAACAGGAGACTGAAAAATTACTAGCTTATTTATCAAACTGATACTGATATATACTGATTGTGCATTGATAAAATATAGAAGCCTTTCAGTGAATTCTATTCTTTGAGTGCTCACTGAGAAAACATTAACTCCTCCTGATATTTTAGAGGTTTTATGTGTTTTTTAGGAATGGAGAGAGTATTTGCAGCGCCTGAATTCAAAGTTCATAAAATAACACGTCCAGGTCCAACTGTGGTGACTTAAGCAGGATAAGCTCAGCTGCTGCTTTGGAGCAGCATGATGTCTCCGCTCTGTACTTCTTCTTCTCTCCTCCTCCAGCACAATCACACATGCCTACAGTAAACATTTATTTATTTTTTTACTTGCAGGCACACACACATAGACATAAACAACACCTGCCCACACAAATAAACACCTAAGACACATTTTACACTCACCGACTGCTGTTTTGTACCCTGGAAAGCATTCTTCAGAAAATGGCTAAACACTTTTTTTCAGGTAATTAAAGGAAATGCTGGTATGTTTTATATAATTTTGTTCATGCGCTTCACTTATACACACACCTACACTGGCATGAAGAAGTTTTAACACCCCTAAATAAGATAAATATTACTGGAAAAAAGATCTGTGAGTTAAAGTTGATCTGATTTTAATAGGCAAAAAAGTAAAATATATAACTTAATTTTTTTGTGCTTGAAGCAAGTTTTTTTTTTTATTCCTTTGCACTTAAAAAGAAAACAACTTTACTGCTTGTTTAACAAATAGTACAGCATTTAGAAAAATTACAGTTGGCCTTTCAGATTTCATTTGGGGCATATTCACCAGAACAGGTATAAGGCTCGGCCCTAAAATCTTTAGATTCTTAAGTGGTTGCTTCAAAAACACAGTTTAGCCCTTACTAACTTATTTACTAAGTTCAAAGAAGAGCACGTCACAGCAGACAACAACAACAATTAAGTAGCTAAGCAGTGCAAATTAATTTTTAATAGCTGCTTGGCCAATCAACGTATGATTATATGTTCATCAAATTTTACAGTAACTGCTTATTTATTTAAAAAGCATTATGGAGGAAAGAAAGCACCTTCTATGCTAAAAAAATTAAAGGAAAACTAATAAAACACTTCTGTTCTCAGTGGAACAGGTAATGTGCTAGGCAAAAACGATGCCACATAATTGGGTGAAAGTGAAAATTATCGACCTACTAAGGGCTTCATTTGGCTGTGGCTTAGGAGGAAGAGCAGAATATTCCAATTGGAGAGTTGGCAGTTCGATGCCCTTCACTCTCCACTTGTCAAAGTGTCCCTGGGCAAGATGCTGAACTCCGTGAAGTCCCCAAAATTAGCAAATCAGGATGTGAGTATGTGTCTACCCTTCATTTAAAAAGTTCTAGAAAAGATGGTTGCAAAACAATCATGTGATCATTTACACAGTAATTCTTTTTGAGGAGTTTCAATCAGAATTTAGCTCATCATAGCACTGAAACAGCACTGGTGAAAATTTCTAATAATATTCTGATGTCCTCAGACAATGGACTTGTTTCTATGCTTGTCCTGTTAGATCTCAGTGATACTACAGATCATAAGATCCTATTGAAGAGACTTTTTTATAATATCGGGATTTGGGGTACTAAGCTGGTTTAAGTCATATTTATCTAATAGATTACAGTTTGTTCATAATGAATCTTCTTCATGTACCAGAGTCAGTCATGGAGTTCCTCAGGGTTCAGTGCTTGGACCGATTCTCTTTATGCTATAATTTGGTAAAATTAATAGTCAACATGAAATAAATTTTCATTGTTATGCTGATGATAGTCAGTTATGTTTATCAATGAAGCCTGATGAATCCAGCCAGTTACAGAGATTACAAGCTCGTCTCAGTGACATAAAATCTTGGATGACACTTAATTTCTGTTCTTAAATTCAGACAGACAGAGGGGATGGTTCTGATTGTGGTTTTTGGACTTGATCAATTTAGGAATGAACTGTGTAGTCAGTCACTTATGTTAGATGGCATTAATTTGACCTTTAACATCAGTGTAAGGAACCTGGGTGTTATCTTTGACCAGGGCATGTTCCTTTAGCTCTCATATAAACATGTTACCAGGATGGCCTAATTCCACCTTTCCATGTTTGTTGATGGGTTGTTTTTATATTTTATTTGTTTTATTTTCACATGTTGTATTTTCTGATTTTGTATCTGTAAAAGGTGCTTTTAGAAAAAACTTTACTTGCTTACTTACATACTGAATCAAAATCATGCAGAAACATTAGTTCATGTGTTTATCACTTCTAGACTTGACTATAGTATTTTTTATTATGAGGATGTTCTAACAGTTCTGTAAAAAACCTCCAGCTGATCCACAATTCTGCTGCCAGAGTTCTGATGAGAGTTAGAAGGAGAGATCAAATTTAGCATCATTTCATTGGCTCCCTGTAAAATCCAGAATACAATTTAAAATATTACCTCTGGCATATAAAGCTTTAAACAAGCTAACTCCATCTTATATTAAAGATCTCATTGTTCCAGATGTTCCTAGCAGAGCACATTGCTCTCAGACTGCAGGTCTGCCTGTGATTCCTAGAGTTTCTAAAAGTAGAATGAGAGGAAGAGCTTTCAGTTATCAGGCTCCTCTCCTCTGGAACCAGCTTCCACTTTTAATCTGTGAGCTCATCCCCCAATGTATTTTTAAGAATAAACTTAAAACTTTTCTTTTTTACACAATCCTGTAGTCAGGGTTAGCTTAGGTTATCCTGAACTTTCCCTTTAGTTATGCTGCTATAGGCTTATGGTGCGTTCACACCGGCCCAAACGTCAGCGTCAGGAGTGGTAAGATTATATGTAAAGTCTATGGTTCAGTCCGTCGAAGGGGCGTCAGAGTCTCTGTGGTGCTTTTTGAGCGTTGGCAGTGTCAATTTTTCATGCGTTTTGTCAACTAGCTGAACTTTTGATGGTCTTGACACTCTCGTAGTCATATCACTGCACATAACTTGAATGAAGCGAGAGCAAGAAAAACATAACCTCATCCATATGTAGCTCATGGAGCAAATGGTTAAACTCAAACTCAGAACGCATCTGAAGATTGGGGTGTATCCACAAAAGGCATTAATGCACCCAACGTTGACGTTGTCTAGCTTTATTTAGCAAATAAAGCCAAGCCACTCTCTCAATATAATCCACCATAGCTCAGAACATCCAGCAAAAAAAGAAGCCCCGCAATGTTTTTTGCTCAGAAGTGGCAGGCATTCCAAGCTTCAATGTACAAGCGTCAAACTAGATGCGTTGTGAGTGTTGCTTGACGCTGACAAAGCGTGCAGTGTGAACGCACCATTAGACTGCCAGAGGACATATTGACCACTTTTCTTCACTCTGCTGTCTTTACTCTCAATGTTTGTATTGATTATTATTGCTGCATTAACTTTATCTCTGTTTGTCTTTCTATAGAAATATCAACTGGCCCAAATCCATCAGTGTTTGTCTGTGTCTCTTTCCTGTCAGCTCAGACCCCAGTGGGTCGAGGCAGAAGACTTCTGGTTCTGGTTCTGCTGGAGGTTTCTTCCTTTTAAAAGGGAGTTGTTCCTTTCTGCTATCACCAGTCATGCTGCTTGGGATGGGAGATTATGTTGAATTGATAATTCAACCCAATCAGCTGGTTCCTTAAGAAATGTTTTAATTTTTACAAATTGACTTGATATTTCTGTAAACTGTTTTAACATTCAAGAGTTCAATTGGCAACTCTAAATTGTCCCAAGGTGTGAGTGTGTGTGTGTGAATGGTTGCTTGTCTATGTGTGGCCCTGTGATGGATTGGCGACCTGTCCAGGGTGTCCCCTGCCTCTCGCCCAAAGACTGCTGGAGATCGGCACCAGCCCCCTGCGACCCTGAAAAGGAAGAAGCAGGTTTAGAAAATGAATGGATGGATTTTTTAAAATTATTAT
>SSNP01000013.1:3952453-4004008 GCA_006937955.1 Pachypanchax playfairii | reverse complement strand
GCCAATCTGAGTCCAGTAACTGGATGACATAATGCACTGGAAGAAAGAGGTTTGACAATGTTGGGATGGATTCTCATGGCAGTGGTGAGGTTACTAATCCAAAACGAGCCAGGCTGTTTAGGTGCTAACTTTTTAGACATAAAGGAATATCTGAAGAAAGCCAAGCTTTCTGACGTAGTTAGCTTTAAAGAAAACAACTCTCTGTTTCAAGCATCAGAATTTTGTTTAGCAATTGATGTTTCTTGGAAAAGTAAGGACAAGGATGCAGCTTATCTCTGGAATTGACTTGTTGGAAGAACAGCTCCATCAGAAATGGAGAAGACAACTTCTATAATGAAGTGTTTGCGTGGATGAGAACTGGTGCAGAGATGTTTAAGTCTGTGGAAGGCTGTTTCAGCCTTAGGGGTCCAGGTAAAGGTTATTGGTGTAAATCTGGTTTGAGGTGAAGCAACATTACTGTAATTCCTGATGAAATGGTGGTAGAAAGTTGTGAAATATAGAAATTGTTATAACTGTTTGATATAGTGGGTGTGAACCATTCAACAGCTGCTCCGATTTGCAGGGTCAATCCTCCTTAACAACATAACTCAGGAAGGAGACAGATGGACCATAAAATGCCCCTTTTTGGCTTGAACATAAAGTCAGTTTTCTCACAGCCGTTTGGGGTTGGCTGAATGAATCAATATATCACCCAAATCAATTAATGCAAATATATTGGGGAAAATCTCAATGAGTGTTATAACAGGAGACTGAAAAATTACTAGCTTATTTATCAAACTGATACTGATATATACTGATTGTGCATTGATAAAATATAGAAGCCTTTCAGTGAATTCTATTCTTTGAGTGCTCACTGAGAAAACATTAACTCCTCCTGATATTTTAGAGGTTTTATGTGTTTTTTAGGAATGGAGAGAGTATTTGCAGCGCCTGAATTCAAAGTTCATAAAATAACACGTCCAGGTCCAACTGTGGTGACTTAAGCAGGATAAGCTCAGCTGCTGCTTTGGAGCAGCATGATGTCTCCGCTCTGTACTTCTTCTTCTCTCCTCCTCCAGCACAATCACACATGCCTACAGTAAACATTTATTTATTTTTTTACTTGCAGGCACACACACATAGACATAAACAACACCTGCCCACACAAATAAACACCTAAGACACATTTTACACTCACCGACTGCTGTTTTGTACCCTGGAAAGCATTCTTCAGAAAATGGCTAAACACTTTTTTTCAGGTAATTAAAGGAAATGCTGGTATGTTTTATATAATTTTGTTCATGCGCTTCACTTATACACACACCTACACTGGCATGAAGAAGTTTTAACACCCCTAAATAAGATAAATATTACTGGAAAAAAGATCTGTGAGTTAAAGTTGATCTGATTTTAATAGGCAAAAAAGTAAAATATATAACTTAATTTTTTTGTGCTTGAAGCAAGTTTTTTTTTTTATTCCTTTGCACTTAAAAAGAAAACAACTTTACTGCTTGTTTAACAAATAGTACAGCATTTAGAAAAATTACAGTTGGCCTTTCAGATTTCATTTGGGGCATATTCACCAGAACAGGTATAAGGCTCGGCCCTAAAATCTTTAGATTCTTAAGTGGTTGCTTCAAAAACACAGTTTAGCCCTTACTAACTTATTTACTAAGTTCAAAGAAGAGCACGTCACAGCAGACAACAACAACAATTAAGTAGCTAAGCAGTGCAAATTAATTTTTAATAGCTGCTTGGCCAATCAACGTATGATTATATGTTCATCAAATTTTACAGTAACTGCTTATTTATTTAAAAAGCATTATGGAGGAAAGAAAGCACCTTCTATGCTAAAAAAATTAAAGGAAAACTAATAAAACACTTCTGTTCTCAGTGGAACAGGTAATGTGCTAGGCAAAAACGATGCCACATAATTGGGTGAAAGTGAAAATTATCGACCTACTAAGGGCTTCATTTGGCTGTGGCTTAGGAGGAAGAGCAGAATATTCCAATTGGAGAGTTGGCAGTTCGATGCCCTTCACTCTCCACTTGTCAAAGTGTCCCTGGGCAAGATGCTGAACTCCGTGAAGTCCCCAAAATTAGCAAATCAGGATGTGAGTATGTGTCTACCCTTCATTTAAAAAGTTCTAGAAAAGATGGTTGCAAAACAATCATGTGATCATTTACACAGTAATTCTTTTTGAGGAGTTTCAATCAGAATTTAGCTCATCATAGCACTGAAACAGCACTGGTGAAAATTTCTAATAATATTCTGATGTCCTCAGACAATGGACTTGTTTCTATGCTTGTCCTGTTAGATCTCAGTGATACTACAGATCATAAGATCCTATTGAAGAGACTTTTTTATAATATCGGGATTTGGGGTACTAAGCTGGTTTAAGTCATATTTATCTAATAGATTACAGTTTGTTCATAATGAATCTTCTTCATGTACCAGAGTCAGTCATGGAGTTCCTCAGGGTTCAGTGCTTGGACCGATTCTCTTTATGCTATAATTTGGTAAAATTAATAGTCAACATGAAATAAATTTTCATTGTTATGCTGATGATAGTCAGTTATGTTTATCAATGAAGCCTGATGAATCCAGCCAGTTACAGAGATTACAAGCTCGTCTCAGTGACATAAAATCTTGGATGACACTTAATTTCTGTTCTTAAATTCAGACAGACAGAGGGGATGGTTCTGATTGTGGTTTTTGGACTTGATCAATTTAGGAATGAACTGTGTAGTCAGTCACTTATGTTAGATGGCATTAATTTGACCTTTAACATCAGTGTAAGGAACCTGGGTGTTATCTTTGACCAGGGCATGTTCCTTTAGCTCTCATATAAACATGTTACCAGGATGGCCTAATTCCACCTTTCCATGTTTGTTGATGGGTTGTTTTTATATTTTATTTGTTTTATTTTCACATGTTGTATTTTCTGATTTTGTATCTGTAAAAGGTGCTTTTAGAAAAAACTTTACTTGCTTACTTACATACTGAATCAAAATCATGCAGAAACATTAGTTCATGTGTTTATCACTTCTAGACTTGACTATAGTATTTTTTATTATGAGGATGTTCTAACAGTTCTGTAAAAAACCTCCAGCTGATCCACAATTCTGCTGCCAGAGTTCTGATGAGAGTTAGAAGGAGAGATCAAATTTAGCATCATTTCATTGGCTCCCTGTAAAATCCAGAATACAATTTAAAATATTACCTCTGGCATATAAAGCTTTAAACAAGCTAACTCCATCTTATATTAAAGATCTCATTGTTCCAGATGTTCCTAGCAGAGCACATTGCTCTCAGACTGCAGGTCTGCCTGTGATTCCTAGAGTTTCTAAAAGTAGAATGAGAGGAAGAGCTTTCAGTTATCAGGCTCCTCTCCTCTGGAACCAGCTTCCACTTTTAATCTGTGAGCTCATCCCCCAATGTATTTTTAAGAATAAACTTAAAACTTTTCTTTTTTACACAATCCTGTAGTCAGGGTTAGCTTAGGTTATCCTGAACTTTCCCTTTAGTTATGCTGCTATAGGCTTATGGTGCGTTCACACCGGCCCAAACGTCAGCGTCAGGAGTGGTAAGATTATATGTAAAGTCTATGGTTCAGTCCGTCGAAGGGGCGTCAGAGTCTCTGTGGTGCTTTTTGAGCGTTGGCAGTGTCAATTTTTCATGCGTTTTGTCAACTAGCTGAACTTTTGATGGTCTTGACACTCTCGTAGTCATATCACTGCACATAACTTGAATGAAGCGAGAGCAAGAAAAACATAACCTCATCCATATGTAGCTCATGGAGCAAATGGTTAAACTCAAACTCAGAACGCATCTGAAGATTGGGGTGTATCCACAAAAGGCATTAATGCACCCAACGTTGACGTTGTCTAGCTTTATTTAGCAAATAAAGCCAAGCCACTCTCTCAATATAATCCACCATAGCTCAGAACATCCAGCAAAAAAAGAAGCCCCGCAATGTTTTTTGCTCAGAAGTGGCAGGCATTCCAAGCTTCAATGTACAAGCGTCAAACTAGATGCGTTGTGAGTGTTGCTTGACGCTGACAAAGCGTGCAGTGTGAACGCACCATTAGACTGCCAGAGGACATATTGACCACTTTTCTTCACTCTGCTGTCTTTACTCTCAATGTTTGTATTGATTATTATTGCTGCATTAACTTTATCTCTGTTTGTCTTTCTATAGAAATATCAACTGGCCCAAATCCATCAGTGTTTGTCTGTGTCTCTTTCCTGTCAGCTCAGACCCCAGTGGGTCGAGGCAGAAGACTTCTGGTTCTGGTTCTGCTGGAGGTTTCTTCCTTTTAAAAGGGAGTTGTTCCTTTCTGCTATCACCAGTCATGCTGCTTGGGATGGGAGATTATGTTGAATTGATAATTCAACCCAATCAGCTGGTTCCTTAAGAAATGTTTTAATTTTTACAAATTGACTTGATATTTCTGTAAACTGTTTTAACATTCAAGAGTTCAATTGGCAACTCTAAATTGTCCCAAGGTGTGAGTGTGTGTGTGTGAATGGTTGCTTGTCTATGTGTGGCCCTGTGATGGATTGGCGACCTGTCCAGGGTGTCCCCTGCCTCTCGCCCAAAGACTGCTGGAGATCGGCACCAGCCCCCTGCGACCCTGAAAAGGAAGAAGCAGGTTTAGAAAATGAATGGATGGATTTTNAAAAATTATTATAAACCACACAAGTTGAAAAGGTTAAGAGATAGAGATTTCTACGAAGAATTTAGCAATAGTTCTGAAGAAATTGAAGACAATTAATTTGTGTTTCATCCAGTCTTACATATTTTTTTTCCTTCTCTTTGAATTCTTGCTTGTATGTTCTCTCAATGTAAGTCGCTTTGGATAAAAGCGTCTGCTAAATGGTAGTAGTAGTAGTAGTAGTACATTGAGCTTGAATTATCTTTATAAAAACGTTTCAGTGTAGGATATTGCTAATTACCTACATGTAGCAAATGACTCAAAAATTTTTTTTTAACAAAACAACAAACAAAGTGTAAACAAAGGAAGGATGTTTGTACGGTTCATCTGAAGACGTCACACACTGCTTGGGGGAAAAAGCGAGACAGCACAATCAGCCAGAGGGCAGTAAATTTGAATCTTGCTTAATTGTGAAACTACAATTCTTTGTTGAAATATGAGATTAAAGATTCATTAAGCATTTTTTTTTTACTTTTTATTATGTATTTTGTCGAATACACTTTAAATTGAAAACTCATGCTGGTGGTTGAGTATATGCTGAAATATAATTTCAGCAATTTGAAATCAGTAGTTTGTTTGGGTCCCACATGCCTTTATGCTTTCTGACAATGTTGAGACATGGTCCTTATGTTGCTTCGAGGTCAGGCTCCCAGATCATGACCAGGGCATCACTGAGGTCCTGGACAGTCTGAGTTGCATCCTGAGGGATGGCTTTAGGTCAAGCGAGTGTGGGGGCCAGTCAATGGTATTGATTCCTTCATATTCCAGGAACTGCCTGCATACTCCTGCCACATGAGGCTAGGTATTACCATGGTGCCAGGACCCACTGGTGCAGTTAAAATTCTCAACCCTCTAAGGGCTTAGTATAGCGTTCTGGGTTTATCAATGGATCTAAGGATTTCATCCCGATAGCTCATGGCAGGCAAGGTGGCATTGTTTACTCTATACAGGTCTGTGTGTTCCTACATGGATATGCCTCCCCAGACTATTACTGAGGTCCACGGTACCAGGCAGTGAGCACAGGGCCTTTAAAGGACATCAGGCCAACAGGTGACCCCCATGAAGTCTGCTTTTACAGATTTCAGGGTCCAGTTTGGCTGTTATGTTCTTCATCTCTCTGCTAACCATTCTGCTCTTCCTTGTCTCTGATTGTTCTCACTAAGGATCTTCTGAAGCAACCAAAATCTAAATAAATATTCAGATTTTTAGACAGAACATAAAAGCATGTCTGTTTTTACTTTGTTTCATGTAGTCTTCTGACATAACTAAACACTCAAGCACAAGAAGTGTGCAATAAAAAGGTTTTGTTTATGATAATTTATTCTCTAATATCTCAAAGTCTGCTGTTTGTTTTGCTACTGTTTGTTTGGATACAGCCTTTTTACAGATGGCCTCGTGTTTGTTGCTAGATTTTGTTGGTGTTGAATTGAAGCCATTCTCCACTCAATGAGAGAATAGTTTCATTGGATTCTGGCTGCAACACAAGCTCAAAGCATTGACTCCCCTTCTGTACTTTATCAGGGGGTTGTTTTCTTTGTGTTTTAACCTCTTAAGCCCTCTTTTAGATATGTTAAAAAATTACATGCCCCAAATAAATTTCATATATCTCAGTATCTTCAAGTCTATTTTGTAAAATATTGGTACCAAAAGGAAGGCAACTCTCATAGGATTAGCTCAGAAGTGTAAAACCAAATGCAAACATTATTGACTCCAAGTAACTAAATGTGGAAAACAACAGAAACTAAAAAATGTTAATCTCTCCTCCAAACATTTTTACTTTGACTGAATTATATTTTAAAGTGATGCAGTTGCAACCCAAAATCTGTATCAAATCATAACACAATACCTGACCACTGACTGTTCAAAAATTGATACTAATAATATATGGGACTGGCTATGGAAAACTAGGAGCAGGTCGTTTGAGTTATTTACAGATTTTGAAAGTACAGATTCTAAACTTTCCAACGATGTCTAACACATGGAAATCCAAACATTCTTTAAGAAGATATGGCCATTACTAAGCATAAAATAAACTCCCAGCTAGTTTCAGTGACTGATAGCACTGAGCTAGTTTATAACAATGTAATTTTACACATGGCTTCAATTAAATAACTTTATTGCTCTAAAATCTACCCCAAAGAAATGGCCTCAGATCACGTGTGAAGTTTGGCAGTACTTTCTTTTAGTTTGGTGTTTTTGGTGGATGTAGTCATCCCAGAAGAATATATATTAGCTTCAAGGCGTTTAATTATTCTCATGCTCACTTCAGCCAGTTTTTGCCAAAAAAGGAGGGCACGCTCCAGCCATATATCAATTACTGAGGGCTGAACCAGATCACCATCAAAGCTGCCACATTCTTCCACTCCTTTCTACTGCCCTTGACTCTATCTCACAACCTACCATCTTAACTAAGTTAGACCTCTGGAGTTCCTACAACCTGGTCAACATTCGAGAGGGAGATGAGTGGAAGGCAGCATTTAGTGCCCCCACAGCTTATTGGGAAAAATTGGTCATACCCCATGATGTTCCGGCACCTTCTCAATGATGTCTTGTGGGACATGCTCAGCTGTTGGGTATTTGGCTACCTCAATGGCATCTTAATCTATTACAAGTCTGAGGTAGATCATTTCCGACATGTTTGAGCTGTCTTCAAGCGCTTGCTCCAGAACAACCTCTTTTGCAAGTTAAATAAGTGTGCCTTCCATCACCAGTGCCCATTCTACTCCACCTAGATCCAGCCAAGCCCTTTGTTGTGAAGGTAGAGGTTTCAGAAGTCTGCACTGTCTTATCCCAACCAAGACCAGGTAAGAAGCCCCACCCTTGTTGCTTCTTTTGAAGGAAGTTCAACCCCACACAGCAATGGTATGGGGTAGGAGGCCAGGAGCAGCTGGCCTTGGAGGAATGGTGTCACTGACTGATGGGCACTCAAGAAACCTTCCTGATCTAGACTGACCACCAGAACCGCATTCATATCAGGAATACCAAGCAGCTCAACCCATGTCAGGTTCGGTGGGCACTCCTCTTTGAACATTATAATTTCCACATTGCCTACTGACCAGGGTCCAAGAATGGCAAAGCCAATGTCCATTCATCAGCTCCAAGGTGGTCTACTGTATATGGTATCTTCAAGGTCTGCACACCACCAGATGGACTCCTAAGTTCCTTTTAGAACCTGTGGTTCACCTGGACACGTGGTCTCTGACCGGAGCCCCCAGTTCACTGCACAGTTCTGGAGATCCTTCTGTCACCTGGTGGGGACAACTGTAAGTCTCTCCTTTGGATTCTACCCCAAGACAAAAAGGCAGATGAAGAGGGCTAACTAACAGGTGGGGAAGTACCTCTGCTGCTTTATCTCCCCCTAGCCGTGCTCCTGGCCACAGACCCTGCTTTGGGCTGAGCTCGCCATCAACCTCCAGGCCTCCGCCACCACAGAGCTCTTTCCCTTTGAGGTTTGCTACTGCTATCAAACCCCCATCTGTTAACACCTGTAACCTGAGGTGGAGGTGCCAGAAGCAGATCAGATCATTCAATGTGCCAAAGTAGATTGGATCTGGACCAGAGTCTCCATTGTCAGAGCAACACCAAATTCAAGGCTCAGTAATGCTGTTGATGTGGTCCTGATCCTGACTACCAGTCTGGTGACTGGTCTGGTTATCCACTCATAACCTCAAACTTCCTAGAGATTGCCAGAAGCTTACTCCACAATTCAGTGGTCCATATCCATGATACAGTGCATCAGTTCAATTACCTACAGGCTCCTTCTTCTAGCCTCCTTCAAGGCGCATCCTGTCTTTCATTGCTCCCTACTCAAGTCTTGTGTCATCTCAACATTGTTTCCTCCAGCTAAGCAACCCCTACCACGAATTGTGGATGGTGGCCCTATCCACACCATCCGTCAGGTCCTGAGTTCTTGGGCTTGCAGCCTTGGCTACTAATATGGTGGATTGGGAGGGATACAAGCCAGAGGAATGCAGCTGGTTGCCATCTCACCACATCCTGGATCTGTTCCTTATCATGAACTTCACCAGACAGCTGTGGTTAATGAGTTCCTGTTTGCTATTGACCTTTCCACCATCATCACTTACAGAAAAGACCCACTCACTCACCTCCCAATGCTCAGTCATTCCAAAATGCCAGATGCACCTGTAAGCCTTGTTGCCACAGCCTTCATCAAACCTGGTCCTGCTATCCACGCAAGACCTCCTCAGCACTATCTCAGCCAGGTGGTGTTTTCTTGACTGGAGAGAGTCTCTGGTGAGCAGGTACGAAGAGCCTTCCTTACAGCTCAGCAGATTTATTACCAGCTACCACTGGCCAAGTGCTACCTCTGGCTGCTGCGGTGTTCACCCACCACCAACTCTTGGCCTCTTGCTCCATGTATACCCTACAGAGACTGTAAACCCCCAGCTGGTTAACACAGAGTCACTTGTGGACTGTGCAAAACTTCTTGTGTCACTCCTCTCCACTGAGCAGCCTCACACCCACTGCTTTTTCCTGCTTTTTCAGTTTCAATTATTATAACATTTAGGTATTTGAACATTTATTTGCAGGAGCTTTTATTGCAATAAAATGTTTCTGATTTTCAAAAATGTTTACCTTTTAATAAAAACAAACAGACTAAGAAACAGACTGTTAAAAAAAGCTGCACTAATAAGGTAAGGGTTCTTATTCTTGCACATTTTTATTGCTTTTTTTTTTTTTCAAGTTTAAAGATGAGAATAAAAAAAATGTTTGCTTAAAATAAACAAAAATGTATATCTTATGATACAACTTCGCAAAACTAGCCCAAACATTTGGATTCCCCTGTATCTACATACAGTACGGACTGTGTGAACACTTTTGTCCAGCAAAACACAGAGACAAAAAGCTTTCTTTCTTTTCTTTGAAAATGTCCAGCATGATGAAAAAATGTTATAAGTGAAAAAGCAATATCTCTTCCTCATCCCTTCTGTGGCCTTTTTAATGGGAAGGTCACTATATTTGATGTCTTCAAAACATAATAAAATGTGTTGTGTGTCCGTCCTTTATTCCCCTATGCCACCAATATAAAACAAAAACTTTGTAAGTTGAAGGAGAAATGAGGAGGTGAAAAGAAGAGTGAGACAGCACAAGAAATCTTTTTGAGAAACAGAAAAGATCAAAACAAGAACAATGTGAAGATGGGTACAATTATTTCTTTGTGAATACATAATTGGTGCTTGCTATTTTTGCAATCAACCCATAATGTTTTTCATAGTTTTTTTGGTCAAAAAGAGCAATAACTTATTTCAACAACTGTGTTCAAGATCTTTTTAGGAGGTCAGAGGGATCAAATTATATTTTTAGTCACAGTTTCTTGATCACAGAGATACCTCAAAGACAAATCAGTGCTCAAAACAGAAGCAAGACACTTTGGATGTTTTTAATGTTTAAAATCCTACTGTTGTCCTGCGAGTGAAAACAAGAAATCCGCTCATCACTGGGGCAGCTGTTGTCGTGGAGACAGAAGCCCAGCGAGGATAATAGCTGGAGGGGCTTAGCTGTGTGGGGCCACCTGCCGCAGCATTAGTCTGGGATCTGAGTATTTGTGAGAGAAGCATTGTGTGTTTGCTAGAGGATACGTGTATCCTGGCATAGATATGCTGAACCGGGCCAGAGTAGTGGCAGGCGATAAAGTAGGATAAGGAGGACAGGGCACACAAAGGACTTAACGTAACCTCATGTAAGGCTCTTGTAGGGGATGAAAATCTTCCAGCCTCGATGACTATACATATCACATCCTATTGTAGCTTATCCTGAAGGGCTCTGTGAGGTCAATCTGATGAGCAGCAACATGTTTGACAGCTCCAAGAAAGTGACAGTGTGTAAAAACATATATTTCATATACATCACAATTTCTTGGTTAGTTTGTGATATCACATAAAGCCCTCTGTGTATTTATGAGTGAGAGCTAACTGAAGAGAAGCTTGCACTTTATCTGGGACAGGGTGACATTTTCAATAGGATTTGTGGGTCAAAAGTCACCCACCCCCCCAAGAACAACAACTCTACTAATCTTCACTTCCATGTGTGTAAACATGTGTCTGGGCTGAGGTTGGAGATGCACTAACTGATGGCACAGAAGCAGCTGGGCCTCCACAGAACTGCTCCGCTTTCTTCCGACATCCACTGCAACCCTCTTCGTATGACTCTAATTACCTTGTCTGGTTGCAGTTGTTTACGAGCACGGTAGATTATCATCCTAAGTGTATTTGTGCTGACAGTGATCTCTATCTGAGTCGCTGCAATAGAAATAATTGGGTTATCAGATGGTAAACAATACTTCTGTGTAACTACAGTACAACACAAGACAGATTATCTGCAGTTTGTGGGATAAAGATACGGTCGATTAGCAGCTGAGTCTTCACTGGATGGTGACTTTTTGTGCTGCACAGGATCTCTCAGCACCAGCTCAGTGTTGGCTTTTGTTTAGAGTTTTTCCACTCTGTGTTGTCATCATAAATCAAATGATTTACAATCTCAGCCTCACTAGATTCAAAGTTTTTCTTTGGATATTACACCAATAGAACGGCTTTGAATGACTGCTAACGTGGTACACTACGACAGATGTTGCTGCTTGCCTGCCGGTGATGGGAAAAAGTAAACGTCTGCAAAGAAACAGTGACACATGATCCATGCTTGCACAGTATATCAATATACATAATCCTGTATTGCTTTCACGTTAGAGCTTACATCATAAAGTTGAAACTGTTTCATGTGATATGCTGCCCAAATCTTTTGCATATTGATCAGACAGCCTCTGCAAATCTAAAACGAAGTTCCAAAAAGTTTCAAATTATGATAGCTGCAAAAAAATAGAAGTTTTAACTTCTCCGATCACTTCCACAGCATAATGCTCCATCTGTATTCTCAGCATGTTACAGTTCTCATATTTCCATGCAAAAGTTGCATCGCAAACAGATCTCTCGCAAACTCATTAGCAGGTGTGTGTGTTGGGTTGAGCGTGTTAAAGCACCCTGCTGACTTCTGCTGCTATTTTCCATCAATGATGTGAATGCAAACCATTTACACCAACCTTTTATAGCCTGTGGGGGTCTCAGATTTGACCATCAAAAGACAAATTATGGGTAAATCACTTGAATATCCTTAGGCAATCAAATGCTTCTTCCAGAAACTAAAAACTGCTTCAGTATTTTTGTAAAACTGTATTTTATCAGTTTGTATGAGTCATTAGATCTTGTCCTATAACTTACATTAAAATATGTAAAATTCAGAAAATTGTTCATGTTTTAAAGTAGATCTCTTTGTGAACACTTAATACTTGACCTTTTTTTTATCTCTTTAACCACCTTCAGTTTGGAGAGACAGAGAAGAGTTCAGCTTGAATTCACGAGCTTGTGACTAGTCACTGTAGGGCCATTGCTAAAGTTGTTTACTGCTGTTTTTTAAAAACATTTTCCATTCTAGAAAATTTCATAGCATTTCCTACAGTGAGAAGGAAGGTGAGGGAGGAGTGTTGTGGTAAAAGGGGGACGTTTCAATCCTGTTGCTCCAAAAAAAGCTTATTAAGAGCCTTCGGCAGTAAAATTCAGAAGGTCTATTTGATTCTCTCTACGTAATAGAAGAATGATCAATTATTACAAGTACAGAAACCAAAAATTTGAAGAAGATTTTTCACAATTTTTTTGAAATTTCTAAATTAATTTTATCTTAAAATATAACAGATAAAAAAGGCAAAATATCTATTTTTGAATTTGTACTTTAAATATGTGCAAAAATGCATTATAAAAGATGGCAGTTTTGTATATTTGAAGAAAGAAAAACTTTATGCAGAATAGATTAATTTAATAGACTGCACGACTGCAAATAAAAACTGGAGATGATAACAACCCTTATCACTGTAATTAGTGCATCCTCGGGGTGAATGATGAGCCTTCTGTGTCTGATACAATCCAAACAGCACCAGAGCTGGATTTAGCAAATTAAGCACCAAGAGAGATGAGTGTAGATCTCAGGGAATTCTTTCAGCAAATATTTTCACTTCTGTTGTGATGAGGATGTCAGACAACTGGCATACAACAGTCAGCTTGTACATCCTTGTAGCTTTGAGCTCTGCAAGCCATCTCCTTGATGGCCTGATGTAGATCGGTTACATGAAGTGTTTCTGATCATAAGAACATTTGTTGACAGCCGCGATACTTAGTGGAACTATGTTAACATAGAAACAAACCTGTCGAAATTTGGACTTTGTAGATGTGAGTATCTGCATGGTAAATTTGTGCTTCTGGTAGTACAAGAAGCTGTCCAATCAGAAAAAAAAAGGTATTTCTTGGTGCAGGCGAAAAAAAGACTTTAAGAACTCTGAATAATCCTGTTGACTTTTGCTCGTGAAGCAGGGCAGCAGTTTAAAAGTCTTGGCATCACAAGAAGAGGAGGATCAATTATCCGGAGTTAAAAGTGCAGCAGCACTCTGCAGCCCATGCAAAGTCAGTGATGATGCACAATCCTCCTGACCTTCACACTTCCTGTTGTGCTGTTTAGCAAGTTTACTTTTCTGGGCTCCTCAGTATCTTGATGAGGAAGTCATCCTGCAGACTCTCAAACTTTTTTGAAAAGGAAATGCTATTTGTTCTGTTTCAGACATTCTTGGAATAAGTTTTTGTCTTTAAAAATAAGCATTTGTATTGATAAAAAAAGACTATTCATCACTTTAAACAAAGTACAAATAGTTCCTTCTGTTACAGAATGTTAACAAACAACTTGTCTGCACATTTTGCAGGTACTACAGCTGAATTGTGAACTTTTTAAAAATAAAAATTTAAGTTTCTTCTCTGTTTTTAAAGAAGAGTTACATTTTGATAAAAACTGTGTAACAAAATGAACATTTTGCTTTATTCACTTTGTGGGAATGTGGTTAACTACAATTATGCTAACAATTTGTGCACCTTATTGTCTGCCAACTTTGTTCCTTCACTGACTCCTTGCTGCTCTGTCTTTCTCGCTCTTCCAGGAGAATCCATACTTGTGCAGTGATGAGTGTGATGCTTCAAGCGCAGACTTGGCCCACCCGCCTCATCTGATGAATGACCGTGAACGCAATGGCCTGATCACCTATTGGCAGACGGTGACGTGGAGACGTCACCCAGAGCCTCTGCTGGCAAACATCACCATGTCCTGGAACAAAAGTCTCGAGCTCACAGACGACATCCAGATCACTTTTGAATACGGCCGTCCCACAATCATGGTGCTGGATAAGTCGATGGATCACGGGCGCTCCTGGCAGCCCTACCAGTTTTATGCTGACGACTGCCTGGATGCCTTCAACATGCCACCTAAACGAGTGCGTGACCTCTCACCTGCTAACCTCACACGGGTCATCTGCACGGAGCAGTACTCACGTTGGGTCGGCTCCAAGAATGACAAAAATGTGAAGTTTGAGGTGAAGGCACGTTTTGCTGTGTTTGCCGGACCTCGGCTTCAGAACATGGACACCCTGTACACCCGCATGGAAAGTATGAAGGGACTGAGAGACTTCTTCACCTTCACCAACCTGAGACTGCGGTTGCTCCGGCCTGCCCTAGGAGGCACCTATGTCCAGAGAGACAATCTGCTCAAGTACTTCTACGCTATCTCCAACATCGAGGTACCTGCCAGGTGAGGGCTCACAGTTACCCTAATTAATATAGAAATGCAAAAAGAATTGAGGAAAATGTAGAAAAAGGTTTTAATATTTGGAGACAGAAACAGAAATATTGCTGATGAACTGCTCAGCAATTTAAATAAAGCTGGATAAACCAACAGCAGGAGAAACAATCTCAAATCATTGTTCCACTACAAAACCTCAGATTGATCAATAAAACAAGGATAATATTTTTTTTTATTCTAACTTGCTTTATGATCTGATTTCATTGACCCTTTTTCCAGGTTTAAATATTAATAAATATATGAACAACAAAAAAACAAACAAACAAAAATTCAAGTAAATAAGTAAAATCCCCAAAAATATAGCATGTTTTGCTGAAATATTTAAAGTTTAAATTTGATCAATTTTAGATTTTCTGATTTAAAACCGTATTTATAAAGGCTCAAGCAATGTACTGTAAAAATACATCATGTTACAGTAATCAGTAATCTAACAACAGGAATCTAAGTAGCATGAATTATTTTGGCTTCATCTACATTCATTCGTATAGTCTGAAATGTAGATATGATGTTAACTGTCCCGACACAATCGATACAGCAGCTGTACATGTTGGTTTTTAGTCACAAATTTTCCAAGGGGACAATTAAGAGATTTTTACTATATTTTTTAATTATTTGCTTTATTTTCATTTTTATTTCTTTTATATATTGTGATTTAGATTTTAACCAGCCCAAGATTTTGACTTGTCAATTTATAGTAAAGTTGTATGTTGCACATTTTTCAGCACGTCTCTCATTTTCCTCTCTCTTGTACACTCGCTCGCACACACCCACACACATGCACATGCACACACAGATACAGCCCATATTAATCTTTGATTAAGTGTTAGAAGATGGCTGGTAAGGTTACACTGTTGCCAACTTAGCATTTTTTGTTGCTAGATTTAGGTTCTTTTCAGACTCTTTTAGCACACTCTTTAAACAGTTCAATAGGGGATTTGTTACCAGGGATGGGAAATTTTTGCAGACTAAGAGCAGGATCTAATTTGGACCATTCATCACTGCGAGAAGTTTACAAAGCCCACAGAAAAAATATCCAAAAAACAAGCGATACCTACACGGCTCAAAATACTTATAAATAATAAATAATAATAATAAATAGTCCTGCAATCAAAATTTCACTTTAATTAAATAAGAAAACTTTACACAAATTAAAAAATAGCAAATTGGATTTTACAGTATGGAGTGAGTCAACAATTACCTTTCAATTAGAAACTGTATTCTGTTTTAAACTTGTTTTTCTCTTTATTAATTACATGTTTTATCAGTTTGTAAAAATGTTTCCATCCAATGACTTTAATCTAAATTTTTCTAAAATTGTTAAAAGTAAAAAAAAGATAATTTGCACAGAACTGTAAAATTTAGAAGTTTTAAGAGGAAAACTGACTGTCACTCTGCTTCATCTTGTTACACATTTACATTTGTGACAAACTTTTAATCCATAAAGCAAATAATATTCACACAAATGTAGTTGAGACTTTTTTAACCTAGTTAATCTGGAGTATTTCAGTGAAAATACACTTATAGGACTTTTACATCATGCTATGCGGCTGAAATTCTTTCTGTCATGTACGACAGGTAGCAAAAATCACCTGGTGATTAACATCTTCTTTTCTCTGTCATCCACTCACACAGCCACTGTGATCAGAGTGCTTTCAAAATGACCTGTTCTCTGCATGAACCCTCGTCAGCCCATCACTGGCCTGCGAGGACAATGATTAATGACAGAAATAAAAGGCCTTGGTGGTCAAACGTAAACCCCAGTCCACGTTCTGCTGGGGGGATCAGAGAACCCTTACATGGCAACTTTGTGACAGTGAACAATGCTCTGGCTATCTCGCACCTGCTTAGCATCAACGAGCCATCTCTCCTTCCTTTCAGAGTTATTATTCCAATCAATACAGCCGGCTGACATTTGAATGGTATTTAACATCCTTGTTGGGATGGTGTGTGATGGGATGGACAAAGTCAGGAATTTGTGTATGCAAATATGTGTCTGTGTGATGCGGGTTGCAGCGTAAGGGTGGGGGGGGGGTTGTGGGGGGCAGCTGAAACCGAGCATCTGAGTGGAGCATTGACCGATGTGTGTGTCTGTAAATGCATGTCTGCTTGTAAGGGAAAAGGTGTGGGGAGTGTTTGATGAAGTCCTGAGTGGATGCTGACACAGCACACACACACACACAAACAGAAAGCAGCCCTCTGGCAGTGTGGAGAAGGCCTGCAGGTATTGATCACAGCCACTTTTCAGGATCAGCACAGAATCAGAGAGAGGGGGGAGATCAGGCCAACACCCAGGGGGTAAAACAGTCCATCATCCAGGCTGAACCTCCACCAAACCCAGTAAATTTAATAATCTGCCACTGTTGGAAAACATCTGTACTTTTTCATTTTCCATCCTCTGTTAAGGACAAAATCTCATCCCTGCGGTGCCACTTTGCTTTAAACACCCCTTAAACTGTAAATCATTGATTCATTCAACCTTTGTTTAAATGGTGAGTTGTCATTAGCATGTCCTTTTATTTATAGTCCCAAAAAACTCTCAATGTCTCCCCCAATCGAGGGAGCTATGTTGGTGGTAGCTGGTGATAGTCATCACCATAGGGCTAAATTTGGGTTCTCTGTTACCAGATCCAGCACATGCTGACACTGAGGCCAGTACATCTTCCGCCCCAGCCCCCCACCTCCCGTAACATTATCACAAATCAATAAGTTATTCTGGGCAGCCAGGAGGGGTATTAGCTGATAGCAGTGGAAGGGTCCTCAACAGTACAGTACAATCAGGAGTGTCTGATTCTTATGGCTGGGAAATTGATTCTGGGGAGCAAGACGATTAGTCAACGTTCCCTGGACAAAAGGCTAAGCTATTTCATCTTATCTCATCTGGCCTTAGTAACATATTGGGATTTCCAATGCTTAAAATTTGAATAATGAATATTCCACTTTGCTGAAGCTTCAGTGGAGACAGCAAACTGAAATGGGTTTTATATGATCAGGACCGAGAGGCAGTGCTCCGCATGTCATCACTCTAACGAGATACGTTGGTAGGATCAATGGGTAGTGGATTGTAGTAACTTCCTGGTTGTCTTCTAGCCTGCAGCTTTCTGGTTGCACCTGGTTTATACTAATTATAATTAGTTGACTGTTCTGGTCTGAATTGAGCCTGAACAGAGACAGCAAAACAAGCTGTTTTCAGTGCAGATGTTACAGCTATGGGGTGAGTCCTTTGAATCTGAGTCTGCGCTGTCAGCGTGACTAGCTGGAGTCTAAAAAGCTGGCACAGGTATGCTGAAAAGTTAGGTACTCAGGGATAAATTCTGCTGCTTTATCAATAAATACAAACCCTGATAAGCCATTAAGAGCAAATGCAGACAAGCTAAGTATGATGAGAGGGACGTTGTAAGTTTAGAGCAAACTGGATCTCGAACAAGTTGTGATGGAACATTTAGAGAATATCAATATGTTGAGGAAGAGAAATAAATAAAAGAAAGAGAGCACAGACAAAGTCAAATCAAACTGGTTCAAAACAATGTCATGTATGATTCAGCGTCACTCATTCTGTGCACAGTTCTTCCAAGGTTAAATGTAAAGTGTAGAGGGACGGTCCGCAGTATTTACTCAAAGCAAAGGTTTTTAGATTTTTAAAGCACAGGGATTTCTGTTCATTTTGCAAGCTAGGATTAAACTGCAGATGAGGGTATTTTCATATCACTGGTGGACCATGTGAGAGCTATCTCTGACCATCAAAGTAGCAAAGCCCCAGCTGTATCATAATTTACGTCAGTGGAAATCATATTCGCCGGGAAGGTTCACTCATGAGTGGGGCTCTCAAATTCTCCCTCATTTATTCAACCTCCATCCCTCCATTCCTGCTCCCTCTGTCCCATCTGTCAGCCGATCTGCCGGACTGAGGCGTGGACTATAGCAGGCCTATAGTCTGCATTAAGGCTTAGCCGTGGGGTCATGAATTGGGCCTTTTTAATGAAATAAGCAGCAAATAATATGGTGGGTCTTTATAATGGAATAAAGGCAAGGCTCTAAGCTCAGGAAGAGCCAACTAAATGGATTAAGGTCAGGAAGAAGAGAAGGGGATGGAACAGGATGGAGGATATAGACTTAGTCTGCATTGTTTTTTTCCTTCTCTCCTGTCTTGTAATCGCTGCAGCATCAGGTTCACTTCTGCCTGACTTTAAAATTTCATTTGATTGGCTAATGGGAGAAGATGACATTTAAGAGAAGCCAAGTAGTCTGAGTGTCTCTGAGTGTCGGTTAGCTGAATCAGGTTTAAAGAAAAAAAAAGTCAGCAAATGTACCGCTATATACTGCTGATCATATTTCTGTTAGGTCAAGAAATATACTAGCCAGCTCAATTTGCAAAATAAGCAAAGTTTACATTCAGAAAAATAGTTTTAGTATGTGAAATATATGCAATGTATGAAATTACATGTGTTGTATGTATTATTGTAACCAGCTTCACCAAATTAGAGAACCCAAAAAAGCTGTAATCTTTGCTTTGAAGCCAGGCTGACAAATAAAAATGTTTCAATGGTGCAAACAATTTAAGTTTTTAAATTTTCAATGAGTCTTTCTGTTAAAATAACTAGTCTAGACAGGCTTTGTTCTCACAAAAGCCTCGGTCACAATGACCCATATGAACACATCGTTAGTACAAATCTCCTGTTTCCTACGACATCAGGGGTTCATGAACATTCGTGGAGGTGGGCATTGGTTCCTTGAGGTAGTTGTTACAGCTGCGGCATGAAAAATTTTAAGTTCAACTTACCCCAAAATCACTTCCTTTGCTGATCAACTCTATAAATGAGTGTCTAATAGTCCTACATTTCTGGTTATTATTTTTGGTATTTTAGCACATTTTAATAAAACTATAAATTTTCTACCAAAAACCATTAGTGGAGCGCCCTCTTCAGGTTACACTGTTACACTGCGCTTGAATTTAAATGAGGCATTGCTATTGGCTGAGACCTTGTGATGTCAGCGTTCTGCTGCTGTGGAGTATAAAAGAGCTCGGTCTTGGCTACACCTCCAGAGCAAGGTGGAGTTTGAATAGCAAGTGTTCACGGCATTTATCAGAACTCATTTTATTGCAATGTTTGTGATTGTGTGACAAAAATGCATTTTGCACATTACTGAATGATTTTCTCTTCATGCTGGGATACTTGGATTTATACCTTTGGCACCTCTCTGAAACACACGTTTTCTGTTGTGGACAATAAGGTACAGTGGCCGCGCGCAGCTGCACCTGTTGAGGCTGGCTAAAGCTAAATTTAGCTTTGGTTAACAACAATAGTAAGAGACAGGCCTCTTTCTGGATGCCGTTGCAGGCTCAAAACTATACAGATCAGGGCTGCTCACCTCTTCCACAGAAGCAGGTTCCTCCATTTTCCACTGTTACTTTCTGGATGGAAGTTGGATAAAAACATGGCGGGCGTGAAACAAAATTAGTCCATTTTGTACACAAATGCATTGCTGGAGGTTTAGATGTAAAATTTTTTCCAGAAAAAAAAAAACACGCTCAAAAGAGGATCGTACCGCTCCATTGTAAACGAACACAACCATGTTTGTTTACAACGGAAGTCTGCTGCTTCTTCTTATATGGCCATTTCCAGTATTTTAGATAGTTATGCACATGTCAAAATGAGCTAATCCAATCAAACGTGTGGCACATGATGTTTTCAGGGCCCATGTACACAATCAAATTGTAATCCGAATAATGATCAGATTAAAGACATTTTGCACATGTAAACACAACTACTGAGGAAGGGACAGGAGGCACAACTTAAGGTAGCAGAAATGAACATGTTGAGGTTCTTTGGGAGTGACGAGGATGGACAGAATCAGGAATGAGTCCATCAGAGGGACGACATTTGTTAGATGTCTTGGAGATAAAGTCAGAAAGACTGAGATAGTTTGGACATGTACAGAGGAGAGATATTGAGTTTATTAGGAAAAGGATGCTGAGGTGGGAACTGCATGGCAGGAGGTCTAGAGGAAGACCAAAGAGGAGATATATGGATGTACTGAAGGAGGACATGAGGTTGGTCGGTGTGAGAGGAGAAGATACAGAGAGTAGGGTTAGATGGAGATGGATGACTTGCTGTGGCAACTCCTGAAGGGAGCAGCCGAAAGGAAAAGAAGAAGAAGAGGTGTTGTTTCAGGCCTGCTTGACTCATTTATCTGTTGAGTCTATGTTTCTCTCAGCGCCATCCTGGCCCCCCTGCTGATAGAACTAATATGCTGAGAGGTTTAAGATCTCCATCTCCTCACATGCTGGCACAGAAAACTTTCCATTATTGTACGTATATGTTGCAGAGAATTGAAAAAAAGTATAAACAAAACAGGGTCTAATTACTTTTTATTTTACCTTTTTATGTTTCTCTGAGTTTTCACCTTTGCAGTTATTAGCAAAATAGCCAGTGAAGCAGAAGTTCTTTTTATCAAACAATAATGTTTCTGCTTAGATAAAATCAGCAGTAGCTGTAAATGTTGAGATGTGGTTTTGCTCTAAAAACACTTTAAGGGCATTTTGAAGGATTCTCCAAAAGTACAAGAAATTGTGTTTTTTGTTCATCTTCATTCTTTTCCTGTGTACTAGTCATATTCGTATCTTGACTCAAAGTATAATAATCAATATCATTATTTTTGTTCAAAATAAATCTTGTTCATTCTGATAAAAATGTTATTTGTGTGCTTTTCAACCCCTATGGATGAGAAGTGCAGATTGTTTTTGGTTGTTAAAGCCATATTGAATCAGTGGGGAAAATAGGTTGAGCAAAAACAAAATTACAAAAAGTTGAATAAAACCTAAAATCTGAACCTCAGAAAAACATTACACAAATAATAATTTCTTGAAAATATTTCCAATATTATAGAAGAGAATGGTACGCTTACGTATGTCTTACTGTCCAAAATCTGAGTCTCAGTACTATAATATTAATAAATAATTTCCAATCAAGCCCTTCAAGTTTACATTGTGAAACAAAATCTGCATAAACATTTTCACTTTCTTAATATATTAAAGCTTGACACAACAAAAAACTGAGAAACTTTTTTTTAAGTAAAGCAACTGTATTTTGGATCAAATCTTTTATCCATCCATCTTCTTCCACTTATCCATTGTCAGGATGCGGGCGCAACAAGTTCAGGGGGGAAACCCCAATATCCTTCACCCCAGTGACACTCTGCAGCTCTTCTTCTCCAGATTTTTCCAGGCCAGAGATGAAAAATAATCCCTCTCAGTAAATTCTGGGTCTGCCCAGGGGTCTCCTAGTGGGAGATGCCAAGAAGACGTCCATGGGGACGCATCCAGGAAGCATCCCAACCAGATGCCTGAACCACCTCAGCTGACTCCTTCCAATGCAGAGGAGAAGCAGCTCTACTTCAAGCTCCTTCCAGATGATAGAGCTCCTCGCCTTATCTCTAAGGCTGAGCTTGGCCACCCTACAGAGGAAGCTCATTTCAGCTGCTTGTTTTCAGAATCTTGTTTTTCTGTCATAATCCAGATCTCATAACCATTGTTGAGGGTTGGAATGTAAACATACTAGTAAATAGAGAGCTTTGCCTTTTGGCTCAGCTCCTTCTTCACTATTACAGATTGAAGCAGCACCCTCATCACTGAGAACAAAGCTCCAATCTGCCTTTCCATCTCCCTCTCCACCCTGCCATCACTAGATAACAAGATGCCTAGATACTTAAACTCCTCCATTTGAGACAAAGACTCACTTCCAACCTGAAGAGAGATTTCCACCTTTTTCCTGTTGAGTATCATGGCCTCAGATTTTGAGGAGCTGACTCTCATCCTGGCTGCTTCACACTCAGCTGTTAACTGCCCCAGTGCACAGTGCTTTTTGTGGATGATGTGGTTCCATTAACATCTTCAAGCCATGACCTTCAGACGTAAGATCCTGTGAGGTTCCCAAACCAAACACCCTCCTCTCCACAGCTATTCCTTAAGATTCTGTCCATGAACACCGCAAAAGGATCGGTGACAAAAGGCCTTCGCGATGAAGACCAACCCACACAAGGAATGAGCCTGACTTACTGCCAAGAATGTGGACACAGCTCTTGCTTTGGTTGTATAAGAACCAGATAGCCTGTAGAAGTCGGCCCAAGACTCTGTGCTCCTCAGGAACTCTATTAAGGTAAAAATCTGGTCCACTGCTCTAACACCCATGAAAAAACTTTCCCTGGGAGGCTGAGAAGTGTGATTCCCTATAGTTGGAACACACTCTCCAGTTCCTCTTTGAAAACTGGGATCACCACCCCAGTCTGCCACTCATAAACATTGTCACAGTCCTCCATGTGACACTGAAGAGGTGTGTCATCCATGAGAGCCCCACAACATCCAAAGCATTCAGCATCTCAGGGCAAATCTAATCCACCCACGGCGCCTTGCCACTGGGAAGCTTTTAAACTACTTCAGCAAGCACTGATGATGTGATGGACTTGCCTCCCCTAAGTCCACAGGGTCTATCTTCACAGTAGAGGACATTGTGACTGCATTTAAGACAGGGGTGTCAAGCTCCAGGCCTCGAGGGCCACTATCCTGCATGTTTTAGATGTTTCCCTGCTTCAACACACCTGATTCAAATGAACAAGTCGTTAACAGGCTTCTGCAGAACTTATTGAAATGCAGAGGATTTGAATCAGGTGTGTTGAAACAGGGAAACATCTAAAACATGCAGGATAGTGGCCCTCGAGGCCTGGAGTTTGACACCCCTGATTTAAGAGGTCCTCAAAGTGCCCCATTCACCGTCAAACAGTATCCCCAGTCCAGGTCAGCATTTCCCAACCCAAACCAAACACAGCCTGGGATGTCCTTCTCCATGGCCTCTACAAATTTCTCCCACACTTGTGTTTTAGCTTCACAGACGCTGCTTTCCTTCTAGATATGCGGTACCTGGGTACTCTGTCAAACATTCCCAGTTCACTCTTACTACTCGTTTGGGTTTACCAAGTTTCTTCTTCATGCTCCCTGCCCAGCTCACCACCAGGTGGTTATAAGTAGATCTGATTATACAATTACAAAAATCAAAACCTCCTTCAAATCGAACTTTCGACCTAAATTGGCCTGGTTTGAGGTACACCTTGAACATGTTTTTCATTATGGACACATCATACCTAGCACAGAAGTCCAAAAACAAAACACTGCTCAAAATTCAGATCAGAGAGACTGTTTCTCTGAACCATCCCCCTCCAGGTAACTCTGTTATTGCCCACATGGGCATTGAAGCTCCCCAGAGCCTGACACCCATCTTTCTGTGCACCCAACCTTGATTTTCCTTGATGCAGGTGATGAGTCCATGTAGAGACTTCTCTGCAGTACTCCTCTCAAAGGACAAAACTGAAAACATAAATGGGCTGCAAGACAGTAGATTTTCTTAAGTAATGAAAGAGCTTTTTAAAGTATTTGGTATTACCAAGTTAAGGGTTTGATTGAAAAAAATGTATCTGTCTATTTATCTAAGTAAGATCATATTTATGTACCACCCAACTGTCAACAGAAGCTTGAAATCCAAGCTGCACTGGAACCCTTTCATTGTATCCAATCTAACCTTGACCTTGTCCCCAACAGTCCTGTTTCAATCAACCTTAAGTGTTGTCAGTTACCCCATTGGCTTCTGATGTAAAACATCTATACTAGGGTTTGTTGGCCCCAGTTTCTGTTGGAAATACAGGTGATAAACCTGTTAAAAGTGATGGATTGTAATGCATCCTGAATCTGCTCTTCTCTTGACTTGTTCTTTCAACGTACCTGCAGGTAAGATTTAGTTTCTTCCATCTTTGCAGAAGTCATTATAAACAGAAAGACTATCTTGAAGAACTAACTGTAATTGAAGTAGGTCACAACACTTAGTGTTAAAAAAAACTTTATACAGAATGCAGTGGTCAGTCCAACAGGTGTGCCATAAATTATCATCCATATTATCAAAATAGTTTAAAGAATAGTCTCTGTTACAGTGCAGTGCAGTATGTTTTAAACTAAAGCCTTACTCAAATTACTTTCCTCCCCTTATATTTCCCTAAACAACACTGTGTTATTAACACAGTGTTGTTACTGGTTGGAAACTCTATTTAGACTTACGTTGTGGGTGAGTTTTCGTTTCTGTTCAGGAATGTGAGGAACTAAAAGGAATCTAAATTAATCAGACTATTGAAAATATAAGAAAAAAGGCAAAGCTTAGTATTACTGACCACTTATTTAAAAAAATTAACAACAACTAAAACATTCTCATTTAACTTGCAAATTACCAACCTTAAAATAACCCTGATCTGTACTTGCGCAGTAACACTGCCTCCTGAGGGGAAGCACTAATTAGACCTTAATGGCATTCAGCGGCTTATCCTGCTTGCACAATGGTTTATCATTTCAGAGGAGGCATGAATGAGGATAACAGGGCAGATAGAGAGGAGTCTCTGTGGCCTCTGGACTTGTCCATCCACTCCACTCAAAAAACAAGAAATCGTTCACCTCCAGTCTTTTTTGTGTCTTCATGAGCTTTTCAGATGGATTTTGACTTTGGAAACTGTCACTACATTTTTTTTAATTACTCCAAAAATTTCCTTGCCTGTCCTTTGCAGCCTGAAGGTGAGCGGATGGAAGGTGTAAACTTTGATGAAAGAGAGAAAAGAGAGTGAGACATATGATGGATTAACTTCTAGTTTGAGGAGAATAGCTAGGCGGAGTGCATTTGTGATAAATGATATGCTCTATAAATATTATTCACCAGTATACACAGATCAGAAAAAATGCTTTGTGTTTCAGCACTGCGGCCTCCCCCCTACAAGCTGAATGAAATAAACAAGCCATGCTTGATGCATTGGCTTCTTTGCTCTCGTCAAAGACAGGAGCCTTTCCCCTGTGGCCCCTCCCACCTTATTCAGACTCCTCCCCTCTGGGGTTATCTCTTTGCAGGAGCTGAGACATAGAAATAGATCACTTTTTAAATCATTCATGAACACTCCCTGGAAAAGAAAGGCATGCATAAAGCTGAGGAATGTGTCATTGTTCCACTCATATGCAGTGATTCATGACACAACGGCTGTAACTGATTTGATAATCACAGTTTATTTCCTCCTATGAAAGGGGGAAAGTTATAGTCAGCAATTTTGCCTGTTTTCCTTTCATTTCTTGTGTTTTGTTTCACAGATTTTTTTTTTCTTCTTCCACAGCCCATCTGATGAATTTTTTCCTCTCCCACCATCACACCCTCCTCCGAGCATTCCATATAAATACTTTTAAAAACAATGAAATAAATAAAAATAAAGCACTATCTCACCTCATGAAAAGAGACTCTTTTGGTATGATAAGTGTATTCTAAAGCTGAAAAGCACTGTGGGAATTTTAATAGGGAGAAAATGAGGATCAGGGTGGGTGTCCTTGGAAAGATGGCTTGTTCTCAGTCAGCTACATTAATTAGCATAGTATTATTACAGGCATGGTGTGATCAAAAAACACACTGCCATCTTTGCTGTAGGACTATCTCTGTCATTTCAAGCATGTTGATGGTCTCATATAAACGACTCATCAGCAGGAGTCTGAATGTGGGAGAAAATTCTTGTACGTTTGTTAATGAGAAAAATACCAGCTCAGACTGTCAGTCAGCGTTTGATGTAAAATAATTTGACTTTTACAGGAATGCTGTTCTGTCATCAGACAAGAAGTTCTAAAACCAGTTAAACAAGTCATCAAGGGATGTCATGTAAAACATTAACTTTAGAATATTTTTTATATGTATAAACTCTTAAATAGCTATATAATGACCAATTAATTTGTATATCAACCTAAACCTGAGCTCTGTTGACTATGCTACCTTAAAAACTGAACTTTAGCTCTTATCTCGTTAAGATCTCTCAACTACGCTCATTGATGTCAGCAGATTTTTTGTCCTTTGAGGAATAAAAGGTCAAAAACAAATTGCAAGCATGGACTGTATAAAAAAGACAGAAGTCGTCATATACTGTCAAAAAACAAACATGTGAATAAGCAAAAAACGGAACAATGATGAAGTAGCCTAAAAGTGCAAAAAACACTGACATTTGCAGGGCACTGGTTACAAAAACAGCTCCCATTAAAAAAAGACTCAACTTCTCCCATGTAATTTCTCAAACCCTGTTTCGCCTGTTTTGGTGATGGCTATTAATCTATTATATTTTGAAAGTTCAAACTTTTTCCATGGACATAAATGCAAGACTAAACAAGGATAAATGCCTTTTTGACAAGATCTGGTTTTAGAACCAGGGTCAGTTAAGGCAAGAGTTCAGCTTTTAATTGTCAATCATTTTTTTCTATTGTGATGTTTCTATTGTTGAGCTGTTTTAATAGCACACAGTTAAAACACCTGCCGTGTCTGAAAAAGCATGTCCAAGAGTGTGTACATAGCTATCTTTATTGAAAGGAAGTAGCCATTCATTGAGATTTTTAGTCGTTTAATTGATTTGGTTGCTGAACACTTTTTATCTAAATGGCATTGTTGTGTTTCTCTCATATGTGAAGGTGAATTATTAATTATTTTAAAACAAGAAATTTATGGACATATTAAATGTGATATACCATATTTAATGACTGAGAAAAAAATGAGTTTCTGCTACTGCTCAGGGTGCCGTTAAACACTGTTCTCTTTTTTTTTTTTTTTCTCCAACAAAGTTTCAGTCCTTGTACTAATTGTCTTGCTAAGTGCACAAGTGGATTTTGATACTCTCCTTTCCTCCTTCCCCTTTCTCCTCCTCTTTCCTCGCCTCTCCCCTGGCCCACGGCTCATCTAGCTTTTCTCCTGTTATGACTAATGATGTTCTTTCAGTCTCAAGGTTTTAGTAGGATAATTATATTAACCCTTGTCCTCTGGATGATCCCAACTCAACTCCTTCTCCCCAGGCATCTTACCCCTTCACGGTCTCTCTGGAATTAAACTTTAATACACAAACAGTGGGCATGATAGTGCCCATGGCACAGTTAAACTCCAGTGTCTGTTTTATATTAACATGTGTTTTTGCCTTTGTATGCAACTCTTGGTGACTTTTAGAGGACTTTGCGTGAACAGTTTCATCAAAAACTCTAAGATAATTGTATGTTGAAAAATGATAGAGGTCTTTCAGATTTGATCAGATCTTGAAAACAACTTGTATGATTTAAGATCTTGCATTACGACACTGCTACTTCATGTATGTGATGCTCGGCAATATCTGACCATACAACCACAATTCCAAATAAGTTGTGTAAAAGGTAGATAAAAGTAGATTGAAAGGATTTGCAAACCTCATAAATACAATTTCTTTTCAAATAGAACATAAATGACATATCAGATGTTGAAACTGGGATATTTTTCCATTTCATAAATAATAATCATTTTAAAATTGACAGCAGAAACACATTCTAAGATCTGTCTGTAAACATCTGGGAAGTGAGAGGAGGGGAGCGGGATGAAGAGGAATAGTCCGTTTTCTTGGCTGATGAAAGACTCTAACTGATCAACAGCCCTGGAGATTTGTGAGAGGATGCATCAAATGTTTTCTATTCTAATTTATTAAACTTTTTTTTGTACTGGACTGCAGGCAGATCAGTTCAGTAAACAGACTCTTCTTGTGAAGTCATGATGTTGTGATGGATCCAGGATTTGATTTTTCATTGTCTTCTTTAAATATGCAAGGCTTTCCCTGAACAAGACTTGGTCTAGATGAGTGCAGGTGATGCTCCAAAACTTCTGTGTACTTTTGTTTCTTTCCAGATGTGTAAGCTGTACACTGTAGGCATTAACTCAACCCCAAACCATCAGAAATACTGTTTGAAAACAAGTTGATAACAAGCTGAATGTCCCTCTCCTCTTTAGACCCTTTTGAATCATTTGATAAATAAAATTAAACCTTCACTCAAGAAACCTGATCTTGATCCAAGTAATTAGCGACCTATATCTAATAAACCCTCCATTTAAAAAATTCTAAAAAAAGACAGTTGCCAAACAGTAAAAATCTTTTTGAGGAGCATCTGAAAAAAGCACTGGTAAAAGTTTCTAATGATATTCTCATGTCCTCAGACCGTGGACTAGTGTCTTTACTTGTCCTGTAAGATGTCAGTGCTGCATTTGATAATATAGATCATAATATCCTATTGAAGAGGTTTGTATATGATATATGCATTCAGAGAACTGCATTAAACTGATTTAAGTCATATTTATCTAACAAATTCCAGTTTGTTCATGTAAATAATGAATCTTCTTCATGTAAGAGAGTCAGTCATGGAGTTCCTCAGGGTTGAGTGCTTGGACTGATTCTCTTTATGCTGCCACTTGTTAAAATTATTAGTCAACATGATATAAATTTCCATTGTTATAATGATGATACTCAGTTATATTTATAAATGAAGCCTGATGAATCCAGTTAGTTACTCACATTACAAGCTTGTCTCAGTGACATAAAACCATAGTTGACACTTAATTTTCTGTTCTTAAATTCAGACAGCGGAGATGGTTCTGGTTCCGGTTTTTGAACTTGATCAATTTAAGAACAAACTGTGTAGTCAGTCAGTTACTTTAGATGGTATTAATTTGGTCTCCAACTACAGAACCCGGTGTATCTTTGACCAGGACATGTTCCTTTTGTTCTCACATAAAACATGTTACCATGACGACCTTCTTCCACCTGCATAACGTTGCTAAAATTAGGAGCATTCTGAATCAAAGTGATGCAGAAACATTAGTCTGTGCATTTATTACTCCTAGGTTTGACTATAGCAATTCTTTATTATTACCAGAATGTTCCAATAGTTCTGTAAAAAAACCTCCAGCTGATCCAAAAGGCTGTTACCAAAAAAAGACATTTTTGTAATGTCTCTGCTTGGGCTGAGTTCAAATGCACAAAGGGAGAGAGGCGAGGTTGCAGTTTTAACAAAGTTTATTGTTGTGAGGTGAGGATGAATCTGATCTGGGGAAAAGACCATAGCCACACATGATTAACAGTCAACGTTTGGATTATGGCACTAAGGAACACAGAAGCAGGCAGAGACAGAGTATCAGTTTTATGATGTTGGTAAAAGGTCACAGGTCATGTTGCAGGACTGAAAGAGACCTGGCCTGAAAAAACACTTTTGTGTTTATCTTGGAAACCAGTTGGTTTACAACCTGTGACTGTTGTCCATCCAACTGTATTTGTTTGCTACACTCTGACTTCATTATCTGATCCACACTTGTTCCCCTCCCTTGCTCCATCCAGATGGGAGGTGTCTTTGTGAATAAAAAGGCAATGCAAAAGTGGACACATCAGAATCGTCTCAACATCTTGGTTGGGCGTTCTCCTTTGCAAAGCTCATTGAAACCATACCTCTGTGTCTGACTGATGGTCTTTTTGATAGTTATTTAACTTAGGGGTATTAAAATATCCTGACAAGTCCAGAAAGGGGTCAAAGCTGGATAATCCACAAACAGTTATGACTGTTAACTGACCCTGATCCAGCAATAATACATAGTTTCATGCTGTGCTATGCAAACACTCTACATGACCATGGTGTTGTACATATCTGTAGCATATATTTAATTGATACTGCTACTGCTTGTATTGCGTGTACTCCTCCATTTCTATTGACATACAGTAGGTTCCTTGTATATAAGACATTGACAATGTTATGTGGTCACTGTTGCGTATATGTTGTGTTGTTAGCGAATGTGGAACTCTGAGAGTACCAACAACATTTTCATAGTATTTCCTTGGTTGCTGCATACTTTATCTTCTGCTTGCTGGTGTGATGAGTGGTGTTTTTAAATGCAACTGCATGTGGCAAAATGTAAAACTGTGTGTCATTAGCATTAATTTTGTGTGGTGGGCATATAACATCCTGCATGTCTTCTGTTCCATTAGTTCAGTTTTTTATATTCTATCATATTTATAAAGCAGATAAAGATCCTACAGATTTATATCGCCCTTGGGGGGTTAGAGACTCTGTGGGGGACCACAAAACAGGAAACAGCTCCCAACCACCTCCACATCATGCTGGAGTTTCTGCCTTATCATCACTTTCTCATTCCTCCTATTGCTACTACTTTGTTCATGTTTTAAATAGAAAGATGCAGAACAACTCCCCTCCCTCCAGCTCACACCCAATTTCCTCTCACTCCAGGTGTTACTCTTCACAAGAGCGTTCATTAAAACGTGTTCAGCAGCAGTAAGGATTCTACCGGGAAGCTAAAATCAGCCAGTTTCACATGATCTCAGGATAGTCGGGGCCGGGTGGATAAAGTCTGGATGCTCTTTAGTGAAAGAGGCGTCGAGGTGCTGAGAGACGTCCACTTCAGTGAGACAATGTCAACCATTCTGTGTCATTCATGCTGTTCACAGTTGTTTCAGGGTTCACAGTAATCCTCACCATGTGTTAGGGTGAACCTTCGCAGTGGTCACTTTTTACAGGGAGCATCTAATAATATATTTCCTCAGAATGTTATTTTAAGTGCAACTTTTCATTAGTATCATGGGGTGGAACCGCTGATGTGGCGCTTTCACACAGCATCTCATGTCTGTCTGTGAGCTAAACAAAGTGGAACTAAAAAAGTAAAATAAAATTGAAAGTCTTTTACCCTGTTAGCAGTTACTTTGTTTTTGACCGAGTGTTTCTTCTCTATATTAGAGCTTATATATACCTAAAGTTTTCTCATGTTAGATTTTCATAATCAGATTCTAATTCTCGATCAACGTGGTAAGAAATAGGATTTATGTAACTGAACTTTCCACCGTGCTCGTCACAGCACTGATGTCATTTTAAGTTGAAAAACATTTGATGTGAAAATACTGTTATCGGTTAATCAGCTGTTTGTTTTAAGAAAACAGGATAGTCTGCAGGACTTTTAGTCTTGCATCTCTAATAGACAAACTCTAACTCCAAAACTAAACACTTTTCCAAAACCAAAAGGCTGAGAGTGTACTTTACTTTAGTTGACATTAAAATAATGAAACTCAAAACCAATAAAATAATTCTATATTTGCAATATAAGATACATAAATTTAAAGAATCATCAGAATCTAAAACCATCCACTGCATGTTATTTGAGAAAGGACTATAAGATGATCTGATATCTTAAGACTGAGCATGATTAAACTTTTTGATAAGCTGGATGTTAAAATATTAATTTGATTTAAGAACGATCTCAAATCTCAACTAATGAATAAATGATTGTTGATAAAAAAAAACAAATATTGGAACTTTAAAACAAGATTTTCATGACATATTTGAATAAAGTGTTTCAACATGACACTAAACATGAAGTCTTGTGACAACAGTAACAAGATCTCACTGTATGAAGCTGCACACTACTGTCTCCTGGCATGTAACCCACACCTGAACTGTTCCCGTATCAAGCTTCCCAACTCCCAGCAGTCTCTACATAAGGACAGTTCTGGGTCTGGATGAGAGAACAGGATGTGCCCGGCCTTCAGTATTTAACCTTTGGTCTTGTGGATAGATTGCAGAGTCGGGTACCTCAAAGTAAACCCCAGTTTACTTGCTGTTCTTAGTTTTACCCAGCACAACCAATCAATCAGAGAGCTGTGCACCGGTCCAACTCGGCATGCACACATAGCCATTTATTTTATGCTGTGTAAATAATTTACCTGTAAGCATAGTCTATCACATATTAAAGTGCTAGATCACAAAGTGAAAAAACTTTTTACCTACGTGACAACTGTAGTAAAATAAAGAATAATCTCAAAAATACCAGGGATTTCACACATCCCTGTCCACACACACACACACACGCAGTTCTGTTGCAAAGACAATCAAGGTCATTCCTTCACTGAATATTTTAGGATGTCTTTTTGCTAGATGTGTTACTCCCTGTTTTTCCAGGGGCTAAAAACAACCAGTAAAGTCTTGACACTAAGTGTATTTAACACGTGGAGGTTTGTGCACGTTTCCGTGCGATGTATTTACAGGAAGGGAAAATTCTGGAAAGTCCTGTGGGTCTGCTTGCTGTTTTTCACAGACACTCAAGTACAGTATCCCCTTTGTGCAGAAGACTGTAACAGCTTGACAGAAAGTTAACTCATAAATGACTTTTAAAAAAAACGTGTTTACGGATAATTATTGTATAAAATGTGGCTGCTCCTTTTTTATCTTTCAAAAAAAACTATAATTATTCAAACATTGTTAGCATTTGCAACTTTAATCAACAGTTATGGTAAATATTATGAAAATTCCACCAGTTTCTGATCAGTTTACACTGTAAGGTTTGACTTAGGAGTCTAAATCTCTCGCTCAGGCTCTAATACAATTTGTCGACGGAGTAAAAGAGATGAGAAAAGCATGTTGCTTCCTGACCAGGATTTTGACACAGTTTTTGTGCCGTTGTGGTCCCTGAGTGACAAATTACTCAAATGTGGATAACAGCAAATCTCCTCACACAGCATAGCTTCAAAAAGAGTGTCCTTGTTATTACTCTTCCTCTGCTCATAAATCAGTTTTTCTGTCCGTTTTATTTTTGGCACCACTGTTTGAATGGGTATTTTCTCATCACTCCTTCATTTTAAGCGCATATACATACACTCACATAAGTCTATGAGGCTTGGAATTCCACACCGGCAAAGACGGTTACATTTCCAGACCACGCGTTAGGATCACGAACATCATTTTTCCAGTTAAAAAAAAATAAATTTTTGTCAAGACATGTTTGGAGTTTCTCCATTTTTTAAATTGAAAAGATGAAAAAGAAGAAGGTTCAGGAAATGTATCAAAAGCAATTTACATTTTTTTTTCCAATTTGTTTTCTGCAGATCACATTATAGAAAGCCATGAGCTTGAGAGCAAAAATGTGTTTTTAAACTGTCATCAGCTCTGCTAATAACGTGAGCGAGTGGGAGGAGCTGACAGAAAAACGATCAAAAAGAGGCACTTTTATCCCAACAGCAGGAAAGCCTCAGATATTTTAGTTGTTTGGTCTTGAAGGAGAGTAAAGGGCTGGGAAAAAGACCAAAAAAAAAAAGGTGAGGTTTGGTAGAAGGGAGAGGGAATGTTTGAAGAGGCCCATGCTGCCATGGAAGACTGCACTCGAGGAAAATCGATCCTCTCCCTTCAGGGAAAGAAATTTATGAAGCTGGAACATAAACGCAGTCACGTCCAATTAGCTCCTCTAAATTTATGAGATGAGGAAAGGGGAGGAAGTAGGAGGAGATGTGGTGATAAAGACCTCAGTGAAAGCTAACAAAGCGTGCTGCTGATCATTGATCTCAGCTTTATAAACCTCCCACCTCATGCTTGGTCACCTCCTTCTGCACTTAGGTTACGCTGTCTTCCAGGGCTACACTGTTATGCAGGCTGCCCTTTAGCAACCAGATGCTAATTTATGGGCATAATTAGAGATCACCTTCGGATGGGTTTTAGGAAAAAGTTGTGACATAAAATTCTGCACTTACAGTGAATGTCTAAAATGTAGGTTTGATGAAAGCAGAGGAAAACGTTTGCCCTTTACAATGTAAAAACCTGCAGTAAAATATAACGACACCACAAAATTTTGAACCTGAAGGACTTTAAAGGTGAGCCCCTTTATGTTGAATATACTGTCTCTTTAAAATTGCAGTCAGAATGCTTTTATGTTATTTGTAATTGTCAAGGATGTAGAGTTTGGGACATCTCAGGATTAAATATAGATGCAAATCTTTCATTTATGCCTCTAAAGAGCTACTGAGGAGAAAAAAAACATAGCCAAAAAGCAAAATCAGACATGAGTGTTTAGTTTATCCCTTTTGGGACATTGTAGTTACATTGAATATCAACAAACTGAAGAGCAAGGAAAGAGATGTGAGGCATCTTTAAGTCTGACATCCTCATTTTAAAATAATAAAACTGACAGCTGTGTTGGTAGATGGACCCAAAATACAGACTTAGGCCTTGGTATGGTAACATAATTTTTACTTTAAAATATACAGCAGATGTGGTGGCACAAGGTTATTAAAACTAAATTTATTCAAAGTTAATATAAATACTCAAGGAGGAACACAGGATGCATACAAAAGAGGCAAGGAGCATCCAAACAAACAGGAGGATCTGCAAGTAGGAAGTAAAACCAAGGAGTATTTATTATGCTGCAAGGTGATTACTGACATGAGGATCAGCTGACTGACCAAATGATACACAGATGACAAACAGAGCAAATGTCAAAATGAGACTGGCACAAGGATAAATACACAAAATACATGCAGAAACACAGGAGAATCCAAGACTGCAGAGGTCAGACCAGACCAAACAAAAGAACCAGAATTGAGAATTGAAAACTAAAAACATGTAAAAACACATAAATCTACAAAAAAAGGAACCAATAAAAACACAGGATTCATCCATTCATTTTCTGAACCTGCTTCTTCCTGTTCAGGGTTGCAGGGAGCTGGTGTCTATCTCCAGCAGTCATTGGGTGAGAGGTGGGGTCACACCTGGACAGGTTGCCAGTCAATCACAGGGCCACACACACAGACAAACAACCACTCACACACACACTTGGGGACAATTTAAAGTCACCAATTAACCTGTGTGTTTTTTTGGACGGTGGGAGGAAACCCGAAAAAAACCCAAACATGCACGGGGAGAACATGTTGAGGCCCCGGCCCAGATTAGAATCCAGGACCTTCTCACTGTAAGTCAACAGCTCTATCAACTGCGCCACCGTGCAGCCTGCACAGGACTCACTTTTGTCCAATTCCAAAGTTGTAAAAACTGAATGTGACCTAATTTATACATCAAAACATTGAAGACAGATTTCAATGTAACATCTCAATTAAGTACCTGCATTTTAACATTTGAATACAAACTGCAAGGTTAAGTTCTAATTACATTAAAGCTAAAAAATTTGTCGCATTTAAGAGTTTTATTTACTTTTCACCGTCCTCCAACCTGAAGGTTGGTGGATTGATCCCGGCTTCCACCACCACATGTCGAAATGTCCTTGGGCAAGACACTGAACCCCATGTTGCCCCCCGATCTACATATCGGGTTGTATGAATGTTAGCCCCTCCCTTCTCCCTCCGATCTACGTATCGGGTTGTATGAATGTTAGCCCCTCCCTTCTCCCGCCGATCTACGTATCGGGTTGTATGAATGTTAGCCCCTCCCTTCTCCCGCCGATCTACGTATCGGGTTGTATGAATGTTAGCCCCTCCCTTCTCCCCCCGATCTACGTATCGGGTTGTATGAATGTTAGCCCCTCCCTTCTCCCTCCGATCTACGTATCGGGTTGTATGAATGTTAGCCCCTCCCTTCTCCCTCCGATCTACATATCGGGTTGTGTGAATGAGTAAATGTAAAAAACTTGTAGTGTGAAAGCACCTTGAGTGGTCTGATTGACTAGAAAAGCGCTATACAAATACAGGACATTTACCATTTTACCCTTTTGTTTAAGTTGTGTTTTAATCATCAGTGTAGTCAAATAAAAATATTAAATAACAGGAATTAAATGGGTTTAAAAAGGCTGAATGAAGATTAATTCTAGTTTAACACTGTCATCAGCTGGTCCTGGTTTGATGTTTGGTGATTTTTTTGAGTCTAAGAGAAGAACGTGAAACCTTCGGCCCAGTAGACTTGTTACTACAGATGACTAGTTGGGAGTTTTGTAGTTCCAAGGAGAGAACTGTGAAACGATTCGTCTTGGACTCGGTTGATCGATAACAAAGTAAAGGACCACATGCTGGGTCAAAGCTCGCATCAGTACCATGTGTCATCCCTCCTGCTCCTCGTCTTAGTTTCATCACTAGAGAGGCAGGCAGACTGTCACGGATTTAACACAGCTGCCCTGATCTCTGCTGTTCTGACTGCTCAGCTTCCCGTATCATCTAAATCCCCTTTATTCTCTCCCTTCTCAAGCACATGTCCACCACCCAATTTACCTAATGCGCCCCTCAGAGAACACAGAAGCAAAGGAGCTAAAAAGGCAATGGCCACATAGGCTGGCAGAAGGTAGGAGGAAAAAAAAGTTAGAGGAGAAAAATGGAAAATCAAAGATATGGACTAAAGAACAGATACAGTAGATGAAACTTGGGACCAAAGAAAATAAAATTCAGTTGGGGTAAAGTACATAAAAGACAAAAAAGAAAGCAGTGAGTGATAGCTGCATCCCTGGTGATAGTGAGGTAGAGAAATGCATGTCAGCTTCAGTGAAGAGACAGAGAAAGCCCCATTAACTGATGCTTCCAGCAGCTTTTTTAGACTCTACCGCCACATGACTTCCCCTTGATGTTTGTTTCTCGTTTTTTTTTCATGTATCCCCATAATTGCTGTGTCTACGCTGTCTAAATGAGGCATTCCCAAATCATTAAATACTCACAGCCAATGTGACTTTGGAAAGGAAGAGTAGATGGGCAAATGTAAAATGAAACATACAGCTGGATGAGGCTGAACAGACGGTCATGGAAAAAAAATTCAAAATACACTTGTTTTGATTTCTAGTGTTTATCAGAAAAGAAAAATTATGAGGAATTATGGTTCTAAAATACTTTTTAATCTCCCGTTTCCTACAAAATCTGGAGTTTGTGAGCATTCATGGAGGCGGGCTCTGTTTCCTACAGGATGTTGTTACAGCTGCCACATGAGTAAATTGATGAATTCTTGAGAATACAAGGTGATTGTCATACACTGACCACAGAGTTCCTGCTCTCTTTATATGAGTGCGTTGACCCTAACCCTAACCCTTTATCTCTCACAGTTTTTAAGCCACAACCTTTTTAAATGATGTTGTCCAAAAATCTGAATTTGCTGCTTAAACTCCAGCAGTTAAAGGGTAAACTGTCTCCAGCTCGTTGCTTGTCTTCTGCTTTGATGACTTTGCAGCGAAGGCAGGACATCTTGCACATTAACATATGATTGTTCCCATGTATTATTTGAGTGCGCAGTGACTGCAAAAGAGGGAAGGGAAAAATCCCAGAGCAACCTATCATCCGAAAGAGGAAGAAAAGCGAGGAGACACAGCACTCAAAAAGTCGGAGTGTCACATCATTCATGCGGAAGGAGTGCAAGGCTAGAAGTATTTGTGGGCTTTATGTGTTGTACTATGAGAGTAAGGTCAGGAAATCAGGTCAAGGGCAGGGGATGTCCAAGTTTTGTTTTACAATAATATTATTCTGTAAAAAAAAAAAAAAAAAAAAAGAAGAAATGTTTCCAACTTGAGTTGGCGTAAGGCAACTATTAGCCCTACAAGAGATAAAACACATAGCCGCATACCTTTAAAATCCCGGTGTTCTCCGATATTGATTTAAACTTAGAGATCTTGCATTCAGCAGAGCCTCCGCTTGCAAGATTAGACAGTTGAGATTTATCAGCCACGATGCAGGAGATGAAAAGTAGTGATATGTTTGGCGCCGTCACTCATTCAACGCAAGCATTAGTCACCATGTGTCTGTTTCTCTGATCTGTTGTCTGTCATCGGCGCTCTCAGACAAATGCATCACAATCACATGAAGCAGAAACACACACACTCTCACACTCATCTGTCTCATTTGGCACACGTTTGCCCTCATACGCAGTGTTTTCTCCATGAAAAAGAGATGTTCAATTTCCCCTTGGATAAGTGGACAGCTCATGTCCTTCTGAGTGCAGGCAGGAAACGAGACTCTGTTGCTGGATGGATTCTCCGTGGCACATCCTGTCAACACGTCCAGTGATGAGAGAGAAAAATCTGTGGTCATTCATTAGACTGTGCACAAAGCTCGTGATGCAAGGCACAATTTACCAATACACAGACTTTTTCATGTGAATGTTAAATTTTGTCGTTGCTATTTTGTGTTTGTAATGTGAAACTAGTGCAGATGTTGATAGATTGACATAACACACCCCACCTCCCCTTTCAAATAAGAAAAAAAAACTGACAGAGCACTGTAGATAATTGTGAGAAGGGAAATTGAAATGGTCATCTTGTCAGAATACAGAGGGCTTTTCTTTGAATATTTGATGCAGGCGGATAGGTGTTCACTCCAGTGGAACAAACTGGATTGGAGTCCAGTCACTCATCTGGAAAAGACTGTAATTTAAAGTCGTACTTGCAGAGTGTCCTTAAGATCCTTATTTCCTTCGTGGCAAAACTTCAGTCTTCGGATCAGCACACCTGGGCCCTTCCCTCTCCTGAGGTCAAGTGTCCACATGTGCTTGCACACAAAGGAAATCAGTAATTGAAGACAATTATTTTGTCCCAATTAATGGTTTAAGAAGGAGAGTCGGTTGACTAAAGTACTTTTGAATTAAAAGAGAAAACTGAATAGACTGAAACTCCTGAATATAGTTATTATAACAAACGGAACCATATTTATTCCTTGTTTTTAGACTGAGTTAAAGCTGCAGTTCTTTTGTTGTGTTTTAAGTGAAACATACATTTCTAAAATTTCAAAATACACAAATTTTCTTATAAAAAAGGAAAATTTGATGTGTTTATTTTCTCACCTTGTACATTAATGTTTTCACCTTTTTCTTTGTTTAAAAATAAAAAGTCCAAATGAATAGAAAAGCAAAAAAAATGTAAAACACAGACCAATAATATGCTTGAGGTTACCTAGTAACTCTAAATTGTTCCTCAGTGTGAGTGTGAGGGTTTTTCTGTCTATGTGTGGCCCTGTGATGGACTTGTGACCTGTCCAGGTATAGCCCCGCCTTTCACCCAGTGACATCCCCTCATGACCCTGAAATAGCGAGTATAGATAATGACTGACTGACATTTTTTTGGTCAAAAACTCAAAAAGAACAAAGACTGGCTGACATACATCTAGAAGCAAAAATTATAAGTGCCCTGTAGTGGCTGGCTGCATCACAATTTTAAGCTCCACCCCTTTTGTGTTAACAAATGGGATCTCAGATAATTATTTCCAGGTATTGACTTCCATTGAATTCTTCTGTTTCTGCTGCATTAATTGTCCATTTTTCTATTGTCTTCCACATTCAGTAGTGATGATATTTGTGAAGCTTATAACCTGGTCTGATGTTAGACTTTCAGCCTCATGTCACTAGTGTGCAGACTATAACTCCAAAAATATAATATGGCAGCACCTGTAAACAGGATAGTTTAGACAACTGATGTAGACAGAGATGTATTGTTGATCTTCATGTAAAGTCTTGACTGATCAACAGTCTAAAAATCAAAAAGATGTTTAGTTTATCATCATGTGTAACATTAACAAACCTGGAAATTTTAAGCAAGGGACGTTTCAAACCCAACCAATTGAAAAAAATGGACAATTGACATCACCACATGTATTAAATTTGAAGTGCTTAAAAACTTTCAAAATCAGCAGTAGCTACGTTTAAATTTCCCCAATCTGATTAAAATCTTGGTCTATCGGAATTCCCAAATCCCTGTTTACATGGACACTAACTGAAATGATCTGATCATGCCATGAGTACACATGCACCAAGCACTCGATCAGGTTAAATGAGTTGAGCATGCGCACAGCGAGTTGTCTTTCCGGGGGAAGAAGAAAAAGTAAACAAACTCCGTCCTTTCTGCACGTCTTTCCCGCCCCATCGTGTGCTCGATCTGACTCACGTTTTCCCCAATATGGACCCTCTGGGGATGATTACCTTTATGTTTGGGTTTTTACTGGTCGCATTAACCAAGCTAGCGGCTGAATACATATTGCTACTGCTCCTCCACCACAGGAGAGGAGAGCAGGATGACAGGATGACTGCACCAGCAGACCACTTCTGTTTACTTCCCGCTATGTTTTCTACTTGAGTCTGCGAAAGCGGAAAGACGTCACGCTGAAGTTGTACGCATGCGCAGTGGGCTTTTGTCACCCCTTCATTCCGAATGGGTGTATACATGCACGTCTATCCAAATGACGATCGGACAAAACCACCGCCCTCGATCGGAAGGCATTTTCATTCTGATCAGGCTGCATCGGATCAAAACATTCTGATTGACATGTTTACGTGACGTATTTTTTTCCGATTGGGCGTTTATTCTGATTAAATGTGCCCATGTAAACGTAGCTAATGTCCTATTTCAATCAATCAGTTCCTTGATCAGTTACTTACAGCCTGTTTGATCAGTGTTTAAAAAGCCGTGAATTTAAATAACAGAATCAGATGGACTGACAGTTGTACAAACATCAAAACAACCATAGAATGAAGCATCTCTGACTCTGTCAGTGACTTCTGAGACCAAAAAGTGACAGTTAATTCAATAAACCTACACAACACGGTAGCAAGTCTCGAGGGCATTACATAAGACAGGTGTTGCATAAACAAGTCAGTTTTGGAGGTTTGAAGCTTTTCTTGTTGTGTGTAAACTGTGTAAGGTCTTTCTGTGAAAGAATACTTTTAATATAGTGTTTTCATTTGTTAGAACATGTAGTTTTATTATCTCAGGTGGGAATTCTGTTTATATATATATATATATATAATTAACAGCTCCTAATAATGTAACAATCTAACAATGTAACAATGTGTGAGTCCCTTTCTCTTACTGCCTGAAGTAGAGACAGAGTGTTGTGATCTCTTTATACCACACACACACACTTCACACATAAACATATCATCTCACATGTGTCGTATTGTTCTCTACTTTAAGGTGCAAGTGTAACCTCCATGCCTCCCAGTGCCTGCCAGTTGATGGGAATCTCCAGTGCCAGTGTGAACACAACACCACCGGTCAGGACTGTCAGAGATGCAAGAAGGGCTTCAAAGCCAAGTCCTGGAAAGCTGGTTCCTACCTGCCTCCACCCAATGGAACCCCTAACACTTGTATGTACCCAATGTTTTTTTTTAATTAAAATCAGTCTGGCATGTAAATATAATCACAGTGTCAGTATTGGTTCTTGATATGGATGATATAGCTCACTGCTTAAGGTGACATCTTGTTAGGAGCTGCATCAGAAAAGAATTATCTGTATCCAGACCAAGTTTTCTTGTTTACCTGTCAAGTCAGTCACTTTAGAGAGGGTTGCCTCTGTGTTGCACATGTGTTCTTGTTTGCTGCAGAGGTTCACCTCCGGCGCACTTAGCAGCTACAGTTACACAACGTCATCAGAAAGATCAGTAAATATAGCATTCACAAGCATTAGTGATATCAATGTGTGTAGATAGACTGTCACCCTATCACTGTGATCTGCTACTGAAATTCACAAAACGGCTCAAACATTTACTGAAAGCACACTTTATTGATTTAATGATTTTTTTCCCAGCTCGCTCTCTGCTTAACTGTTTAACTGTTTTAAAGAACTAATTAAGAAACTAATTTTTGCATTTTTGGCTTCATCACCATCAGCATCAGTCACATTATTAATGAGCAGATTCCTACAATTATGTCACTGACAAGTTTGTATCAAGCAAAGCAGGAAAGGTCAAGGGGGTCTCAGAAGGAAGTCCCAGGACACCAGAGCCAGTTCTTGGCATAGGTGGGTTAGGGGGTCGTAGGTCGTCGTCTAAGGCGCCACCTTCTGGAGGGGACGCCATTGCAACCCTATAAAAAAATGATCATAATTTAAATTGTTTTGCCTTTTCATCTGTACTAGCTTAATTAGGGGGGAAAGTTGTCTAAAAATGCTGTAATGATTTACTTTTAGTTCAACCTTTTAATAATGCAGAATATAAAATATAATGGCACCGACTTTATAAAACTGAATAATTTTATAACTGTTATTTGTAGTTTTATGCTTGTTTGCAGTGAATTTCTTTGTGTGTGAGATAAGCAATTAAATTTGAAGATGGATGTCATGTATTGCATGTGGGGGGTTGGGGGCTTGGGACTGGGAGGTAGGGGCAGCAAAAAATAATCTTGCCTTGGGGACCAAAACCACCAGAGCCGACTCTGCAGGGCGCCATTCAAACAGAGACTTCCACTGCCAGTAGCTCATGTAATACACTCCAGCCTCAGCACATCCTGTTATAATATAGATAAAGTAAAAGTATCGTTTGAATGTTTGTCAAATGAAAAGGACTGAAATAATCCTATTCTGTTACTGACCAGTGACTGTGCAGGTTTAATAGTGACTTTGAGGCCCTGAATGAAAAGCGGGACTAATTTAAAAGAAGAACACACTTTGCTCTGAGGTTCCGCAACCTCGGTGAAGACAGCAGATCAGTTCTGCGTAACGACGCGGGGGTGTAAAAGGATTTCCTCCTTTTGGAGAGTCACAGTTGCCTGCTATCATAAAATAATAATCTAGGGCATTCCCTCCCCATTTTTCTTATTTTACACAGACACAGTCATATGCACAAGGAGAAAGACGCACATCAAAACAGCAGCAGAAACACACACACACACACACACACACACACACACACACACACACGTACCTGTACCCACACTGCAGAGAATGACTTTATTGTCAGCTTTTTTTGCCTGTTATACTGTTGTTTCCAAGCCACTTTTAATAGTACTGACACACACCTTCAGACCATATAACCAGCCTTTTGAAAACTCCTGAATCCCATTAGTGGCATTTAAAAATTCAAATGTTTTTAGCTTGCGCTTGGTTGAAATCCTAAAACAAATGGCAGCGGCTCTATTTGGACTCTACAGATTGCATTTTGCTTACCAAGCAAGTCTAACTACAAGTCCAGTGCAAGAAAAGCAAAAAAAATAAAACTTTTGATTTGAGCGAAGCAAAAAGGCATCGCTCTCTTAAAGGGACGGTGACACGACGTAACGCCTTGTTCACACGGAGTGCCACGAAGCGGAGCTGTGCGCCCAGCGGTTTGCCTGTTCATACCAGACGCATATTTCTCCGCGCCGGTCCACACGCGCTTCTGCTCATGTGTTCATTCTGAGCTATTTTTTTAATCATGGATAAGTAAATAACATCATAAAATCATTGAAGAGAGCTTGTTGTAGTTACTCCTGCTTTTACTTTGACATCGTTCATCTTGACTTGTCTCCAACTCCTCTCTCTCGCACTCTTTCCCCATTTGTGTTTAGACACCCAAAAAACCCCCTCAATGTAGTCAGCCCACTCTGTTGCGCTGTGTGTGTGTTTGTGTAGGTGTGTGTGTTGTGTTTATTTTCATCTCTATAGTCTGTTTAGATACAAAAATATGATCACATTTGTCAATCGTGGTATTTTATTTTGAAGAATCGCTTTTATTTTCAAAGTTGACCAGATTGTCTTGTGTGTATGACTTCGTGCCACAATTGACGCCAAAATTGATGCTCACAGCCCGCGCAAAAAATACTACTACACCATACGTTAACAAGGGCGCCGGGGTAAACCAGGCTTAACAGTTAGGAAAATTACAACAAAACGGAATAATTATTTATATATGAATTTATGGAAGCAATGATAGCAAAATGTTTTGATGCAAGGATTAACAAACGGAGTTCAATGCAGCTGAATTTCATCCCTGCGTGGTGTGACGTCAGCGTAAGAAGTGCGGTGCAGAGGCGAAGCGTTTACAGGAATAAGCTAGCGCTCTTCCTTCTTCTGTGAACATGGACAGATTTTGATGGAGTGTCACATCTCATTGTCTTCCCGTTGCTATGCAAATACAGCCATCGCTCACTCACTCACCTCACTACACTTAGTCATTAATCCACATCGCGGCTAAGTTTCCTCCTGCTGCCTCACCGCTGCTCCGGCCTCCTTCTAATCATCCCAAACACTGACGAAGACGACTCATTCCCAGTTGATTGCCAAACAGAATTGCGCATAAACTGCAAAAAGACATTTCTTGGTGTGATGGAGTGGCCCAACAATCCAGCTGCAGGTTGCTGGAATTCATTACGTCATTTTTTAGCCAAAGAGAGTTTTAGGACAATGGACTTGGGTTGAAACTTACAATGCAGTTGCAAAACATGCCCAGATATCTAATATCACCGCAAATCGGTCAGTTTTCAGACATTCTGCTCGGTTATGTCATATTTTCCTCATGTTGACCGTTATTGAATATTTTTATTATCAGGTTTGACCAAAAATTGTCCAAAAGTACATTTTTTCTGTAAAACTCAGTCATACTGTTCAGTCAGCGGAAGGCCACAGATGTGTACAATGTAAACAGTTTATATTTATTTTATATTATACCTAGGGGTGTCAAATTATCGCGTTAGTTGCGATTAATTAATTACAGCCATATTTGGTGCGTTATATTCCTTAATCGCATTAATCTAATTTTTAATCTATATTTACAGTTTCTGCTTTTGAGTTGCTTTTAAATAAAATCCTTTTTTAGTATTTTGGCTTCTTGTGCTGGAGTTGTACAAAGGGATTAATCCAGTGCTTAATTTGTAAATCAAAAGTTACCGGAACGCAAATAGCGCTATGAGACCAGAATTCACTGAGGCCAAACTGATACCGGAACGCACACAGATACACAACCGTCGGACCAGACCAAGCGCGGGTGTAAATCGTCAAGCAGGGCTAGAGAAAGTGATGATAAACCTAGACGAAGTAAGTTATACTGCCTTTTTGGTATTTTGATGCCTCTGTTATTTATCCCAACTGGCGCTGTTAACGGATCCTAGCAAACAGTTACTGGAACACATCCTTTCAAAATAAGACAGTTCCCGGATTTTGTTCCGGCTCAAATTAAGCCCTGGATTAATCACTCTTAGGTGGACATCTATTGGCTGCTGATTGACTTCCTGTGACGGCAAGGTGAGCAAAAGCGGTTAGTTGCAGAGCGGAGAAGTGACAATGGAGGAGCATATGTGAGTTGTCGGTCCCATGAATGGAAAATTTGCTTTTCAAAAACGTCCCGACGGAACCATGGATAACAATAGTGTTTTTCATAGCTAATATTAAATGAGATTAAAAATAAGATTAATTAGATTAATTAATTACTGCTCAAAATTAAGTATTCTCAACCAATTTTTAATCTCATGACAGCACTAATTATACCACAAGGGGCGAAAGTAACAAGATCATTTAAAGAAAAGTGTAGAACTTCTCTAAAGCATCACATTAATACAGTAAAAAGAGAACATTATAATAGATCAGTTTCACCCAGTTTCTTCCTTATCCACCAATCAGCTGCAGATTTTATGGCAGCAGATTCCAAAACCCAGAGATTTCTTGGTTTAGCACAAAAAGAGGGGAATAACATATTATTGATTCATTTGATCTTGTAATGTTTTAAATGTTCAAGAAATGTTTACTTTTAGTGTCACCCTCCCTTTAAAGAATGCATATATGGTGAGGGTCAGTTATTGGAATGAGATAAAATGAGTGTGGATGAGGGAAGCAGCAGCAGCATCCTCAGGATGTTGAGAGGTGGGTCACAGCAAGCCCTTATTTTTCTGAACAGCTCTTTCTGCCACTTGGGTCTGATGAATGAGGCAGAATCAAGTCTTTAGGCAAATTGAATGCATAAATAAACAAGCTCTCATCTCCTCTTCCTTTTTTCTTCTTCTCTTTCAGGTACAATTGCTGGTTCCCCCTCCGGTTCAAGTAAGTAACAAAGCAAAGCTCAGCAGAAGAGCTGATATTTCTGTCTTTCACTTCCAAACTTGTCCTCCTTTCCCCTTTTTTGTTTCATTGTTTTTGAAATTTAAGTTTCAGCCATGCATATATCTATCTGTATCTCTCCTAAACTCCACCCTGTGATATTCAGCCAGCTCTCTAGTCACTCATTTCTCTTTCTTCACATCTCTCAGTGCAGCAGCTTGAGCCCTCCGTGCTTCATTATTAATAGATCTCTCTGTTGCTCTGTCCTTTCATCACAGCACATCACACTAACCTGCACAGGAGGAATTCTTCCACAATTCTGCTTCTTTATATTTAGACTAACGACAATGCTGATGATGGATTGAAAGAAGGAGGAAATGAGAGTGAGAGAGTTGTGTGACAGAGCACCAAACTGAGCCGAGAAGGAATATAGAAAGAGAGCAAGAGCAATTGAAGAGAAGGATGTGGGCATATGTTAGTGTGTTGTAATGCAGTGTGATTCCGGGTGAAGAGCGAGAGAAGACAAGAATAAAAGGGAATTTGATTAGGGATTCTCTCTGTGGAGAGGCTCTCAGCCTCCAAACTGTTAGACAGAAACGATCGGCAAAGTGGCAACATCTACCCTGACAGCACTGGGGCTTTTCTCCACATGGCCAAACAGTAAAAGGCTGGAGGATGCATGAACAGACTGAACAATTGAACACTGCAGAAGGCTGCTTTTTAAATGTCCTCTTCTGATAATGAAGCACAATTATATGTCTATTTGAATAGATAATGGAAGAAGAAAAGAATGATTGTAACTAATGGGTGTTAACAAGCTCAAGGGTCAAGCATCAGGCTTCCACAGATTTACTTTCAGATTTAGATTTTAAACAGCCCGCCTGTTTTACCTGCTTTGCACAATAGCATCAACGACTTTATCAAGGATGTTTCCTTCTCCTGAAATTGAAGATGAGACAGTGGGTGAGGATGAAGATGAGAGGAGCACACACATCTCTGGCTCTGAATGGTCTCCAGCTGAGATTTTTGGACTTCCTCTGGAAGGTGTGAAAAGTAGTTTAGACTTGTAGAATGTAAACCTGAATATTTGCTCCTTTAATCCTTTGATTTACTTGTGTTTTATCACATTTTAGCATAGGTGTGTGTTGTTGTTTTTTTTACAGTATAAAACATATTTTTTTTAGTTGCAGCATCTACTCTGTAACTGTCTCACACGCTGATGCAAAATGCATCTGAACAAGGAGTTGTTAGTTACCAGCTTCTAAAACAACAAATAAATTTACCTTCCTGTGAAGGTCACACTAATGGAAGCAAACTGTTTTCTATATTAGAACGCTTCAGGCTATTTTTCCTTCACTTTCTTCCAAATTCTCACGCTCTTTTCTCCAATACTCCTCACAGAGAAACTTAAGTCATTTTAGGAAAGCACACTTCTTTCTGTGAGAAAACTGGAGGAGATGATTGACACAGTTCTTACTCTTGTGCCTGTTTCTCAGATAAGATGCTGCAGACAGCAGCTGTTTGTCTCAGTGTCGTACACGGGACGGGAAAACGAGAAACAACATCTACTTTGGCTCATAAGAGACAACAAGCACAACTAAAGCCTAAATCTTATATCACTACATATTCTATGTATTTTTTGGGGGGGAGGCGGGGGGGGGTTATGAAACAGATAAATTACCAGGACATAATTTTGGTCAAATATAAGATGGGGAAGTGGGATAATAATCGTTCCTTGAATTTTCACTGTGATTCTTTAAATCTGAACAAGTCAATTAATGTAATATTTTTATTTTTACAATTTTTATAATTTAGTGTGGGTGTGTTTGATTTAAACAAATCTGAGTCCCGTAGTTCATGTAGAAAAACAAAACCATCCGCTCTCAGCCACTCACCCCCTCCCCTTCCTGATTTTTCTGTTGGGTTGCCAATTCTGATGTTGATCCTCATTTTTATTCTCTTGTATTGGTCCATTTTTTGGGAATGTCTGAATGCCTATTTGTTCAGCGTTGAGTTTTCTTAAGTGCGTTTGAACGCTCCATCACGTGCAGCTCGGCTGCTCAGTTCAAAGGATGTGGTGGCTTATTACTTTTTACTGCTGCTCGTTGTGGAATTACAGCTGCTTGTGTAGAAGACTTGGCTGCCTTGCAGACTCACGTGATTCGTTATGGAACCAGAAAGTCTAGATGTGTAAATAATGATTCTGGTCTGAACCAGCCTTTCTAAAGTGACAGAAACTAGCGACCACCTAGCCGATTGAGATCAAGATCTGTTACAATGTGACTTTATTTTCAGCATTGATGGGACATTAGACTGTTGTGTGAGTGTTTCACTGTAAAATTCTTACATATTGTACCTTTAATTCAAACAGTTTCATTGGTCCACTTTTACCTGTTCAGTAATGTCGGTATTCGTTATGCTTTCGGTAACTGGTCTAATGTGACGAGTCTAAATGTTTAGATGACATGAAACTTGTTCACTTATAAAAATCCATAAATTTGCAGCAGTGTTCAAAGCATATGAAAAATTTATATACAATTTATATACAGTACCCCCAAAAAATTGTCTTTTATTAATAATTATGAGGTTCTCTTTTACCTGGTGAGGAAATTTAGCTTCAGATGTGCTACTTTAACTTTAAATTAGATAATATTTTTCCTCTGACTGATCACATGACATAGTCACACCAGACAGAAACTTACTACACACTTACTAGACAAGTGTGTGTCCCTGGATGTTCTTATAGATTTTGACAGGCGGGGCGTTTGTGTCAGCGTAGAAATCATACATACATAATTCAGCCTGCGACTTGCTGGAGGTCTTAAGACAAACATTTCCTGGGTTATTTATATCCCTTGCATTGATGTTGGATGTCGATCGTCCACTCTCAAGAGCAAGGTCGTCAAAGTGTACAGACGTTCAGACTTTATTTGTTCTGACTGAGTGAGCTGAAACCACCCAGGATTGATGTGAGTTTCTGTGAGTTTACTTGATGTACAGTTAAGTAAAGCAGTCCTTAAAGCCCAGCCTGCCTTCATACTAAATTAAAATCTGCCAGCTTGCAAACTCTTTTACTGTTGGGCCAAAAATAAAGCACTTAAAAGGTGGGAGGAGCTGGGATTTTTGCACCAATGTGATGTCATCAGAATGTGTTTTGAAGAAATCCATGAAGCCAGCAGTTTTTTGTTTGGCTGACATCACTAGGAAACTTTAAAAAATTCTATGATTAATGGTGATATAAGAAGCTTAACTGTTGTTTCAACAGATTTTCAGAAGCTTTTATACAGTTCACTGGAATAAACAATAATTTTCAAGAAAAGTAATCAGTAATGTGTCAGACAACAGAAATGTTTTTATTATTTAAGAATCTATTGTGAGGTTAAGCAATTCTGGTGCATGGCTGATGCAATCTCTGTCTTAATATCCACCAAAAGATTTATTTCCTTTAAGATACATGAGCAACTAGAAAAGCACTCAGAGATCGCAGACCTCCGACAAGTGGACATATTGTAGAAAGTACCATGTCCGTATCTTTAAAAAAATTCCTGGATCCAGATGGTAATCCAGATNGGGCCTGGACGTGTCCTGGCTTCAGCAGGGGGACACGTCTGGCACTGCAGGATTTGAGTCCCTGGCGGCGTAGTGTGTTACTGATGGTAGCCTTTGTTACTTTGGTCCCAGCTCTCTGCAGGTCATTCACTAGGTCCCTCCGTGTGGTTCTGGGATTTTTGCTCACCGTTCTTGTGATCATTTTGACCCCACGGGGTGAGATCTTGCGTGGAGCCCCAGATCGAGGGAGATTATCAGTGGTCTTGTATGTCTGCCATTTTCTAATAATTGCTCCCACAGTTGATTTCTTCACACCAAGCTGCTTACCTATTGCAGATTCAGTCTTCCCAGCCTGGTGAAGGTCTACAATTTTGTTTCTGGTGTCCTTTGACAGCTCTTTGGTCTTCGCCATAGTGGAGTTTGGAGCGTGACTGTTTGAGGTTGTGGACAGGTGTCTTTTATACTGATAACGAGTTCACACAGGTGCCATTAATACAGGTAACGAGTGGAGGACCGAGGAGCCTCTTAAAGAAGTTACAGGTCTGTGAAAGCCAGAAATCTTACTTGTTTGTAGGTGACCAAATACTTATTTTCCACCATAATTTGCAAATAAATTCTTTAAAAATCAGACAATGTGATTTTCTGGATTTTTTTTCCTCATTTTGTCTCTCATAGTTGAGGTATACCTATGATGAAAATTACAGGCCTCTCTGATCTTTTTAAGTGGGAGAACTTACACAATTGGTGGCTGACTAAATACTTTTTTGCCCCACTGTATCTATCTGTATCTCTCCTAAACTCCACCCTGTGATATTCAGCCAGCTCTCTAGTCACTCATTTCTCTTTCTTCACATCTCTCAGTGCAGCAGCTTGAGCCCTCCGTGCTTCATTATTAATAGATCTCTCTGTTGCTCTGTCCTTTCATCACAGCACATCACACTAACCTGCACAGGAGGAATTCTTCCACAATTCTGCTTCTTTATATTTAGACTAACGACAATGCTGATGATGGATTGAAAGAAGGAGGAAATGAGAGTGAGAGAGTTGTGTGACAGAGCACCAAACTGAGCCGAGAAGGAATATAGAAAGAGAGCAAGAGCAATTGAAGAGAAGGATGTGGGCATATGTTAGTGTGTTGTAATGCAGTGTGATTCCGGGTGAAGAGCGAGAGAAGACAAGAATAAAAGGGAATTTGATTAGGGATTCTCTCTGTGGAGAGGCTCTCAGCCTCCAAACTGTTAGACAGAAACGATCGGCAAAGTGGCAACATCTACCCTGACAGCACTGGGGCTTTTCTCCACATGGCCAAACAGTAAAAGGCTGGAGGATGCATGAACAGACTGAACAATTGAACACTGCAGAAGGCTGCTTTTTAAATGTCCTCTTCTGATAATGAAGCACAATTATATGTCTATTTGAATAGATAATGGAAGAAGAAAAGAATGATTGTAACTAATGGGTGTTAACAAGCTCAAGGGTCAAGCATCAGGCTTCCACAGATTTACTTTCAGATTTAGATTTTAAACAGCCCGCCTGTTTTACCTGCTTTGCACAATAGCATCAACGACTTTATCAAGGATGTTTCCTTCTCCTGAAATTGAAGATGAGACAGTGGGTGAGGATGAAGATGAGAGGAGCACACACATCTCTGGCTCTGAATGGTCTCCAGCTGAGATTTTTGGACTTCCTCTGGAAGGTGTGAAAAGTAGTTTAGACTTGTAGAATGTAAACCTGAATATTTGCTCCTTTAATCCTTTGATTTACTTGTGTTTTATCACATTTTAGCATAGGTGTGTGTTGTTTTTTTTTTTACAGTATAAAACATATTTTTTTTAGTTGCAGCATCTACTCTGTAACTGTCTCACACGCTGATGCAAAATGCATCTGAACAAGGAGTTGTTAGTTACCAGCTTCTAAAACAACAAATAAATTTACCTTCCTGTGAAGGTCACACTAATGGAAGCAAACTGTTTTCTATATTAGAACGCTTCAGGCTATTTTTCCTTCACTTTCTTCCAAATTCTCACGCTCTTTTCTCCAATACTCCTCACAGAGAAACTTAAGTCATTTTAGGAAAGCACACTTCTTTCTGTGAGAAAACTGGAGGAGATGATTGACACAGTTCTTACTCTTGTGCCTGTTTCTCAGATAAGATGCTGCAGACAGCAGCTGTTTGTCTCAGTGTCGTACACGGGACGGGAAAACGAGAAACAACATCTACTTTGGCTCATAAGAGACAACAAGCACAACTAAAGCCTAAATCTTATATCACTACATATTCTATGTATTTTT
>SSNP01000013.1:3877153-3952166 GCA_006937955.1 Pachypanchax playfairii | reverse complement strand
AGACTCACGTGATTCGTTATGGAACCAGAAAGTCTAGATGTGTAAATAATGATTCTGGTCTGAACCAGCCTTTCTAAAGTGACAGAAACTAGCGACCACCTAGCCGATTGAGATCAAGATCTGTTACAATGTGACTTTATTTTCAGCATTGATGGGACATTAGACTGTTGTGTGAGTGTTTCACTGTAAAATTCTTACATATTGTACCTTTAATTCAAACAGTTTCATTGGTCCACTTTTACCTGTTCAGTAATGTCGGTATTCGTTATGCTTTCGGTAACTGGTCTAATGTGACGAGTCTAAATGTTTAGATGACATGAAACTTGTTCACTTATAAAAATCCATAAATTTGCAGCAGTGTTCAAAGCATATGAAAAATTTATATACAATTTATATACAGTACCCCCAAAAAATTGTCTTTTATTAATAATTATGAGGTTCTCTTTTACCTGGTGAGGAAATTTAGCTTCAGATGTGCTACTTTAACTTTAAATTAGATAATATTTTTCCTCTGACTGATCACATGACATAGTCACACCAGACAGAAACTTACTACACACTTACTAGACAAGTGTGTGTCCCTGGATGTTCTTATAGATTTTGACAGGCGGGGCGTTTGTGTCAGCGTAGAAATCATACATACATAATTCAGCCTGCGACTTGCTGGAGGTCTTAAGACAAACATTTCCTGGGTTATTTATATCCCTTGCATTGATGTTGGATGTCGATCGTCCACTCTCAAGAGCAAGGTCGTCAAAGTGTACAGACGTTCAGACTTTATTTGTTCTGACTGAGTGAGCTGAAACCACCCAGGATTGATGTGAGTTTCTGTGAGTTTACTTGATGTACAGTTAAGTAAAGCAGTCCTTAAAGCCCAGCCTGCCTTCATACTAAATTAAAATCTGCCAGCTTGCAAACTCTTTTACTGTTGGGCCAAAAATAAAGCACTTAAAAGGTGGGAGGAGCTGGGATTTTTGCACCAATGTGATGTCATCAGAATGTGTTTTGAAGAAATCCATGAAGCCAGCAGTTTTTTGTTTGGCTGACATCACTAGGAAACTTTAAAAAATTCTATGATTAATGGTGATATAAGAAGCTTAACTGTTGTTTCAACAGATTTTCAGAAGCTTTTATACAGTTCACTGGAATAAACAATAATTTTCAAGAAAAGTAATCAGTAATGTGTCAGACAACAGAAATGTTTTTATTATTTAAGAATCTATTGTGAGGTTAAGCAATTCTGGTGCATGGCTGATGCAATCTCTGTCTTAATATCCACCAAAATATTTATTTCCTTTAAGATACATGAGCAACTAGAAAAGCACTCAGAGATCTCAGACCTCCGACAAGTGGACATATTGTAGAAAGTACCATGTCCGTATCTTTAAAAAAATTCCTGGATCCAGACGGTAATCCAGATCACCCCCAAAATCTAATCAATTCTTCCTTGGGTCATTTCCAACTTTTCCTGAAAATTTCATCAAAATCCATCCAATACTTTTTGAGTTATCCTGCTAACAGATAGACAGACCCTGATGAAAACATGACCTCTTTGGCGGAGGCAACTAAAAAACAATACAGTTAATAGGATGCTGCTCTTAATCATAAGGGGAGATTCAGCATTAGATCTGATTCAACATACTGGGATTCAATGTGAAACAAAGGAGTGATTTTGTGTCAGGTATCTGTTATTTATATGTCATTAAAAAAAGGCTGCTCACAAACTGGTCTTGTTTTAAAATTAAAATAGGTTTATAAAGCCTGACTCACAGTTAGCAAAAACACACTAAACTCTCTTTCACTCAGCAAAATACATAAAAAAATACCACAACATTTATGGTATTTTCATGCATAAAAGAGTTAAAGACCCACTCCTATCTTTTAAGCTATTTTAAAATGTCTAAGTTGTCTTTAGATTGTGATTATGGCATTTTTATCCAAAATCACAAACCTGTGCTGTTTTCTAGGACGTAGTTTCTGCTTAGTGGCAGTAGCTCATTAGCAATTCACTTCTGCGCTGTGGGCGGAACCATTGGCACGGAGGATCCCCCTCCCCTTTTCTAAGAGCTGATCTGTTTATGCTAGTGCTACTGCTAGCGGAGCAGGAGCTTGTGCTCTGCCTGGTGGCTTTTCTGTCTTAAACGAACCCTATTTTAAACCGCATTGTGCGTCCGCTATTGATTCACAGCGATTTGAATGCAGAAATACTCAGAAATGCTATTTTCTTATTTATTTTCTTAAGATATGTCCTCTAGCATCAGAAAAATCCAACAAGAACAAGTTAACAACATGAAAAACACGATTTTCATCGGAGTGGGTGTTTAACATTATAACAGAAATGTTGTGGTTGGTACCAGTGGTGTTGCTGTTAAACAGTAGTCACCTCTAATTGAAAAATCAATAGGCTAAAGGTTAACAGCAGGAATGTCACCAGAAGAAGAGTTGTACCCTAAAATAAGAGTCTACAGAAGATCCATTATTCATACACAAATGTAGGAATCATCTCAACGTTTAGTATTTGTTTTAAAAGATGTCTGAAGAAACAAACCTGCTTGTATAATCTAATAGCTAAATGAGTCGGATTTTATCAATAAAATAACAATGAATTGATGCATCTAGATTTTTTCCCCAAACTGTTTCTAGAAACATTTCAAAGTAGCACAGAACTGTCAGCTTTACTTCTGGGACACCAAACTGAAAATCGAATAACTGTAGAGTCTTTTTTTTTTTTTAAATCTGAGATTTAGGGAAGTATAGCTTGGTTTTAACCTGACCCTGATGCATGTAAAACCCTTTTTCTGGGTGCGTGAGTGTGTTTAGATTTATGGTGGGCATATGGTGCAGTTCAGTGAAACCCATAAATCATCTCCGTCCCCTCCTTGTCCTCCTGGGGATCTGCGGTCTTAGGTTCCATACTTGCTGAGCAGTCGCTGTCTATGTTTGTCCAAGAACACACTAATACACATACATACACAGACATACACAAAAGCTTTCATAATACCATGTGGTGAAGGTCCTATGACTTTAATAACTAGATCATCTGTCTGGGATGAAAAAAAATGTTAATGTCTCATTTTCTCTCACACTCAATTGACCATGCTGGGTCAATTTCAGATACTCGGAATATTAGTGCATGTGCTAAACTTTTACTGTGAGTTCTATAGAATTACATAGCAGGAGTGTAGTGCCAGGGCAAATCTGTCCATAAAAACATTACAACAGATTTATGAGTTAGACATCATGTCATGCTGTTTGCATCCCCCGTCTTGTCTGTGTCCCAGTTAAGTCAGTGAGCACGCTCAGATGAGGATTAGCGATCTATTGGCAGGAGAGTCTGATCCACTGAGCCTGCAGCCCATTGGTCAGATAGACAAATGGGTGTGGGAGGGAGAGGCGAGTGGGAGGTCAGAGAGAGCAAATCCTAAAAACCAAGTCATGAATCTGCTGACCCAACTACGAGTCCACATGACTGCACTCAATTTTTCATCCAAAATCATGTCCCAGAACATCAAAACACCTAAAACTCTGACGCTCACCCAAACACACTGTTCATGTGCCTCTCCGCCCAAATCTTTGCGTTTTGATTAAGACTGGGTGAGATTGGGTCATGTCTGGAAAATCATGGAACATATTAATAACATCCATGTAATTGGACTCCATTAGGTGTTCTTGTAGATCTTAACAGATTCTGAATCACAATGGCTTTATTAGACTGAAGGTAAATCACTGCCTCCCACTTTGGTAATAAACGATGAGGATGCTAAGACTGACAGGTAGCATTAGAAATCATTGTTGTACTTTTTTCGGTTATATTAATACAAGTGACAAATGATCTCATTACTATGCAAATGCAAGAAAGGCACCTAAAAACATGGAAGCACAAGAACAGACACTGTTTGCTTTCTTCTGTGTGTGTATGGTGGATGTGTGAGTGTGTAGCAGACAGTGTGTCATGGGACAGTAACAGAGTTCGTTTGTACAGACGGGAGGGTTTTTAGAGGATTATAGTATGAACCAGCTTAGACTGTTCATGCATTTCATGAGATGGCGCTGTTGAGTGATGAGCAGCACAAGTGGAAAGGAAGGTGGTACGTAGACAGACTCTGCAGATATTTTAATTTCTTTTAGGTGAATTTTTTTCCAGTCATTTTAACAGTAAAACATTTGAATAAAAAAAATAAAAAATTTCTGGCAGTGATGTCATCCAAACCATGTCTGAATTTATAAAGAAATTGAATCCACACTCTCGATAGTAGCAAATAGTTATAACAAAATTAAAGTGCAAGTATGAAATGTGTTAGAAACTTTAATAGTAATAGTAAACGTAATGAGTAAATTATATATTGTGTCACAGGTGGCTGGAGATGACAAAGACTTTTACATTTTTCTATATACAGCGGGTAATGCCTTCCACGTCTCAGCTTCTGGGGTTGGAAACTTGCATGTCAGTTCTCTAAACCCTCATCCTTTTGATACAAAAGGTAGGAACTACATCTTACTAAAAACAAAGCAGTGCGGTGTATGTTTAGTTAGGCTTGTGTTTAGGTTTGAAGTTATTGTATTTGTGGCTTGTTTCGTGCTTCACGTTGAGCTTAGAAAAATCTCCCTGTGAAACTCCCTGCCAATCCAAGATTAAAACCTTCTAGATGCTATTGTGCTGTTCCTCATTTAAACACCTGCTGTTCAGCCTTGTAGTTAGAAGGAAAAGCGTGGTTTGCAAAGATTTGCAGAGTGGAAAGAATATTAAGTTAATTTATTTGATACACATTCGAACAAGATAAGTGAGATAAAAGTCTGGCGCTCAGACCTGCAGCTGTAAGGAGCAGAGAGGTGGGACATGTCTCTCATTTCAGGATTTAGAGGTAAATCAAACTAAAACATTATAAAACAATCAGTTCAGAATCAAATAGATGGAAGAAGTTTTGTTCAGAACTGTGGTTTTAATCTTTTTGTTTTTATGAACACAAAATGTTCCAAAAAGATAAAAATCATATAAACAGATTTGCTCACAATTGTATATAAGAATTTGTTCATTTTATGTTCATAAACTTGGACATTACAATCATTTTTTACAATTGACTGATTTCTAGAGAGAAAACAAAGTTAAAACATTTTTTCAAACAACTAAGATGATTATTTTTGTTTTGAAATGTGTTCAGGATGTTAGAAAATAATTACAACAACAATCATTTTTAAAAGGACTTGTGAAAATGTTCAAAATTCATGTATTGTATGATCTAAGAGAGTTGTGATGTCACCACCTGCAAATAAGATCTTTTTTTTTCTTCATACATTTTGGGTCAAATTGATCATTTTTTCCCCCATTTACCAATTAGCCAATAGGTCCAATTATCACCTCTGGTGTTACCTACATTATTAGAATTGATTTTAATTCATTGTTATAAATGATGGTTATACCTTTACTTTGAGAAGGTTTGGTTTATTCTGTATAAATTCACTGTGTGTCTGTAGTGACTATCAAATTCCAGTTTTAGTCACCATTGGGTGTGGGTGGAGGCAATGACTCGCTTCAAGCATATTGTTCAGGCGGAAAGCGCGTTTTGGGTTTATTATCCCATTTATTGATCACAATTATGCAGGGTCCAGAATGGAGATTTCTTGTCTGACAATTGTAACGGCAAATTAGTTGTGAATCTAAACCAAAACAATATTGACTCCTACAGTGTCATTTCACAAAACTTCACGTCCACGTGGAAACACCAAAAATGTTTGTTATAAAACTTTGGAAACAGTTTTCAAAAATATCCCTTTGTCTTTGAAAAATCTCTGTTTGCATGTAGAGGAAAAGTGCAAACACAGCAGAAATTGTCCCTTTTTAACAAAATATCAAGAGCATTGTATGCTAAGAGAATGTTACCTTTGTTCTTACAGACTAGCATTTTTACAGTTTTTACTGCTTTAACTGCAGCACCAGACCATTAACTCTCTTTCTTGTGTGTTTTTGCACAAATCTATGGACCTGATATATTGTCGGATAAGTTAGCAAATTGACAACACTTAAAAGCGATGTGTTACAGTACAATTGACTAACACTCAGAGCCCAAGGCTGTAGTGTACAGCAAAATAAAAAGTTCCCCACAGCAGGCGGCTAAATGTTAGTTTATTAGTTATTTACTCAAATCACTATCTTGTCAAATGAAGATTCACATGATTTGTGTCATATACACCCTTTTTTTTTTTAAATCAGAGATTTTTGTCATTGAGATCATGTTTATTTCGCCTCTTCATCAGCATTTCCGTCACTGTTTGTGCTGAAAGCTTTATTACTATTTGTCAGTTTAATGACCAAATTTAGTGCGGACACACAACATCAAAAGTGTAAGACAGAATAATACACTCTGACAAACACTGTGTGATTTCTTCCTACCACCGTGTCAACAATAGTCACACCCTTAATGGGTGCAATGTTTGCAAGCAGAACAGCATTTCCAGCAGTGAAAGGGTTGTGGAGCAGCTTTAGAGTTTAGCCTGTCTCAGCAGTGTGAAATCACACTTTCATCATGTGTTTGCACTTGTGTGTGTTATGGATTTCTGTGTGTGTGTAAATTTGGAAAAAAAAAAAAAAAAAGTGTAGCTCTCTTCAGATAAAAAAAAAAATCTGAGGCAGCATCTCTTATGCTAATGTCTTAGCTTGCCCATTCCTCATTGCATTTACATTTTCTGTCCTCATGCGATTGAAGCAACAGAGAGTAAAGCTCCACCAGCAGAAACCAGAGAAGGCTTTGTCCCTCAAACAAGCTTCGATTTATCCACCACTGTGAGAGAAATGGACGTACTTCCTGTTAGAACAGAGCTTCTTCCTCCATCCCCAACCTCTCCACCAGAAGATCACAGAGTTCCTCTCACACCAGAGGAGTTCACTCATTCAGTAAGACTCCCTGATTCCTCTCATCAGTCTGTCACTGATCATCATCATCATCACTATACAAACACAGGAGACTCCGCCCCCAGAGTTTATCATCATGCAAGTGTAGAAGAAGATTCAGAGCCAAGACATACTGAAAAAGGAGGTAAGGCAAACTCTGTAGTAGAAAGGAAAATAATCTAATTATAAATCAGGAAATAATTTCTCAGCTACCATAACAGTGTTTATGATGTGGCAGTTACTAACGTGCTCTTATACATCGTAATATTTCATGTTAAATCCCATCATAACACATGTCAGAGAGGCTTGTTCATGTTATATATGATGTGGGTGTTAAAGACAGAGTGAAAAGCCTTGAGTGTGAGGTCTGCAGAGAGAAAAGCAAAGTTTTGCAAGCATTAGAAAATCTGAGAAAGACTGGCTTCAGTTGTCATTGTGTTTGCATCATTCGGAGACATTGAGGGGATTGAGGAACATCATCCACTGGATCAGAGCGAAGAACTGACATGAAGACAAAGTAGACAGAATCAGGCCAAATCCCAAACTAACCTCACCCAAACTGCAGCAGATTACAAAATACTACATCAGCAGCATTAATGTATAAAGGGTCGAACTAGAAATAAACCATCACGTGTTGTCTGAGGTGACTGGATGTTGGTTTAGGCTTGGCGACGGCCTTGCCAGCGAGGGGGCAGATGAAGAGCTTCATCACTGTCGTGCCTTAAAAAGCCCAACAGAGCGCTCGTGCACACTCTTTCAAACTGTGCAGAACAAGCACAAACCTATAATGCTCCAACTGCTGATATGTGATGTCATCCAGTTTGGGCTGAGCTGACTGAGATTAAGATTCACCCAGAGGCAGCACAAGTTACCAATATCATATTCATTAATGCAACAGCAGCATTTGAAACAACTGATTCAAAAATCCTACTTTGCTTGTAGAGTAGTTTTCTGTGTGCGCAGCTGTGACAGATGTGTGGGACAGTGGGTCTAGAGGGTCTAGCACAGGACATGAGTAAACGAAGGCAGGGGTTACAATGATGCAATGGTGGCGAGATGCCAGTTGTGTAAAATGTTCCGGGGGATGCTGTGAGAACAGCTGCTGATGTCCTGTCTCACTGGAGCCCAAAGGAGGGGAGGGAAGGATGAAGGGGCAGTGAGTAGGCAGGAGATAGCCTAAAGGGGGCGGGGGAGAACGCAGCAAGGGAGCAGGAGGCTTGCTGATTACACCTCTCTAAAGAAAAACACATTCCCTGAGCCAAGTGCCTCAAAGGAGAACACAGATGGAAACATGCAGCTCTGTATTCTCTAGTGGTCCGGTGATCATTAGTCCCTCAATGACATCCACAGTCTGCTCCCTTCATATGATTGGTTATTTACATGTCAGCTTTTTGAGGAGGATTGTGAAGTTTTGAGTCACAATTAGTTTTAGAGTTCGCTGTCTGCATGCCTAAAACACAACACAAAGAATCTTTATAAATCTTATAAAACCATTAAAGCAAAAAGACTAAAAAATTAAGCAAGAAGCAATTAAAATTTCAGGATAATTAGCGTGTGTTAGTATTTAAAATATTTGTGGAACTGTCAGACAAAATATAATATGTCAATTTAGATTCTGCTATAATTAAAACAGGACAGCCAGAGTGTGTCATAAACCCCAAACATAAAAGCAGAGATACATCCTTCATCAGTTCACAGGAGCGTACACACTTTAACATTCATGAAATAAAGGCAAGGGCATGTCATTCCTTTCACAACCAGAGTGAAAATGCATGAAGGAGTTTCTCAGGCCTTTCTCTGACTCTTACAGCTTTTTTCCCAAGCTCAGTTCTGAGGTCCCCAATGGGGCAATCCACTGTCTGTCAGAGAGAGAGAGAAAGAAGGGAAGAAAGAGAGAAAAGTCTCAGAAGATTGGAAGATGGCAGGCGTTATCAGTAATCTTTACCTGCTGCAGCATCAGCCTAATTATAAAGTTCTCATTGTTCAGGCAGCTGAGGAAATCGCTTGTAAAATACCCCATAAGATGTCTGCTCTTGTTATGTTAATTATGACTGTGGTTTCTCAGTCTCCCACAAGTCTGAACAATATGAGAGTCATGGAGACAAAGCAACAAGCTCCTCTGAGCAGGACATGGAGAAAGAGGATGAGGAGGAGGAAGAGAAAACTTCTAAAGTGACAGGTATTTCATGTAAATCTAGTTGTAGAGTTGTACTTTTACTAGAACACAGGTAACATTGAGAGTGAACACTAACATCATAAAAATTCAAGGTCATATTTATATATTTTTTGACTGATTAGTGAGTCTGTCATTGAAAAGATTGTAATATTTGACACCTAGAGTATATATATTATACACTGTTCCAGAAAATAACTGAAGCGAATTAGAAAAGGAAAAAACAACAACAGGATGATGTAATACTTATTGAATTCATTTCATTCTTATTATTTTTACATAAATATCTTTTAACTCTATCAGACCAACACAGATTCGAGGAACTTTTACGTAAGATTCAAAACCACAAAACCACGACTTCATCTGGCCATTTCGAAAGAGAAGACGAGGAGGAACATAAAGAGAAACAAATGGAAAAAAACGGTATCTGTTTTTGATGGACTCTGTAGATTTTAGAAGCGATGCAAATAATGCAACATTTTACACACAGCTGATAATCAGTGAAATGTTGTGGTTCTATTTCTCTGTTTTTCTTTTTCAACTTTGGTACAAGTTTCTCATGAGTCTGAACAACATGAGATTCATGGCCATGGAACTACATCTTTATCAGAACACGGCAAAGAAAGACTGGAGGAAGATAAAATTGCTGAAAAGACAGGTATTTCTTTGAAATGTAGTGGTAGACTGTAAAAATATAATGAATATAGAAAAAAGTGACTTTATGCTTCATGTAGATGAGCTTCAGTCCAGTGACTGCCAACCTAAGGTCCAACCCACACTCAGAGATGGATGGTACAACTCAGAGACAAGTGATCATGTGTTTATAAAATTATTCTTTCCAAAACTTTATCTTTTCTGATTAAAATAGTAATACTTTGCTCTGCAAATCAAAGTTTATGTGCGGAAGGAGTACGGAAAACAGATGGAACTATTTCAACTTCAACTAAACAAACAAACAACAAATTTTAAAAAATGTTATAACAATCTTTATTCATCTCAAGGAAATTTAGATGAATAAATAAATTTTGCGGACCTTGATTTACCCCAACTTACCTTGGAGGTTTGTAATATTTTAGAAGCCCCTTTAAAAATAGAGGAAATCTCACAGGCAATTAAAAGCATGCCTTTGAATAAGACTCCAGGATTAGATGGTTTCCCATCAGATTTCTCTAACGTATTTGAAGATGTCTAGATGTCTACAAAGAGGCTTTTGACTTAGCTTCATTACCAAAATCTATGCACTCCACACTTATAAGCTTGATCCACAAGAAAGGATCTTTTGGATCCTAGTGGCTATCGACCTATCTCACTGCTCAATTGTGATCAGAAAATTTTTGCCAAAGCATTGGCAAGTCGTTTAAAGAAAGTTAATGGTAAGGTGATCCATGGAGACCAGTCCGGCTTCGTTCAAAATTGGCACGGCTCAGATAATATTAGATTTGTTAACTTGCAACATTATGTTTATGATTCAACTAACCCCACAATTGCTTTGTTGTTAGATGCAGCCAAATCCTTTGAATAAATTTGGCTTTGGTAATAATTTCATTACATGGAAAAAGACCTTATACAATAAGCCTAACGCTTGTGTCTTAACGAATGGTCTCATATCTGACCTGTTTGAGCTACAGAGATCCACTAGACAGGGGTGCCCTCTGAGCCCTGGCCTTTATGTAATAGTGATAGAACCACTGGCACAAAAAAATCAGGAAACATGTAGATATCCACGGTATCATGGTGGATAAACTACATCATAAACTACTGCTGTTTACAGATGATATGCTGGTGTTCCTAACACAACCTGAAAAATAATTCCAATTCTATTAGATTGCATAGAAGCTTTTGTTATCGGGATACCGGGTCAATTGGGATAAATCGGAGCCTATGTCTGGACACTGTCCTTCGTCTTTATTTAAGAAGTGGGAATTTTGTTGGTCACCTATTAGTATTAAATACCTGGGAATATATATATCAGCTGATTATAATGGCATGATTGGAAAAAATAGAGCCCTTACGTGAAAAAATAAAACGTATTTTGGTAGATGGTCCAAGTTACATCTCTCACTATGGGGAAAATAAACTCTAAAAAAATGATGATAGCACCGATGGTATTTTAGGTTTTGAGCAATATTCCCCTGTATATATAAAAGAGTCCTATTTCAAGGACCTGGATAACTTGATTCTTGAGTTCATTTAGGGCAGAGCACATCACCGTTTAAACCTGAAGAAACAACAAACAGATGTAGAAAGAGGAGGTTTTGCATTGCCCAACTTCAAGTGGTACTACTGGGTTCTTAGTATGAAACAATTGAGAGCTTGGTTGCCCAATGTTAAGAAATCAAATACCCCGGCTTGGTTTCAAATAGAATGCGAGGCTAATGGAGGTGCATCACCCTGGTCAATCTTATTTGGGATAAAGCCTAAAACTAAAAGAGAACACCCTATAACTGCAGCAGCTAAATCCATATGGATCAAACTGCGGGTCGCTGGGATTTTTTGAAGTCACCACTAGCTCCTTTGTGGAAAAACAAAAGAATTTTAGAATCAGTTGACTGGCAGAAATGGCGCAAAGGGGGGATCCTATGGGTTCAAGATCTATTCAGCTTAAGATAATTCATAGGTGGCATCAAACCCCACAATAGCTACATAAATGGAACTTAATTCCCACAGATTCTTGCTGGAGATGCCATAAACAAGGTGGATCCATCTCCCATATCCTTTGGAGCTGTTCAGCCCTTCAAGAATGGTGGGAAAATATAAAGGATATAATTTTTACAGTACTCAAAAAGAAATTCACCATTTCTGCAAAGCTTGCCATTCTGGGTTCAACTACGGAACTCCTGGACTTGTCATTTATAAATAAGAATCAGCAAGATTCCTTCTTGTCTTGGTGGTATTTGTGTTAAATGGTAGCATAATTTGTTACTAAATAAATAGCTCATTACAATACAAACAGCCCAACCTCACGTCAAATACGAACGCATTGGTCGATTATTGAAAACGACACTATATTCCGTATGCGACCCCTATCGGCTACCCTAACCTTAACCGTTCCGCTTTTTAACTTAAAGTCTTTTGCTTTACAGTGTATTTATATGTATCTTTACATTTTAAAGCTAACCGTTGTACTATAATGAGACATATTGCTGCAGAATTTTTGTTTTGTTCGGCTTAACAGAGCAAAACCTCGCGCATGCGTATTTGTCAGCTCCTCTGGGAAGGTGCGCGCATGAGTTATAGGTAGTAATTCTCTGTGGGGCCTGGAAAACGCTCTCACAGGTCGTATTTTTGGAGCTTTCAAAATCAACCTATATGATCGTATAATGTGCGGACGGGTTGAATACAAAATACGTTTGTCATGTTGTAACACAGTAGAAGCTTAAATTACCCCTTATTCATCTTTGTGTAAATGTAAAACCATGACAACTATGTAACACAAATATTTATCCATTGTAGTGTACATTAAAGCTTCATTCAGGAGAGAAAATAACCTTACAGATATTTAAAGGATCGCTCACCTCTAAATGCTGCCAGATGCTCAAGAAATGGACATTATGTAACACATAACTTCAGATCGTGATTTGTGGAAATATTCATCTGTGCAGTCAACAAGTATAATTTCTAGGAATAACATGACCTGTAATCAAATACTGGACAGAAAAAGCAGCAGAAATATGCACAAAGAATGGTGCAGAAATCCTCTTTTCTGAATGACAGACTCTCAACACGCAGAGTTCTGAGCCGAGAAACATGTAAATGTTATAAATAAAAAGCAGCTGGAGTTTAAAATGAGCTGCAGCTGTCAGGTCAACAGGATCTTACTGTGCAGCTCAGAAAAAATCAGCTGTCATGAACATTACCTTTTCACAGCTGTAACCACAAAAACACGCACACTCATGCATTTACAATTTGACTTAGTCATAATATTTTCACCCTTTAAAAAACACAGATAATCAGAGAGAGAAATACTCACAGTGCCACCAAAGTCGCTGTCATGTGTGGTGTGGTGCAGGACCCAAACGCAGGCAGGACTTAGAGGCTCGAAGAATATGTTTAAAATGTGTTTTTATGCAGAGAAAAGGAAAGAGGCGGCTCATATTGAAAAGTGTGCTGAAATAGAAATCACATGTCAGTATTTCCCTTCAAAATATCAATCAATTTTCTTTTGTTTGTTAATGGTTTTGGCTCGTCAGACCATCGTGTGTCTGAAACACACATACAAGAGTCTGATAAAGCAACAACGACGCATGAAGACGACAGAGAGCAGGAGAGGCACGGAGAAAGAACACCTGACGTGACAGGTAGTTTCTGTGTAAGGATAGCTGAAGTGAACATGTAGTGTTGGAAATCATTTAGCAGCTGAAACTTCACTGTGTTTTAATCAGATTAAATAATCCTCCTTGAGTGAAAACAGTGGGATAGAGCTTAACATTTTACTTTTTGGGTCAGTTTCCCACAAGTCTGATGAGCATGTAGAGGAAGTTCACAGATCAACAGCTAATGGGGTTTTAAGTCTAAAAATTAACATTGTGAGAACAGATTGATGCAAAAACTACAAAAATGTCCTAAGTGGTGCAACTTGAACAGCTTTGGTAAATCTAAGGTAGCTGAAAAAAACTGAACAAATTTTTTGTTTGGTAAACAATAACTCTTATATGACAGTTTCCCACATGTTGGAAGGTCATGAACATGGGACTCAGGACCACAAAAGCACCCCATCGGAGCCCCGGGGAGAGGAACACACAGAAAACAAAACTGATAAAAAAGGTATTTTGTTGGGCTCATAGTGGTAGAGATTGTTTTGGTGTTTGTAGTTCCTTTAGGCCCAAATCCCACTAGATCACATCCCACTTAAACATGAGAAATTATCCAGAAAGTGACATAATGGGTAATAAGACGTAAAAGGAATGTTGTAAATCCATAAAACTTAAGTGCCATGGTGGTTTTTCATTGTGGTGAATGTATTGAAGTTCGAGTGCAGTGGCAGCATGTTCATAATGTGGACCCCTAATCAGGGACAGGCCTCCATAACCCTTACGCCAAGGCTACAACCCCATCTCATGGTGGTATTGTACCAGCAACAGCATTGTTTAGCTCATATTCAAGTCAAGTTTATTTATAAAGCACAATTAAAATAACCATGGTGTTAAAATTTTATAGCAGTAATAAAACACAATACAAATAAGATAAAATGATGTAAAAGATCTATAATAATTACAACACTAATAAAGTTTAAATATTTTTAAAAGCCAGAGAAAGGAGAGTTTTTAGTTCAGATTTAAAAGTGTCCAAACTAGTGCAGAATCTTATGTGTGATTGTGAACTGTTCCAGGATTTAGGTGCAGCTATTGCAAAAGCCGCTCTCCTTTTGGTTTTAGCTTACATTTTGGAACATCTAAGTGCAGCTGATAAGCTGAACTCAGAGCTCTCCTGGGCAGATGCATATTCAGAAACTCTGCAACATCACTTAGAACCTTAAAACAAGCAGCAGGATTTTGAAATCAATCGTAAAAGAGACTGGAAGCCAGTGCAGAATGGAAAGAACAGGAGTGATGTGTTCTCTCTTCTTTGTGCTAGAAAGCAAACGAGCAGCGTTCTGCACCAGCTGCAGACGCTGCAGTGAAGAATGATCTAAACCAACATAAAGAGAGTTGTAGTAATCTAGCCTTGATGTAATAAAAACATGAACAGCTCTTTCTAGATCATTTCTGTAAAGATAAGGCTTGAGTTTTCCCAATAGCCTTAAATGATAGCTGCTCTGTTTAACAGATTTAAAAACACCATTAAAAATGACAGAATACTCTTAAAGAGGAACAGCATTTGAAAGCAAGAGGACGTATAAAACAAAAGTAAGGCCTTTGAAAACCCCAAAACTGTGTCCTCAGTCTTATTTTCATTTAAATGTAAACATTTTAGATCCAAGATTTAATGTCCATTAGAACAGAGAGTGAGGGCTGTGGGCACTCCTTCCAGTCTAACCTGAGATGGGAGGTACATCTGAATGTCATCCTCCTGTCTGAGGGTCGCTTTGTCATCAGACAGATTGTCTACTCCGGGGAGCATCTCTATTGTGGTTGGTGGCTGTCACAGGCAGGTTTTTGTGGCACTGCCTTTGTCCCCCTAAGACTTAGGAGACATTGGGTTTTTGCAGTACAAAATCCAGGGTGAGCATATACAATATAAACAACAGGGGGCCAAGAATGGACTTTTGAAGGACAAATCAGGAGACACAGCAGGTAGTGAGGGAGCAACAATCTGCACCCACAGTCCTCTTGGTTTAAGTAAGTCTCTCATAGCAGCAGAATAGCAAAAGCCCATTCACAGAAGGTAGAAATGAGCCACTCAAAATGACAGAAAGTCATGTCATTCATACCAAAAGACCGCTTTGCTTCCCCGTCTTCTCCGGCATTTTTTATGAGGGAGCATGCAAGGTGGAGGTACACTGGTTGTTTGTCCATCAAAAACATACTTTGAAGGCAGTCAAGTCTCAGCTGAATGAAAAACGAACATCGAACAAAAGAACCAGAACTGAGGGAAAGCCAAACATTCTGGCACCATCTTGCTCTTGGTCTCCATCAACCCTAGTCATGCCACATGGAGTCATAGTGCAGTGTGATTAAGGGAATGCAAGAGATTGTCATGATTTGACTTGAGAATGTATTGAATGTGGTGACACAGAAAACAGCACAGGGCTCATGACCACGGTCCAACTTCATCTGAACATCAAGAGAAAACTGGTATTTGCTTTGAAACTATTGTAGTTCTACCTTTAGAGAAAACCTATAGTAGTAGAAATGAAAAGTAGTCAATAATCATGTTGAGAAAACCCTGACATCTAAATGCAGAAAATGACCTGTGACAGAAAACTGGCAGAGATTCATCTCAGTGTCTGCTTTCTTCCTGGCTTTGCTTGTGACAATGGCTGTGTTGTGACAGTTTCACACATGTTTGAGGCACATGAGAGCCATGGACACAAAACACCCTCTTCAGTTGAGCTACATGAAGATAAAGATGATGAAGAAGAGATGCATAAACAGGGAGGAGGTATTTATTCATGTAGGGAAGTAGTTAAAATGTTTTTGGTCTATGGAAGGAAACCAGAGTATCTGGAGAAAACTGCACTCAGTCTAAGCTGGGAGTCGCAAGTAATGAACAATTCAACTCAATTTATTTTTATTTATAAAGTCCCAGTTCGTAATGAAAGTCATTTCACTTCACAGAAATATTAAATCAGTTAGTAAAAAAGAAAACATTTTTTATCTAAGGAACCGACCGATTGGGTTGAATTATCACTCCCTCATCCTACCAGCAGGAAGGTCTGAGGCTGGACACCCGGTTAGAGCTGGTATGCACATTGTTTTCTCTGCAGACTCTGGTTTCCTCCAATAGATCAAAAATATATGTGTTAGCTTAATTGGCTATGAGTGTTGGCGTGAATGGTTGTTTGTCTCTATGTGACCGTGAGATGCACTGGCCGTAGTACCTGGGTTGTAATCCCACCTGGACCCCTTGACCCTGAACAGAATGAAAGAAATATAAGAAATAGATAGTTTATAGACAGTCAACTAGATTAATTACTGTAGAAGTAGAAAGTTACAGCTGGTGCTGTATATATTTTTGTTCGTACTGTAATAACTGTTGTGTTTCAGCTCACCACAAAAATGTACATGAGGCCAGTGGCCACAAAACAGCAACCTCATCTGATCCTAACGAGGGCAGCAAAGGGAAGGACAATGAAAAAGATCCAGTAATAGAAGGTATTTTATTAAAATGTAGCAGGAAAAAAATAGATTTAACTGTAGTTTATTTCTACTGCAGTCAATACAGAGTTAGTGCACCTTGCATTTCGAGAAAGTTTAAACACTGGATGATGGAGAAAACAAATTTTTTCATTCACCTCTCAAGATTTTGTTTGTTTTATTCATGAAAACTCTTTTGTTTTAGTTTCTCACAAGCCCGAACAACACGGACATGAGAGCCATGAGCATAAAACAAGTTCATCAGAGCGTGGGAATGAGGAGCCTGAGGGTATAGGTATATTTTTCACTGTAAGACATTGAGTTCTTCATAATACACGCTACAATAATCTGGGTTATTGATGTTTTATTGAAACTGAAATTTAATTGAAACAACCTCAGTGAAATTTCTCAAAGTTTTCTAAATGCCAGCTGCAAAACAAACCCAGTTGAGTTTAGATTAAAGAACTAACTACTAACTCAAAGAAAATATTTCCTGTAACATGGAGCTGTAGTTTATTTTATTTGTTTTTTCAGCAGTTTTACTCTAAACGTACGATGCAGAGCTGTAAATGTACATTTCATGTCTAAAAAAAAATTAATATTTTATACATATATATTTATTCATGTATACAATATATGTTTAGATAGTTGGAAAAAGGTTGTTTAAAACGTGGACTTTTAAAAATAATTACAATAATAATAACAATAATGTTTCATGAGTTCTCATAAATCTGATGAGTATTTTTGTGGAACTCAGAGCCTAAAAAGTTTGTTTCATGGAGGAGAAGAGAAGAAAACAAACAGAAAAGACAAGCGTACCAGTGGCTTTTTTTGGATCTAGTATCAATGACAGTCAGCTAATGCTGCATTCCACTTACTGCAGAAGTTAGATCAAGGAGTGACATCAGATCTGACTTAATTGAGTTCCATTTGTAAACCAGAAACCAGCAGGACAGGATAGGACAAGACCTACAGGTTAACTACCATTAGTAATATAAGTCGGTGACAATGTTTTTTATACATACAAACAGTAAAGCAACATGACATGAACATGGACAGTACTGTATGTGTGACTGAAACCAAACCAACATGACTGAAAATAAAAAGTTTCTTACTGCTGCTATCACAACTTCTCATGCACAAGGTGACCATCTTGTATTTCAAAGTCATGATGCTGGAGAAACTCACACTTCTCTAGTTGGAATTCCAATTTGCTTTCTTGGATGGGGGGTGGCGGGGGGGCACGTTGTGGACTGTGGTAATAAAGTAATAGATATGAGTCGTGAATAATTAAAGAAGCATCTGAAAAAGGCAACAGTGAATGTATGAATAATGTCTACATTTTTGTTTTGTCGTGTTAATTGTTATGTCAGGCCATCATATATCAGAGGAACATCTGCACAGATCTCATAACCATAAAACATCTCAGCAGAAGGAAGATGAACATGTTGAGAGACAACATGAAAAGGAAGGTACTTCTTATACATCTAGTGGTAGTTATCCTTTGTGTTTTGCTAAATGTAGTGTAGCAGTAGATGAACCATGTGTTTACCTTTTCTTATCAAGGAAATAAAGGTATGTGGCTGAAAAGCTAAACTCAAATTCATAATGAAAGAAAGGTTTTGGATATGCTGAAGTATACACTCACTCGCCACTTTATTAGGTACACCTCGCTAGTACTGGGTTGGACCCCCTTTTGCCTTCAGAACTGCCTTAATCTTTCATGGTATAGATTCAACAAGGTAATGGAGACATTCCTCAGAGAATTTGGTCCATATTGACATGATGGCATCACACAGTTGCTGCAGGTTTGTCAGCTGTACATCCATGATGAGAATCTCCCATTCCACAACATCCCAAAGGTGCTCTATAGAAGAGGTGACAAAAGTCAGGCCTTGAGGGCCACTATCCTGCATGTTTTAGATTCAACACACCTGATTCCAATCTGCAACATCTCAGCAAGTCCAGCAGAACCCTGTTAGCGACCCGTTCATCTGCATCAGGTATGTTGAAGCAGAGGAACATCTAAAACATGCTGGATATTGGCCCTTGAGGCCTGGAGTTGGACACCCCTGCTCTATAGGATTGAGATCTGGTGACTGTGGAGGCCATTTGAGTACAGCAAATTCATTTTCATGTTCAAGAAACCAGTCCGAGATGATTCAAGCTTTATGACATGGTGCATTATCCTGCTGGAAGTAGCCATCAGAAGTTGGGTACACTGTGGTCATAAAGGGATGGACATGGTCAGCAACAATACTCAGGTAGGCTGTGGCGTTGTAACGATGCTCAGTTGGTACCAAGGGGCCCAAAGAGTGCCAAGAAAATATTCCCCACACCATTACACCACCACCACCAGCCTGAACCGTTGATACAAGGCAGGATGGATCCATGCTTTCATGTTGCTGATGCCAAATTCTGACCCTACCATCCGAATGTCGCAGCAGAACTCGAGACTCATCAGACCAGGCAACATTTTTCCAATCTTATGTTTTCCAAATTTGGTGAGCTTGTGCAAATTGTAGCCTCAGTTTCCTGTTCTTAGCTGACAGGAGTGACACAATGTGTGGTATTCTGCTGCTGTAGTCCATCTGCCTCAAGGTTCGACGTGTTATGTGTTCAGAGATGCTCTTCTACATACCTTAGTTGTAACAAGTGGTTTTTTGAGTTACTGTTGCCTTTCTATCAGCTCAAAACAGTTTGGCCATTCTTCTCTGACCTCTGGCGTCAACAAGGCATTTCCGCCCACAGAACTGCCGCTCACTGGATATTTTTTCTTTTTCGGACCATTCTCTTTAAACCCTAGAGATGGTTGTGGGTGAAAATCCCAGTAGATCAGCAGTTTCTAAAATACTCAGTCCAGCCCGTCTGGCACCAACAACCATGCCACGTTCAAAGTCACATAAATCACCTTTCTTCTCCATACTGATGCTCGGTTTGAACTGCAGCAGATCATCTTGACCATGTCTACATGCCTAAATGCACTGAGTTGTCGCCATGTTATTGGGTGATTAGAAATGTGCATTAACGAGCAGTTGGACAGGTGTACCTAATGAAGTGGTCAGTGAGTGTATATTTAAAACATAAAAAAGAAAGGATTCATCCTAAAGGTTTTGTCCACAAACCTTTTTTACCCACTTTTTCAATAGTCAAATAGTTATACACCACAATTTAGAAAGTGTTAGAAACAATTCACCAAAAAGCAGCTTTTTATTTTTTTTTTGTTTTTTTCTTTCATAGCTTCCATAACCTTCAGCCAAAGTTGAACAGAAATCTAAAAACAGCTGTACAACAATTATTATTAATTCACTTTTGTTCACAACAACTGTGGTTTGACAGGCCATCACACATCTGGGGAACATGAAATTCAAGGTCACAAAACGTCTTCCGAGCATGAAGAGGAGGGAGGTATCTCACCAGTTTTATTTAGTGCCTTTGAATATTCTTAGCAGCTTTGTAGCACAAGTGAAGTGAACTTCTTTAATAGTGTAATGTTTCTAATAACTCAGTTTTCCACAAGCCTGATGGACACATACGTGAACCTCATGGTCACAAAACAACAGTTTCATCAGAGCATGGACAAAATACCGACAATGGGGGACATATGGACAGTAATATTGAAAGAACAGGTATTTCCTTCATAGTTCTGGTTAACAAGTAGTGCAACTTCAGCAGAATATAGAAAAATGCTAATCAAAATACTACAAGCAGCATATGTGGATCTGAATGTTTAATTCTAATGTTGTCGAAAACTAGTGTGCCAGTTACCCACATGTATGAGAGACAGAATCATGGTCACAACTACAGGCTCATACGGACATGAAGAAAACAAACATACATACAGTAGTGTTGAAATGACAGTTATACAGTTCAGATTCGGAAGTAGTAGCCATGTTCCTTTAAACTGTAGTCAGAGGAAGGAGAAAACTCACCCCTGAAAATGTAAAAGTTCGTAAAGTAGATCTTTATTGGAAATGTTATATCAGACCTGCACGAGTCTCATAGGCATACAGATAAGAGTGAGAAAACACATTGAAAGGAGAGGTAGTTTTTAAACATTTATGGTCTAATATTAACATATGTTGCAGTTTTACAGAAATGAGACCCTGAAAAATGAACTACAAGCAACAAATACAGCATCTTTATATATGTCTACCTGCAAAATAAATCATTTCAGACCCTCACAATGGTCATGGAGATGTGCACGAGAGTCACGGACACAAAACAAGCTCACATGGACATGGAGAAGATGATTATACACAGCAAAATGTTGAAAGGAGAGGTAGTTTTTAATTTTCTTTTAAACTCTAGTGATAGAAAATAGAATATGAATTAGACAGATTTAAATAAAAATAAGCCTCTGAAAACTGAAGTTCAAACAAATAATTGTAACCATAATGAAAATATTTTTTCAGACCCTCACAAGTCTCACAGACATGTTCATGAGAGTCATGAAGAAAAAGCTACAGACTCACATGGACATGAACATGCAGAAGAAGAGCATCCACATCAAAAGATTGAAAGGACAGGTAAAACTTTAACCAGTAGATAAATTAAAGATACAGTCAACTAAAAAGATGAAGTAAAGATATTTCAATTAATGTGTATTTGTAATTTTTGTGCAGTCTACACAGAAACTGTGGAAATGTCATGACTTAGCTTAGACCCAAACGCAAAGAGAAAGCTCATACACAAAATAAGATAACAACAAACTTTAATAAGGAAAAATGAAAATGCTGACGGGGCAGCAAACTTACAGTGGAAGAGGAAGAACACAAGGAACCAGAGAGAGGACCAATTGACAAATAATCCACGAGCGACGAAACATAACTAGACACCATCTTATATACAAACAGGAAACAAAAGGATTAGATGACTAAACTGGAAACACCTGAGCCAAAAACACAAAGTTACTGTGGACACACAAGGGCAACAGGAAGTACAAACTCTAACCAAAATAAAGCAGGAAATAGAGATAAGACACGACCAGAGAATGGAACATATGAGCACTGGGGAGACGAGGAGGAAACAAGAAAATACAAAACCCCATAAAATGATAAACAAAACCCAGAGACCTAACAGGAAATACTTTTTTATAGTTTTAGAAACATTTTTTTTTTTACAAAGGGTTTCAGTGAGAAAAAAAACTTTAAAGGTCCTGTATCCTACTATTTTATAGCTTTCAACGTCTGGGAAAGACATACAGTATATGATAAAGTCTTACCTTTGGTGTTATACAGTATTTGTTTGTCCTGAAATATAACTTATATTCTCGAGTTATTCTCCGACCAGGAAGTAAAACGCTCGGTTTACCTAAAATCCCGCCTCTCCCCCTGTGAGTGTCGCCCATTTCATGACGTAGCCTTGAGCTATGTAAATACAATCGTGAAAAAATTCTTGTAACTCTCTCAGACAAATGCACATTTATGCAGAGACATTTTTAGAAAGTAAAATACTACAAAACGGTGGTGCTTAGTGTCTTGCTTCAGACTCTCGCAGCTCGGGGCGCGTGTGTGTCTAATTTGTGGGGGCAGTGCAGACACACCGGGCACTTCCTTATGTTACATTGTTACATCACTATGTTACAGTCAGTCGTTTTTCAGGTGAGAGTGGAGCAGCTGCAGAGCACAGGATTCAGGAGGATTACTGGGAAATATATGTATTAAAGCAATACTAAATAACTTTTCCACAGCCATGTCTCAGACGGCAGTTGCTCGAATGGGTTTTCTGTTGAAATATGCTAACTTTTGAGATGTGCTACCGATTTTTTCTGCACATGTGCCGTTTCACAGTCTTGACTGCAATAAACAGATTTATAGTTTATTTTTGTTTGGGGTTAAAGCAGTACTGAATAACTTGTAAAACTTTAAGCTACAATTTTGAAACTTGTCTAAGTGGATTCTCACCTAAAAACATGTTCATCTTCATATTAGACAGTCTGGATGCCTCCGGTGACTTTACAATAGACTAAATAACCTCCATAAGTCGGGTCTCAGCCGGAAGTGGTGTTCTGGTGATTTATGCTGCCCCCAAGAAAAATGCCGCCACAGTACGAAATGAGACCTTATTTCATAATGAGATGTCATTAGAAGTTTATACAGTATTCTTGTTAATGGTGAGTGTGTCCTGTTAATTTTTTAAGCAAATTTGTATGATCCTTCCCAGATATTTTCTATATAAAAGCTCTCTGGGCCCTTGGCGGCCATTGTTGGGTCCTTCTCCTCTGCGTGTGTCCAAACATTTGCCTGTCGCTCTGACAATGCAAAGAAGGTAAAAATAACATCATATTTCGTGTTTCTGTCCTGGGAGAATTTATTTGATAGGTAAAATGTATTTATGGAAAAATATAGAAACAAAAATAAACGATAAATCTGTTTATTGAAGTCAAGACTGTGTGTAGCACCTCAACAGGTAGCATATTTCTGCAGAACACCGGTTCCAGCAATGTGGAAAAGTTATTTAGTGCTGCTTTAAAGGTCCTGTATCCTGCTATTTTACAGCTTTCAACATCTGAGATAGACACTTATATGATAAAATGTTACTGTTGGTGTTATATAGTCTTCATTTGTCCTGAAATACAACTTATATTCTCAAGTTATTCTCAGACCAAGAAGTAAAACACTCAGTTTACCTAAAATTCCCATCTCTCCTCCAGCCCCCCTCCTCGTTAGTGCTGCCCCTCGAGCTGCCTGAATAAAATGGTGAATAAATTCCTGTAACTCTCACAGCCAAATGAACATTTTCACTGAGACATTTTTAGAAAGTAAAATACTACAAACGGTGGTGCTTAGTGTCTTGCTTCAGACTCTCGCAGCTCGGGGCGCGTGTGTGTCTAATTTGTGGGGGCAGTGCAGACACACCGGGCACTTCCTTATGTTACATTGTTACATCACTATGTTACAGTCAGTCGTTTTTCAGGTGAGAGTGGAGCAGCTGCAGAGCACAGGATTCAGGAGGATTACTGGGAAATATATGTATTAAAGCAATACTAAATAACTTTTCCACAGCCATGTCTCAGACGGCAGTTGCTCGAATGGGTTTTCTGTTGAAATATGCTAACTTTTGAGATGTGCTACCGATTTTTTCTGCACATGTGCCGTTTCACAGTCTTGACTGCAATAAACAGATTTATAGTTTATTTTTGTTTGGGGTTAAAGCAGTACTGAATAACTTGTAAAACTTTAAGCTACAATTTTGAAACTTGTCTAAGTGGATTCTCACCTAAAAACATGTTCATCTTCATATTAGACAGTCTGGATGTCACGGGCTCAGTGATTTTGTTGACCCACATTGCAGGACTCAGACTCAGACAGCGTTTCAGGTGCAAAAGTGAAAGGTTTATTTACAACGTGGAGTTCAATATATACAGTGCAGTGAATGTGCTCGGTGATCAGGTGCGCCAGGGGAATTCTCAGCACTGTAAGGGAGACGAGAGTTAGTCTTGAAGTCACTGAGACTGATTGAGAAATCTTGCACAAGGAGAGTCTTGAACTCACGAAAGGAGGCAGGGGATAGCACGTGAGAGGAGGGCAGGTCCAGTGCGGTGCTGTGCAGGGAGAGGGTGAGTCCAGGATGGAGGAGCCCAGGTGGATAGACGCAGGAGGGAGACAGATCAGGTTCCAGGCGACCAGACACTGTACACAGATGGGATCTCGGGACACACGAGGAGCAGGGCGAACAATCCTGAGGAGAGCAGGTTAGTTGCACAACAAAACATCCAACTAGGATTAGGTTACTCGGACTAGAAATGTTCTCGGAAAATACTCAGAAGAATCACAAGGATCGGCACAAGGGAAGCTACCATTCAGGTCAACAACCAGGCGCTGAATGAACGGCCGCGTCTGGCTTAAGTAGTGCCCTGCTCCTCATCAGCGCTGATCGCCTCCAGGTGTAGACAATCTGCCTCACGCTCCCGCGCAGCTCCTCCTGCAGACAATTAACTCACCCAACACAGAGAATACAGCACACACAGACACTGAACCTGACACTGGATGCCTCCGGTGACTTTACAATAGACTAAATAACCTCCATAAGTCGGGTCTCAGCCGGAAGTGGTGTTCTGGTGATTTATGCTGCCCCCAAGAAAAATGCCGCCACAGTACGAAATGAGACCTTATTTCATAATGAGATGTCATTAGAAGTTTATACAGTATTCTTGTTAATGGTGAGTGTGTCCTGTTAATTTTTTAAGCAAATTTGTATGATCCTTCCCAGATATTTTCTATATAAAAGCTCTCTGGGCCCTTGGCGGCCATTGTTGGGTCCTTCTCCTCTGCGTGTGTCCAAACATTTGCCTGTCGCTCTGACAATGCAAAGAAGGTAAAAATAACATCATATTTCGTGTTTCTGTCCTGGGAGAATTTATTTGATAGGTAAAATGTATTTATGGAAAAATATAGAAACAAAAATAAACGATAAATCTGTTTATTGAAGTCAAGACTGTGTGTAGCACCTCAACAGGTAGCATATTTCTGCAGAACACCAGTTCGAGCAACGGCTGTCTGAGACAAAGCCGCGGAAAAGTTATTCAGTACGGCTTTAATAAGGATATAGCATTACAACAAGGTTTAAAGCTCCAAAAAATGGATTTTGCATGATAAAGGACCTTTAAATAAAGATAAGCCTCAGAAAATTCAAGTACAAACAAATACCTATAATCATAATGAAAATATTTTTCAGACCTTCACAAGTCTCACAGACATGTTCATGAGAGTCATGAAAAAAAAGCTACAGACTCACATGGACATGAACATGCAGAAGAAGAGCACCCACACCAAAAAGTTGAAAGTACAGGTAGTTCTTAAACTTTTAAAGTTTAATAATTAACAAAAATGAACTACAAGCAACATATACAACATCTTTATATATGTCTACCTGCAAAATAAATCATTTCAGACCCTCACAATGGTCATGGGGATGTGCACGAGAGTCACGGACACAAAACAAGCTCACATGGACATGGAGAAGATGATTATACACACCAAAATGTTGAAATAACAGGTAGCTTTAAAAGAAATTTAAACTCTAGTGATAGAAAATAGAATATGTATTAGATAGATTTAAATAAAAGTAAGCCTCTGAAAACTGAAGTGCAATCAAATAATTGTAATTTCATGAAAATATTTTTTTCAGACCCTCACAAGTCTCACAGACATGTTCATGAGAGTCATGAAGAAAAAGCTACAGACTCACATGGACATGAACATGCAGAAGAAGAGCATCCACATCAAAAAGTTGAAAGTACAGGTAAAACTTTATCCCGTAGATAAATTAAAGATACAGTCAACTAAAAAGACCAATATTTAAAGATATTTCCCAACCTTGTTGCTTGTTTTTGGTGTATAATCGAGGCAGCATTACTGCTCTACTCACAGACACATTGTTTTTATAGCATTTTAGGTTTTCCCTGTTTTCCTGTGGATAATGACATTTCTCTAAACAATGCTGTTTTTATGAGACTATGTAAAAAAAAAAAAAAACAGTAACAAAAAGATTGTTTTGGAAAAACTGTGTTTTCGTGTAGACGAGGCCTTAATGGCAATAATTATTTCAGACCCTCACGAGTCTCAGAGACATGTACATGAGACTTCTGGACACATCGTAACAGCCTTACATGGAAATGAGGAGCAGATACACAACGTAGTTGAGCGAACAGGTATGTGTTTTAGACATCTTTTTTAGTAGGCATAGAAACATGCAGTATAGAAATGTGTTAAACTATTAGGTAACTAAAGTAGAAACAATTTCAGATTCTCATATGTCACATGGACACGTTCATGAGAGACACGGCCATACATCCGCAACATCACACGGGCATGGAGAGGAGGAGCATACACATAATACAGCTGAAAGGACAGGTATGTCATTCTGACTGCTTTAAATTTAAGCTTCAGAAATAAACGGTAGATTAATTTATCAAACTGACCCAAAAAAATCTGAAGCAGCAAGATATTTTTCTCTATGCCAACATTAAAGGGACATAAGGCAAGATTTGTGAAAAACTACACATGCATTTCCAGTTTATTCAATGCCGCATAAATATTGGATATGCGTTCGGTTCATGGAGGGAACTTCAGCTGCATTTGGGAGTGAAAACGGATGCTGACATGGCTCATTTCCTTGTGACCAGGTGAGAAAACATTATAGGTCGTGTTTAGAGCCTGATACAGTATGAAAATGATGAGATCAAATCAAATAACAGAGTGGAGAGACCTGACATGAAGTATGTTAGCCTCCCCGGTGCAGTGCTGTGAAGACGAACAGTCTGTAAAGTGTCTGTGCGCGCTCCCGTGCCGGCTTGGCTGGTGGCTGCAGTTAGCCACAGCGCCTGTCGCGGCAGCACTGAGTCAGATTTTGTAAAGCTGCCTTAAGTTCCTTTAATTTTAGGCATGCATTTGCAAACACAGTCCAGCCAGATACAGGCTTTAATAACAACATTCATTTCAGATCCTCACATGTCACACGGACATGTTCATGAAACTCATGGACACAAATCTGCAACCTCACATGGACATGGAGAGGAAAAGCACACACATCCAAACATTGAAAGAACAGGTAAACCTTTAGCTTTTTAACTGTAGTGGTAGAAACATGCAGTAGAAGGGATTATGGAAGTAAAAACAACTAAAGCCAGAATCTCACTGGGTTGCACCTATTACCTCAATTTACATCGGGCGCATTAGCGGCACGTTACAGCAGCGCCACGGAGTCTACGGAGTGGTTTACACTAGGCATGTTTCAGGTGCGTCCCAGAAACGTCTCACCGCTCCGTGCCACTAAAGATAGGGTTAGGTTCTATTTTTGATGCGACACGCTTCCAAAATGCATCAAGCTTCAACAGTTAATATAGGGTTAACAGGAAAATGCCCATGCAGCAGCCAGTAAATTTCAAAATAAAATACATGAGCAGATTTGTGATAACTACATCATTAAGTACGACGCAAGGATCTCGTTTGCTATTTACATTAACCATATGTCTTCCATCCGAATCGAAACATTAAAAACTAAACAGAACCAAATACTTCCATGCCGGCGTCTATTGTTGTTACGGCGATATCACATGTGATTTTGTGATCTCGCAAGTCAACTCAGTGGACTGCACCACTGACATGCCCGGTGTAAATTAGCAACAAACTGCTCTTCCATCAGAATTTTGTTAGAATCATGCTGATTTAGTACATATGACACTTTTGCAAGAGCTTTTACATACAGACAGGACAAGTTGAGATTGTTAGCAAAATGTTTTTTTTTTTCTAATTTAGTCAGAATTTTGTGTGTTAAATATGTCTCAAGTTGTTGAATGTAATCAACACCAGGGAGATTTTCTGTAGCATGAAAAATTAGAGAACTCTTGCAAAAGTATTGAGACATTTTCGAAACTCCTTTGATGTTTATGAGTTGTCGCTAACTGCCACAGCACAGTGAGATACAGGCTTTAATAACATCATTAATTTCAGATCACCACATGTCACACGGACATGTTCATGAAACTCATGGACACAATTCAGTGACCTCACATGGACATGGAGAGGAGAAGCACACACATCGAAATACCGAAAGGACAGGTAAAAAACTGAAGGAATGGGTATTACCTATAGTATCTTAGACTCTAAACAGATTTAAAACAGATTTCTATGAATATTTACCCATTATCTCAGTGGCAACATCAATTTCAGATCCTCACGCGTCACATGGACATGCACATGAGACTCACGGACACAAATCAGCAACATTCTCAAAGTATGAAGAAGAGAGGCATAATGAAGGTATCTGATAATATCAGCTTTTTATGGAAGACAATCTTTCTTCATGAGCTACACTTGGTTAATCCAGGTCGAACTGTTGTTTTGCTTGTGATTGACCAGCTGTCCATAATTCTAAAGAAAACGTTCACGGCCACAAAACAATATCTGGACATGGCGAGAGAAATGGGGGGAACAGGGAAGGTGAGGAGAGAAGTATTCTTCTTATAACTAAACACCATAAACACCAGTCATAACTCTGCTGATTGTGGTGTTTCAGTCTTCCATATTTTTGAAGAGCATACACACAGCAGTCATGGACATAAAACAACATCTGGGCATGGAGGGGTGGACTATCACGACCACAGACGCATGAAAACTGGAAACAAAGGTAATTTGTTTTATCTAGTCAGCTGATCTAGAGTATAAAGCTGTAGTATTGAGCTATAAATGCCACATTACCTGCAGTAAAAGCTCAGTAGATATACTTTTACCAATAATTGAGCTTGGCAACATACAGTGAAAGTGGAGAACTTATTTCCTTTAGCTAAACGATTGTCTGTCGGTAAGCATGAGCCATAATGCTAAATCTTGATCTGTTCGCAGTAGCAATTCCACACTGTTTTTATCTGAGACATACAAAGATGCTTAATACAAGAAAAAAACTGCATCAAAGGTTAATTAGAATGAGCAGGTTTGAAGCAAATTACATTACTGTGTTTAAATGATCAGAAAACTATAAAATTGTTGTGAGTTTTATGTTCTATTTTGTTAAAACATTAAAATTAGAAAAACGTTTCTCCTATAACTGTAGCTATTATGAACTTTCTAGTAGCTCCTTTGGCTGTGCATTTTGGGAAAAACAGCTACACATAATCCATGCTGCATCAATATAAATTGATTTTTTGAGTTGTTGCTCATTTGCAGGGCACAAATTCTTTGAAAAACCTGAGAGGGAAAGAGGTGGTCATGAGAACACAAGACACGTTTTTAGGAAAGAGGAAGAAGACAGACTGGAGAATGAAAGAATTAAACACAAAGGTAGAATTTGAGTGTCACTTAGTGATCCATAATTTAAGATGCTGGTTTAAATCTGAAAAAAAATAAGTCAGATTAAAGCGCATCTCATGTGTTTGGTAGAGGTAGTGTTAATAGAGTTTATTGTTTTTCTCTAGACATCTTTGACATGAATTCAGACTCACTGTTACTTTGAAATTTTATATACAGTGGGGCAAAAAAGTATTTAGTCAGCCACCAATTGTGTAAGTTCTCCCACTTAAAAAGATCAGAGAGGCCTGTAATTTTCATCATAGGTATACCTCAACTATGAGAGACAAAATGAGGAAAAAAAATCCAGAAAATCACATTGTCTGATTTTTAAAGAATTTATTTGCAAATTATGGTGGAAAATAAGTATTTGGTCAATAACAAAAGTTAATCTCAATACTTTGTTATATAGCCTTTGTTGGCAATGACAGAGGTCAAACGTTTTCTGTAAGTCTTCACAAGGTTTTCACACACTGTTGCTGGTATTTTGGCCCATTCCTCCATGCAGATCTCCTCTAGAGCAGTGATGTTTTGGGGCTGACGCTGGGCAACACAGACTTTCAACTCCCTCCAGAGATTTTCTATGGGGTTGAGACCTGGAGACTGGCTAGGCCACTCCAGGACCTTGAAATGCTTCTTACGAAGCCACTCCTTCGTTGCCCGGGCGGTGTGTTTGGGATCATTGTCATGCTGAAAGACCCAGCCACGTCTCATTTTCAAGCCCTTGCTGATGGAAGGAGGTTTTCACTCAAAATCTTACGATACATGGCCCCATTCATTCTTTCCTTTACACGGATCAGTCGTCCTGGTCCCCTTGCAGAAAAACAGCCCCAAAGCATGATGTTTCCACCCCCATGCTTTACAGTAGGTATGGTGTTCTTTGGATCCAACTCAGCATTCTTTCCCCTCCAAACACGACAAGTTGAGTTTCTACCAAAAAGTTCTATTTTGGTTTCATCTGACCATATGATGTTCTCCCAATCCTCTTCTGGATCATCCAAATGCTCTCTAGCAAACCGCAGACGGGCCTGGACGTGTCCTGGCTTCAGCAGGGGGACACGTCTGGCACTGCAGGATTTGAGTCCCTGGCGGCGTAGTGTGTTACTGATGGTAGCCTTTGTTACTTTGGTCCCAGCTCTCTGCAGGTCATTCACTAGGTCCCTCCGTGTGGTTCTGGGATTTTTGCTCACCGTTCTTGTGATCATTTTGACCCCACGGGGTGAGATCTTGCGTGGAGCCCCAGATCGAGGGAGATTATCAGTGGTCTTGTATGTCTTCCATTTTCTAATAATTGCTCCCACAGTTGATTTCTTCACACCAAGCTGCTTACCTATTGCAGATTCAGTCTTCCCAGCCTGGTGAAGGTCTACAATTTTGTTTCTGGTGTCCTTTGACAGCTCTTTGGTCTTGGCCATAGTGGAGTTTGGAGCGTGACTGTTTGAGGTTGTGGACAGGTGTCTTTTATACTGATAACGAGTTCACACAGGTGCCATTAATACAGGTAACGAGTGGAGGACCGAGGAGCCTCTTAAAGAAGTTACAGGTCTGTGAAAGCCAGAAATCTTACTTGTTTGTAGGTGACCAAATACTTATTTTCCACCATAGTTTGCAAATAAATTCTTTAAAAATCAGACAATGTGATTTTCTGGATTTTTTTTCCTCATTTTGTCTCTCATAGTTGAGGTATACCTATGATGAAAATTACAGGCCTCTCTGATCTTTTTAAGTGGGAGAACTTACACAATTGGTGGCTGACTAAATACTTTTTTGCCCCACTGTAACTGCTAAGACCAAAACTTCCTAACTGAACCTGATCATATTGTTAATATTATGACTAACTTGTGTAAATGTATCCTAAAGTCTAGTTCAAATACTTTACTTTGTATTTTTTGTTATTTTCCTCCAATAAATCACACAACACATTTTATTCTCACTTGTTATTTTTAAAATGACTCAGCTCCGATTTTATGCACTATATGAAAATTTTATTCAAATTGATATTTTTCCAAGTTCTTTTATCAACGATCATTTTTATAAAATCTTACTTGACTCAACTATGTCCAACCAGTTAAGAGACACTGCAATAGCTACAGAGCTAGTCAGATTAAAGAACAAAGCAAATGCCTCTAATCCACACCACCTAATCCAGATTAGACCTTTCTATTGTCCTAATGCTGTCCTCTAGATCTATGGTTCTCAAACTGTGGCACAAGTACCACTGGTGGTGCTTGGGATCTTTAGTGGTACTTTGAAGAAATGTTGGTAACAATTATTTGCAAAGAAAAGATAATTGTCTTAAACTGAACTGGGATGTAGATCTAAAAATTTGAGACAGCAAAAAACAAACAAAAAACCTGAGTGGTTCAAATAAACCATGGTCTTTGCTCCAAATGGAAACTTCTCAAAACAAATATGTAAAAAATTATAAAGAATCACAGTTCAAAGTCGACACCTCAGACCTTAAACCCCTTACCTTCACCCTTCAACCAGAATTAAAGTTAAAGGTTTGGCTGCTTGCTTGTTTATGTCAGATATGAATATAACGATGCTACTCTAAGATCTGAGTGTGATTTGTGGTGGTACTTGTTACAAAGTTTGAGAACTCCTGCTCATCCAGACTCCAGCTTAATGTAAAGGTCTGTAGGACTCTGATGCATAAGGAATGATATGGAGATTAATCTTAAACAAAGATGTCTTGATTCCTCAAGGGCTACTGAAACTATTGATCTCAGGAGAGCCACAGGTCAAACAGTTATTTGGGATCATATACGATGATTTCAGAGGTAAGAGACTAGCATGCAGACTACATGCATTAGAACATGATAAAAGATGAACCTTTTGTCATTTTCTAAAAGAAAAGTAGAACCCCAGTGAAAGAATTCCTCCTACTGTCTGTGTTTTGAACTATTTTCATCTATTTTTTGCTCATTCTTTCCCTCCATATCTTCAATGCTCTCATTTGATCTGTGTGCATGATTAATGTAGAAACTAACATTTCTTTTGCAGATTTCCTTTTGCTGTTAAAACAGATACTTGTTTGGAAAATTTACACTCACCATCTGTAATGTTGACAAATATTTCTTCTAATGCATCTCTGTTTTAAGCAGTTCACAATACAGACGAAGCCACTTCTTGACTCATAACACTAATTTAAGAAACAATGTCTCGTTGCCTCTCTAGTCCGTGAAGTAATTGGCCATTTATATTTAATTAGGCAGGTCTCTCCCCACTGCTAGCACGGTTCCCTCAGTGCTGAGAGAGGCACTTTACGGTTGTCCTCTACTTGGCTTCCTTTAAAACCAGCTCATTAATATTTTAGCTCACATCATCAACCAAACAATAATAAAATAATAATGTGATGGCTGATTAAACAGCTAAACTCCTGCTTTTTAATGTGCATTTAAATGTGTATTTGCATAAACATGCCTGGTAAATGCCTGTTTAGAGGACAGTGATGCCTTGCAGCACACAGTTGCAGCCAACTTCTAAAGCTCAATAAAACCTTAATTAGGAACAAGCCTGAGCCAAGATAATCATGGAGAATATGGAGCAACACCCCTCTACATATATCACTACACTCCATGCTGCACAATACAGACACATTTGTTTCTTTCTTTGTGTGGAAAAAATGTTTTTTAGTATTTCAAATTTAGAACAAGATCTTATTTATCGAGCATTAAAACCTTTTTTCACTGCATCTAAGACCATCAGGAAGCCATATTAAGAGCACTGAATGAGTATGACTTTTTAGAAATGAAATTTAAAGACAGTCAAAATGAAATCCAACACTAACAGGTGAAGAAAATAGAACAGAAAAAATATTGTATTCTTTGCTCTGATTGCTTAGTTATTAATGAAGCAATAGTGAGCAATGAACACAGGTTTATCATATTTTTAGGCCAGTATCTCACTGTTATAAAGTGTTACCCAAACGAGTTTCCGAAATGTCTAGAAAGATTTGCAAGGTTCTCAGTTTTTTTAATGTCACCCTGGGCATCTGGAACTCATTTAAAACCCTTCACAACTGACAAACAAGATGGAGTTTTGATTGGAGATAAACAAGAACCAACATTCCAAACTCTAAATTGTGAATAAAACAAAGATAAACTGGCCAGAGTTATGGGAATGACACAGATATTGGTTTTCACAAAGTTTGCTGCTCCAGTTTTTATGATTCAATTTGGATATGGATCAAACAAACAAAATCCAGAATCCAAAACTCAGTGTCGATGATCAGGCAAGGGTCAGTTCTTAAGATAGATCTTGACTAGGCAAACAGACTTACAAAACCTGTTTGGAGAGCAGACAGAGGTTTGGTCAAAGCAGAGCATGGTTCCAAAGTTCAGTTTCTAAACAACAAAAGAATCCGTCAACCCAAGAGACATGAAATGGTTGATACGCTGTTTGGTTGAAAACAAGAACTGTGACTAGTTTGGCACTGGAACATGTCGCATGAGTCAACAACAAACTGGCACTGGACTGGTTGAACTGCAGGGTATTTAATTAGGTGAAATGATTGGCTAGATTGGTAGTTTGGTGAATGAGTGTGATTAGGGTAGTGAGGTCTGGAGCAGGAGTGAGTAATGGTGACCTGAATATAATATAAAGAGGAACGGAAACAGCATGACAAGGAGAGTTTGGTGACAACATGGCTTCATTAGATCTGAATCTTGATAATACGACAATATGTAATGTTTGTGTTTATGTGGAGGAACTCAATATGCAAAAGATGACAAGACTGGCTTTCTCTGTTAAAATGGTTTATTAAAAAAGGATGGTATCTGGAACAGAGTGTCCAGTTAACTGAATAACAATCACACACACACACACAAGTAGCAGATATTGCTAAACAAAACAAGTTCTGGAGCCAGACCAGTTGACTAGAGGCATCTGGAAGACTGGCTGACAGGAGACCTCTTGGGATGCCGACTCAAACTGGAAGCTTTCAGGAGGGCTCACTAATTGGCAATGGGACCCTTGAATGGCAATGGGACCCTTGAAAAGGCTGGGGAGGGCAGCCGTAAGGCCACACCATGAGGTTCCAGGAGCCCGGAGACAGGTGGACTGAAAATAGGTAGAAACCAGAATTTTCTAGGCCAACAAGAAGACTGGTACCCTTGAGGCTGACATCGAGGACCAGGCACCTCAGGCAGAAGACCAACTACAACTTCGGGCCTAGGGTCAAAGGGACCCTCTCAAAGGTAGGAAACAAGATCCTCTCAAAAGTTGGACTCTGGACCCTCTGGAAAACAATCAGGCATCTGATAGGAACCTGAGGGCCAGTGGAATGCCTGCCCATGTCATAACACTTTAGCTTGTTAGCTGACAAAAGGCTGGACCCAAATGCAAGGAGGAGCTTGCCGGACATATGAATAAGGTAACGGGGTATCAAAGACTGGAAGACCATTTGGTTTGTCCAGACTAATAGGGACCAAAGTGAGAGGAGTCACATGGACATCACCAACCTCCCTGTAGACAGGAACAAAAGCAGCCTTGACACCATCAGCCTCCTTTCCAACAAGAACTAGAGGGATATCGTCATCAGTAACTCCTTCACCAGCAGGAACTGGAGAGACCTCACCAATAGCAACCTCCTCTCTGACAGGACCAGGGAGCCCTCATCACTGGCAACCCCCTCCAAGACAGGAACAGGAACCAGGTCTGGAGAGTCATTGTCAGTGACCACTACTGACACAGAAACAACCTCTGCTGGCGCAGGAGCAAGAGACCATTCATCTGGGGCCTCCACTAGTGCAGGAGCAGGAGACTCATCTTCTGGGACTTCCACTGGAACAGGAACTGGAGACCTGGAGAGGGCTGAGGCAAAAGAGATGTTGACAATTCCAAGTTTGTAAGTTTGGAGTAATCCACAGAGCAGACAAGTGGCAAAGTCAGGTATGGTCCAAAGTCGATGTTCATACAGGTGGTCAGGCAGGCAGAATCAAGCATTAGTTTGGAAGTGTGTAGTATTCACCAAACGTGCAAAGAACATAAAACAAATAGGGCCTGATTCTTCAAAAGTTTGGGGTTGTTAAAGCAGGCGCAAAAACAAGCAGCAGGTAAAACTTTATCAAACCTGAAACTGTTTGCGGCTTCTAATTTTGCGCCTATATTTACCACCTTTGAAAAACATGTCTTAACTTCATGCAAAAATGGATGCACTTATTGTTGTGAGGAAAAGACACAGACAGACGTCTGGATCATTCCAGCGCACTGTAGCAGTTAGTGCTGGTATCTCGGGCAGGTCTTCTCGTGTGTCACAGGTTTTGAATGTAATGTTACGTAGGCAGATACATTCATTTTCCAAACACTTGTGATGCATCAAATGCCACTTAGCAAGGTTTTTATATTTCTGGCTTTCCTAACATTATTGGAGCAATAGGCTGCATCCATGTGCAACTTGTTCCCTCTTGGACAGAGAGATCGCGTACAGGAACCGCAAACGTGCATTCTTTAAATTTTCAAGTGTGCAACTGGCAGGACGGCATTATAACAAACATTGTGGCAAATTATCCAGGGTCACCACATGATTCTGTCATTCTGAGGAACAGTGTTATATGTACGAGGTTGATGGTGAATAGGGAGATGGCTGGTGGTTAGTGTGTTGCGTTATTCGGGTCCTGTAGATATCATTCCGCACCTTTGTGAAGCTAATAGCAGCTCATGATCTATCCATAAAGTGATGGTGCAGACCCCCTTTACCCATTCCACCTGTGCTCAACCTGACTACTGAGGGGGAGCATCGATATAATCTGGTCCGCATATGCACTAGAAACCTCGAGCACCTTTGGAATCCTGAAAAGCAGGTTTGCTGTATGTTGCTCAACATTCCACAACATCACAGACCGGAGCCTGAAGATGTCTTTGCTTCAGCTCAACAATATTTTTTTGCCTCTTCCTCTCATATTTGAAGCTCCAGTGGCTTGACTTTCATTTTCTGTTTGCGCCTTTCTTACGCTCACAAGGGAATAGCGCCGACAAACTCCTCATTTAAATATTGCTGTTTGCGCCTGTTCTCAATTGCACGAGCAATCTTAATCACCCGCAAATCCTATACTCGCCTTTGGTGCAAACTTTTTCCCGGACACACAATTTTGTGCTCTTTACTTGGAATATGGATAAATCAGGCACACAGGGGTTTAAATAAGGAGACAGACACCTTTGAGGAGTGAGGCTCATTGACAAGGAAACAGGTGCAGGACATGAACTAAATTAACAGGTTGTGAGTGGGGTGATAGAAGGACACATACACAACACCATAGTGAAACTAAAAGCACAAAGAACAAACATCCAAACATAAAACTACTAAGAAGGAAACTCAACTTACAGAAGTACAGTAACAAAGATAAGGGTGTGGGGAACACAGTACACAGGCTGACGGTGGCAAGGAATGTGGTGTGCTCCGCTCCAGTCCGCCTCCGATCTCATATTACACTGCATCGGCTCCACTCCAATGCGAAGACCTGAGGTGCGCAAATAAGCATGCGCAGGATTTGATTTATTGACATCCTTGTAAAAAGGATGCGTGGTGTCAAAATAATCTTGTGAATTCCACTTCAAGGATCAGCTGCTCCTCGTTCATTTGCAGCTGTCACTCGCTAGTGTTTATTACAAAAAACCACCCTTGATAAAAGGGCTTTCAAAATAAAATATTTTTGAATTATACGGTGTTCAATTCATGTGTAAACACGCAGAAATGTTTGGAAACATACATGTATACATATAAAAGTTGTTAGATTAAAATACCCATGCGTATGAAACAAAAAAATTTGTTTATCAGTTTATTTTGATAAAACGGAAGTTGTGCTTGTTCCCTATCCTGTTGGGGCGGTGTGATTTCTATACATTGACTGCGGACTTGCTCTGGTGTCCGGCAAAAATAGAACTGATCCTATTCTCGCCGGATGGCAGAACGGTAGCGGAATAGCTCTGATTGACTATAATGGGACCGTTTTTGATCCGGCGTTCGTGCCGGAACGGAGCGCACATAGTGGAATTTGGGGGTTAGTCATTAGTAGTTCCTACAGATGGATAGAATTGTTTATCTCTATTAATAATTGCTATGAATTGGTTAAATCTTATCAATAATTGTATTAAATACAATTACGGTTTTATACGGTTGCATATGTTGCATATTCCTCAAATATAAGTAATTATTCTTTGAACCAACAAACAACACTCGGGTTAATTTTTGAGTTGAGGAAAGTCTGCTAGATGAGGGCTGTCCCAAATTCATCTCATACGTTTATTCACTGGTATATTCTTATTATATCAAGCCTTTTGTTACTCAGCTCAGAAGGAGAGTCGGTTCTCTTTTCGGTTAATCAGGGTCAAAGGGATTTCATAGTTTCATGTGCAGTCTGGAAACATTTTGCTCACCTCAGAGTCCCTCGGTTATGGTTTTATATCTTGTCTCATCTGGTGACATAATTAAATTCCCAGACACACCTAATAATATGACTGTTTTGCAAACCCACCCCCATGCACACGCAGGATGGTGGAATTCCCCTCAGTAATCAGTGCAGCACATTGAAGCAGACTCAGCAAACCTTTGAGTGTACTAATAGGGAGTGGTCTGTCTTTATTAAACCAATATAGACTGAGAGAGGCTCCTAATAACACACACACACACAGAGTCATTCATTCTTCAAACTGACACCTAAAGATAAAACTTTTACAAAGATTTGTCAGTGTATTTAATTTGTCATTTCTAATAAAAGAAATCAACACTCTTCATTAGATTTTTTAAATTAATTAAAATTTTGAACGCAACATTAAATCGTCTAAAAACTAAATGGGAATCTGTTTCTTTCCTTGCAGACTGTGAGTGCAACGGCCACTCTAATCGCTGCAGCTACATTGACTACCTGAACATCGTCACGTGCGTCAGCTGCAAGCACTACACCAGAGGCCAGAACTGCCAACACTGCAGACTGGGATACTTCCGCAACGCCTCTGCCGAACTGGATGATGAGAACGTCTGCATTGGTCAGTCTTTTGGGAGACAGTAGGATGATGTGTGTGTGTGGCAGAGAAGCATCTAACAGGATGTTGTTCCCGCTTTTGAAATCAGATCATCTAATTATATGTTGAAGTACAAAAATCAAGTAAATAACTGTTGAAATATCATGTGTTATCACTGTTTTTGTTTATTTTGTTGTTTTGTTTTAATTTTGTTAAAAGTCTTGTTGAATGTATTATTTAAAGAAAGACCTGGCCAAGAAGGCAGCAAAGTAAATAATACATTCTATTGAAAAGAACTAATATTCAGCATTTGGAGGTAAACAACCAAACCGTGTGCAAAAATCAAATATTCCGAGAGCGAGGGATGTACTGGTTGTGTAATTTACATACATTAACACACACATAAGAAGGTACCAGCCCAAGAAGAGATTTGATTATAAGAAAACAGACAGGTGACATACAAGGACGACCATGAAGTAGCAACATGACTCCTTGTCTGAAGCAGGAAACGTAATGTGACATCTAAAGATGGCGGTGTGGATGGCTGCCTCGGTGTGTGGCGCTCATCTCCTGGGACTTTGGTCCCTAAATTTATCCTACAAAAACTGAATAAAGCGATATATAATTCATAGGTGAGCCCACCTTTACCAATGCAGTGAAACACAAAGAGGCGGAAACGTGCAGGCAAGCTTGTGCGTCTCTGCAGACTTGGAGTATGCACTCCACTGCCTAAAATATCTCTCTCTAACCTGCATTCACTGTGCAAGAAGTTGATTGGACTTCAGCTACTAGAACAAAGACTTCTCTACATCCACAGAGACATGGCTGTGTGGATCTACGGCAAGAAGAAGGGTGGAGTTACTGTATCTACATTCAACAGTAGCTGGTGTAATGATGTGACAGTGATTTAGCGGCACTGCTCTCCCTGGAAACTTTCTTCATCAGCTGCAAACCATTTTATTCACCCCGTGTGCTTCATTCATTCTGGTTGGTGTTTACATCTCAATGGATGCCAACATGGAAGCGCAGTGCACACTCACCAACCAGATACTGTGTGTGAAGCAAACATTCCTTGTTCCTCATTGTTATTGTTCTTGGCAACTTTAACAAGTGGAATCTCAGCCATGAACTCCCTAAATACCAGCAGTTTAAAGCCCTATCAGAGAGGAGAACACCTTGTATCACTTTTGTGTAGGTTCTCATTCGTCCAGGACGTAGTCATCTTGTAAAAGGTTAATAAAAACAACTGGACTGTTGTGTTTTTCTTGAAAACGTTTTATCCAGAACTGAAGAAGCCTTTTGGATGAAAGGCGAATTGTTTTCAAGAAAAACACAACAGTCCAGTTGTTTTTACTAACCTTTTACAAGACACCTTGTGTCACTGTTACACCACAGGAAGCAGAGCTGATCATGCAGTCCCTTGTGCTGTACTGGGTCACTTACATCATGTGATGATCCATCTAATCCCTGAATACAGACAGAAACTTAAACTGTCAAAGCCTGTTGTGAGGACATCAAAGAAGTGGACCAGTGAGGCTGTGGAGGAACATCAGACATGCTTTGACAAAACTGAACGGGATGTTTTCAGGACTGCCACCAACTGTCTAGATGAGTTTCTGTGAGGATAGCTGTGTATCATCATGTACTAGGGTGAGTTACAACAAACCCTGGTTCACATATTTTTTTTGCTACAGCTCAGCAATAGAGAGCCAGAAGAGATCCATGTCAGTATATGATGTTGTATTTGATATTCCTCAAGATTCTCATTTTAATTGTACTTTCATTTTATGAACTGCATCATGGCTGTAGCTTTTTTTCTGGTTTACATCTAAACACAGACAGCTGAGGTCAGAAAAAAGATTAATTTTGGTTTTGGAGTGGAGTCAGAGTCGGTTTCAGAGAGGCAATAAAAAGAATTAGTAAAGTGATGAGAAATGCTAAATGACTCAAAGAAACTTCAACAGTAGTTCTCAGTCAGTGACCTGAGACACTGTGCTGACCAGCTGTCTCCAGTGTTCACAGACATCTTCAACACTTCACTGGAGACATGCCATGTACCAGCCTGCTTCAAAACCTCCACCATCATCAATCAGCTGATTTCAGACCCCCAGACCATCAGCACTGGATCCCCTCAAGGCTGCCTTCTTTCTCCACCCTTTCTTCTCCATGTACACCAACAGCTGCACCTCCAGTCATCAATCTGTCTAGCTTCTGAAGTTTGTGGATGACCCCATCCTCATCTAACGTATCTCTGAGCACCTACAGGTGGGAGATTGACCATTTGGTGACCTGGTGACCAAGATGGCTAAGAGATGGTTGGTGGTTTTCGAAGAACTCTACCCCTCCTGCCCCCATCACCCTCAGGGACTTTCCAGCGGATACAGTGGAGTCCATCCGGTTCCTGGTTGCCATCATTTCTCCGGACCTTAAGTGGGAGATTTAAATCAGCTGTCTTACCCAAAAAGCACACCAGAGGATGGACTTCCTGGGAGAACTGAAGAGGTTCAAACTTCTGACAGTGATTATAGCGCATTTTTACACCTCCATCATCAAGTCCATTTTCACCTCCTCCATCACCATCTGGTTCACTGCAGCATCAGCCAAAGACAAGGACTGACTGCAGCAGATCATCCACTCTGCTGAGAAGGTGATTGGCTGCAACCTTCCTTCCCTCCAGGACCTGTACACTTGCAGGACTCTGAAGTGTACAGGAAAGATTGTGGCTGATTCCTTTTATGCTGGACATAAATCTTTCACACTTTTGTCTGGCAGAAGCTTCAGGACTAGGAGCTCCTGCCACAGGAACAGTTTCTTCCTGTCTGCTACTGGCCTATTGAATAAGGCTCAGTAGAACTCACTATTGCCGTTTTTCCACCGACAGAACACGGTGCGGCTCGGTTCACTTTAGCCCCCTGCGGACCCTTTTCCATCGCCTTTCTCGGGTCTTAATCGCATCATTCCGCGCCAACCCGGCCTCTTTTTTCAGACCACCTCCTCGGTGGTCCGAAGCAGCCCAAAGTGGGCCCACATGTCTACTGATTGGTCCAGTAAACTGCTACCAGTGACACGACTACCTACGTAGTGGTAGCCCCTGATTGGCCCGGTTGTGTGTGGCGTTCACGTGGTGTGATATAGAAGCACTCCCGCAAAAGGCTTTAAAAAAAACTCACAGCAACCATACAGATATTTTATTTTAAAATCCAATTGACTTTGGACAATGGCGACTTCCTCCACAAGAACCAAAAATCTAACCAACCAAAATGAACCACAGACAGAGTGCAAAGTACAAAAACACACGTATATCCGCCATTGTTGTTGTTTCACGCGCTGTGACGTCGCGGACAAAGACTTTTGCGCGCCACTTTTCATAGCCAGATGGGCACGCCCATATCCCCACTTACGTCCGCTTTATGTTTCCACCGCCTCAAGCGAGTTGATCCGCGCTATACTGTACCGCTCTCAAGCGCACCGTGCTGATTTGTCGGTGGAAAAGGGGCCTATATGGGTTGTATAAAAATAAAAATGACATACCAACTTCCTCCCCTTCACCTTACTGTCTCAGTCTCTTTACAAATGCACTGACTTTTGTACTATTTCACTATTTGTGTTAAATGTGATAAAACATCAAATAGGTTTGAGTTTGAGAAGAACAAATGAGGGTATCGAATGCAGCTTTCAATAAATTATTGCTATGTTTTTATATTTAGAACTACATAGTAACAATCAAATGATGACATGTTTCTGGCTATTTTATGGATCATATTCTTGTTGAACCAGGCCTTCTCAAGCAAGTAGAATTCAATGGTAAAATCTAAGTGTTTGAATATATATCATTAGATTTGTGAAGAAGCTGTAGGAAACTGAAAATGATCCCAATCACTTAAAGTTGCTCTAATTTATAACACAATAAATACATAAATAAATCCCAGAAAGAATGAAACTGTGCTACAAGATGTAAAGCATGCATAATAGGGACACTAAGGGACGAGCTCTGATTTATGAAGATTTTAATAAAATATTAAACAACTCTATGTGCTTTCATTTCTACTTCTTTTTCTTCACTTTCAGTCTGATCTTTCCCTCCTGAGGCCCTGCGTTCCATCAAGATCCCACAGTTGTCTGAACCAGAATATTTTATTCTTTTCAACTTAGACCTCATGTCCTTATTCAAGGACACTTTTTATTTTAACATTTTTGAACTACAAATTTATTTGCAGTATTTTTTTTAAAAGAAGAATTTTAGATTTGTTGTTTTTTTTTTGTTTGTTTTTTTGCTTCTGAAGTCCCAGTAATTCCAAATAGGAAGGGGAAATTAAAAATTTACAGCAAAGTAAAGCTCTGGAGTAATTTTTGAAACTATTATTCTTCTGTCCTAAAAATATGGTCAACAATCATTACATGTAAAATGAAGTGCAGAACCAAAACAACTGGAGACATTTATGTACATGACCAACAAACAACTGATCTCTCAGTTTGGATGATTTAAAGAACTATTTCATAATTTTACAGAGTGCCTAAAAATACTTTCTTGTTTGCACCAGACAACAACTCAGAAAGTTTTTTTTTTTTTAACTCATGTCCCCTTAGGGGCTTCGTAAAATTTGGCTTTATGCAAAAATACTATTAGATTATTCAGCATCAAGTCACAAGACAAACTTTACCGTCATTATCTGAAAACGAGGATACATTTATTATCATGTCTGTCCTAACATCAAGAGACAAACATGTTTTCACAGAAATGTTGTCATAATGACAAGTGATTTATGTAAATGAACATTAATTTGTGAAAAATATTGTTTGCAATATTTGAAAAACTATGTGTGTTTCTGAGATAATATGTCAGTTTTTAACATCTTCTAGTCTATTTTGATGAATCAGAATTCAAAAACACTCTTGAATTATGCAATATGACCCAAAAAAGTTTTGAGCATCCCTTTTGGATTTTTAACCCCCCCGTCCAAGTTATTTCTTGCACTTACCTTTGAATTCAGGCATCATGTGATCAAAAGAACTTGCACTTCTGTGTAGTTGAGTCAGTTTCATCTATATCTGAGGCTTATGGTACCTTCTGACATAAAAGGACATATGTCACTGTTTTTCAGTTTTAGATGGAAAGAAAGTCAAAGTGTTTGTTCTTATTTCTTTCAAGACTTTAAGATATGGGTTGTTGACAGGGATCCTCTGCCAGTAAATTCATTAAAAGACTGTTAGTTTAACTTGAAGTGCAGCACAGGTGGAGAGGAAATATGATCAAAATAAAATAAATAATTTTTAATCATTTATACTACTTTTTATATCTTTAGAAATAGTAAATTACCTGCAAAAGCTATGGAAAGGTTTTTTGTAGCCCAAAACTTTGCTGAGAAGGTGAAACATAATTTTGAATTAAGGCCAAAATTTCTGAACTGAATATCTATAAGATCATACCTCGTCTGTACTTAGAAGAACAGAGTGTTAAATCTGAAGCAGGAAAGTTTATACTGTATGTTCAGGTAAATTTTTAAAAAATAGCAACACTGAAACTATTCAATACTCAATTTATAGCATGTGCAATCATAAAATAGTTTATTGTTAAACTTTCTTTGGAAGAAAATATCTGAATTTTAAAGAATTTAAACCAAACTCATCCAAAATAGACTGGAACATTACTTTAAAAAACACTTCACATGTTAGTACTTTACAAAGTTTAATTCTCTAGGAAGTAAATGTTTACATCTCCGAAAAAGACAAAAAAATCCATCCAAAAACAGCAAACTAATTATATCTAATCTTGGTCCTTGAGGATTGAGCATCCACATTTTGATCAAACACAATTTCAGCCAAAACTCAAACACCAAAAAGTCTGTAAACCCTTCTCTTCCCTTCAGAGTGTAACTGCAACCAGCTGGGCTCTATTCATGACCGCTGTAACGACACAGGCTTCTGCCAGTGTAAAGAAGGAGCCACTGGGGCCAAATGTGACGACTGCCTGCCGGGATTCTACTGGAAACAAGGCTGTTTCCGTAAGTATCTGTAGACTGATCTTCTGAGTGTAGAAAAAGGTTGCAGTCTTTTATTTGGGGACCTTTTCTAATACACGGCCCACTTAACTTGAGCTGCTCTTAATATTTTCTTTACTCACAGGGAAATAGATCATGTAGCTCGTTAGGTGCATCAACTTGTACCTTTAATTGATGAACCTGTCACACCTTAACCCCAATATAAAAAACCGCCTTCCTCTTTCATCCACCATCCAGTCAGGTGCTTGACTCAAATGAACCCTGAAAACTACACATGGATGTAAATTTACTTAATATTCATTAATAATAATAGCGGACATGGTATATTTAATAGTAGCAACATTTGTTTTAAGTTAGACATCAGATGTCCCAATGCACAAGTGAGCTAATTGTATCTGGTGAAATAAAAAATGTTAGAACATGAAATTACTTCTCGCTGCAGAACATTTTCAGGTCAGGTATTTTTAAAAGTCCAACTTCTACTGCATTTTTTAAGCATTTTAATGATGCAAAAAAAAAAATGATGTTATAATCATTACATAACAAAACTCACACGTGCAAGATTATTTTCTGCTGGGTTTGACAAAACGTTTTTGACTTGATCTCGGGAAAGTGCAGGCTCAAGAAAAACAGACAGATATAAAAGGGCTGCAAGAACAAACAGAAAAAGGCAGGTGTTACTTGTTCTTGTCCCAAAGGAAAAAAAAAACTAGAAAATTTGTCTTGGCCCTCTTCCTTCCCCTGCCATCTTTTATTCTTTGTTCTTCCTGCCCCGAATTCCTCCCTTCCTGCTGCATCTCCTCGTCCTATCATCTCTAACGCTGCCCCTTCCTTGTCTTGTTCATGCTTCTCCTCTCTGTACCTGTTTCCTGTATCTCTGTGCTTTTGACTCCTCCACTCTCCTGTTACCACCTGTCTTTTTGTCATATTGCTGCGCACTCTCGATTTTCATCTCCTCACATTTATTTTACTTGTCTCTGCAAATCCCTCTCTGAACTCTACTTTACTTCTCCCTCTCCTGCTCCTTCTTTCTTCCCTCTGTCTTGTCTTGTAGCTAACGTCTGCGATGAGGAGATGCTCATCTGTCAGAACGGAGGAACATGCAACCTGAACCAGAAGTGCGTCTGTCCTCCAGAGTTCAAAGGGGTCCTGTGCCAACACTCCCGCTGCGAGGCGGGGAAGGACTGCAATGGCGCTTCATCGCCACACCTTTCCACGGCCGCCCTGCTGCTCTGCACACTGCTAACTTACCTGCTAGCCACGTTAACACACCACTGAGCCCCCCCACCCTTTCAGTTTGAGCTTTGTGTGTGTGTGGGTGTATGTGAGATGAAAAAAAGGGGATGACACTGAACCAGGAGGACCACTCAAGTCATGGACCCCAAACAAAAGCACATGACAGCACTTGAATAAGCACACACCCACTGAACACTACCTAATACACACACACACCTCCAGAGGACTGTTGAGACACAAAGTGTGTGCTCAAGTGTGAGAAGAACAAACAGAGAAACACCTCAGAGGAGACGAGATGCAGTCAAAGGGGAAGAAAATCATACCAACCACTGTTCCCTTTACTCTTAAGCTGGAGCAATGTGCATCAAACCAAAAAGCATAAATCAGAACACTTATATCACCACTGTTTCACTTCAAACAGAATGGATGTTGTAACCACAAGAACCTATTTTTTTCTTATTTTATGGTTGAGTTAAATATCTCTCCTCTGTTTGACAGCCAACGTTTGCGTGTGTGTGCGCGCGCAGGTGTGTGTGAGAGGACCGTGTCAATTTGACACTCGGGTCAAAAAGGAGCTTGTTCAATTCTGCTGCTGTGGCCTACATAGTACAATACCCAGGTTTCATTGCTTCTCAAAAGATGAGACTTGATCTTATAATTACTCTATTTTTTTTCTGCATTGTGTTTAAAATGACACCTTAAATTTATTTCACTGTGCCCACTAACAGACACTGAGATTATACACGCAGTGCTGTGAAAAAGTATTTATCTCCCAACATGTTTCTTCTGTTTTCGCTTTTATTTTTTTTTTGCACAATTTACATCAAACAAATTTTAATGTTATAAAGATAATTTGAGCAAAGGCAGTTTTCAAATTGTGATTTTATTAATAAAGAGAAATAAGTTATTCATACTAACTTGACACTATGTGAAAAAGTAGTTAGCCCCAATTTGAGAACCACATTTACCAAAAAACATTTTGATGATCCCAAAGGGTTCTGGGAAAATTCTGTAGATTAAAGGTACAGAAGTAAAATTTTTGGAAGGTGTTTGTGTCGTTCCATCAAGTGTAAATCTGATACTTTCAAAAAACAAAAACAAAAAACACAGACTGACAGTAGAAACAATGATCTGGGGCTGCGTTGGTGCTTCAGGAACTAAATGACTTGCTGTGACAATGAATTCTGCAATAAAATCCTGAAGGAGAATTTTCGGTCATTAATTTGTGACCTAAAGCTCAAGCACAGTTGGTGAGTGTGACAAGTCATTTAGAAGCACACCAGCAAATCCAACTGTGAATGGCTCAAAATTAGAAAAGAAAAAAAAAAAAGATCTTTGAATGGTCTAATCAGTGTCTTGATTTGAATCTGATCCTGTAGCAGGACCTTTAATAGACTGTTGATGCATTAAAATCTTTCAATCTGCCTGAATAAAAACAATTCTGCAGAAAAAATTGGAGCCTCTTTCGAGGCAACATGAAAAGACGCTGCTAGTTGACACGAATACTTGATTCACCCAATAAATAAGTGCTATATTAATACACACCATTTGTTTGCAATTATTACAGGCAAAGATGATGCAATAATAATAATAGTAATTGGTACCTTTATTGATCCCTCTTGGGGAAACATTTCAATTGTTGTTAGAGTTAGTGATAATTACTTTCCCACCTAGAGTCAGGTTGGGTTGGGTCGCATTTGTCCCTTAAGAAAATAAATCATTTGTAAACTATATTTTATATTTTCATAAATTATCTTTGTGTGATATTAGACTGTGTTTGTTTGATCAGAAACACTTAGACATGACAAAAATAAAGAAGCTTAAACAGAAGAAGTCCGTGATGGGGCAAATACTTTTTACAGCCCTGTATAAAAAAAATTATCAAGGAATCTATAAATTATTTGAAAAATAAAACAAAATAGTCAGTATTATGATTGTTATGAGTGATTGTTGCCATACTTAACGAGATTTAATCATCACAATATTCAGGAAGCAGAGTTTAATCAAGCTATACCGACGTCAAAAGGAGAGACAACATATGTGAAACATGTATCAATATTATATGACATTTATTTGACTATTTTTTGTAGAAATTATTTTTGTTTGAAGTTACAATAAATTATAAAAAAAAAAAATCTAATTACATTTACAGCTATTCAAAATGTGCATTTTATTACACTTGATTGTAAACCTTACAGTAAAAATGACTGTTATTTGCTTTCTTGGTTGTATTTTTTTCCACTTATTCATGTCTCAACAGTTATATTGTGTTCATTTTCATTTTAAAAGTTAGAAAAAAAAAATCATCTCTTGACTAAAGAAAGATAATCTTATTCATTCATGGGATTTATTTCATTTTGTGTGGGGTTTTGCTCATTTTCAGATTATTAATTCTTTCAATGTAAATCCAACATTCGCTAAGAGCAGGTATGCTAATGGGAAAATGAATTATTTTAGCTTCACAAAATATGTTATTTGAACAAAAATGGATAAATTAAGATGCTGTCACGGTGTTTCTTATCTTCCCACCTGCATATCCAGAAACATCCTTTTTGTGGGTTTAAACGTGAACAAATTGCCTTATAGTGAAGGATCTAAATGCTGGCAGGATGTGAGTTCTCGGGGATAAAAACAAACACTTCTAATATAATATAAAATATAAGGCAGTAAAGTTACTTACAAAAACCTGGTTGATAGAGAACATGAGGAGCTCAGGGAACACAGGGAGACACAGTAACACACGGTTACACAGTTCACAGTAGGATCTGACAAGGTTTCTAACAGGAGAATAAATATGGAGGGAGGCTGATGACGAGACAAGAGACAGCTGGGCAAAGAACTAATTACCAAACTGAGGCAGATGAATGGCAGAGAAAACCAATGGAAAACAGACTGAATGAAACTGAGCTGAACAAACTAGAACTAAAAGACACAGAAGGAGAGAATGGGATTCTAACTAAAAGAAGGTTCACAGGAACGCAAAAGAAACCCAGTAAAAAAACACTGACTAAAAATAAAGAGCCCAGCATGATACACAAGGGAAAGAGGAACACAAAGCTCTACAAAATAAAATAACAGGAAATGCCTGGGGAGTGTGAACTATGAAAAAGAAAACTAAAACTCCGAACCCTGACACAAAAAAATTGTATTTTCTGAAACATAAAATCCTGTGATGTACATGTAATCCATATATTCTTTATCTGCTGTGTTAAAATTTAGGTATAGAAGGCTTAATTGAAGTATCTGTAGCACAGCTGCATCTTTATAGTCCCTGATATGGTGCAACACTAGGAGTTTATGCAGAAAACTCTTATTTTGAAGGACTAAAGGAAGCTGTGTGAGTTCCAGTTTAAGAAACAATAACAAAATAACATCAGCAGCAGACAATATGCAACTGTTTTCATAGGATAGGATGAGACTGTGTAACTTTATAGCCACCGCTAATTTATTGTTTTTAAAGTGCATCTGACTTATTATCTTTATGTTTTATTTTACTACTTCTTATCAATTAATATTCCATTTGTGTCCAGTAGCCAGTTTTCCACAGAAGTCTCAAATATGCATGGAATATCGCTGCACAATTTTGAGGAAAGTGTATTTACAGGAAGTGATGAAACACAGGAACGGGAGAGGAAACAAAGCGATTTACCATGGCAGAAACCATGACAGAAAATGGAGAATCAAATCAAGAATCAGTCGTTTCTGAGTGTTTGTCTCTTTCTGAATGAGAAATCGATGATTCGGGAGAAAAGACAATGTCAAGAGAACCAGTTTTGATGAGCACAGCAGTAAACCGAATGTTTGAGCTGAAATCGGTTCCACAGGCTTCAAGTTCTCCCGATCAAGCACGGTCAGTGTCAGTGTCATCGTTGCTGCAAACAAACTTACAGAAAAACAGCCAGATCAGACAAGGAGAGAAAGTGGGAATACAAATCCACCAAGAAACCTGTCATGGATTGCGTGTTAGTGATTTAAGTTGAAAATATTTAGAAAGAAATCATGGGTGATATTTTTCATATAGATCTAGCTCTTGATCTTTAGATCAATAGTTTTATTGTATAGAAATTATTTCTCGGTAGTACAAACCCACTTCAGCAAAATTATCTAACCTTTAATCTGAAAATATGTCCATATCTAATGGGCTGGACTAGGATCTGATATGATCTGTGAAGGCTCCCATCATGCCAGAGAAGCAGTACTTTAGGGGGATGCGCAGCTCGTCTGGTAACCAGAGGGTCACTGGTTCAAATCTCATCACCTACTCTGGCTGTTTGGTGATGGTTGTGGTGTTTGGCAGCCTCGCCTCTGTCAGTGTGTGTCCCAGGACAGCTGTGGGTACAATATGTGTGTAGTTTATCACCACCAAACATGTGAGTGAGTGTGTGAGTGTGTGAATGACAAACTGTAGTGTGAAGCACTTCGGGAGTCATGTGACTTTTTAAAAAATGTGCTATACCATTACAAACCAAAGGATATATGAGAATGTTATGTTGTTTCAAAAATTTAAATAAATCACAGCAGCCTCTGTTATCATGTTAAAAATATATTCTCTCTTTCACTATTTAAGACGTTTTCATCTTGGGTGAGACGAGCACAGTGTCGTGGTTCCATCTTGGAAGGAAAGTGGACATCAAGAAACTGCTAGAGGCGTCTTTTCAGTGTTTTATGAAATAAACTGTTTATAGAACAAATATTCGTGTAAAATAAAGAGCTGCTCATCAAAGTGGCACTTTAAAGTATGAAAAACCGAGAGATGCAGAGACAGGAAGACAAGGGACAGATGGAGGGCAGGAACAAGTTAACGTTTAAGAATGTTTAGATCAAATGAGATATATTATCTTATAATTGCTAATATGATGTTACTCAATATGATCTGACAGGGTTTTAAAGTTTCTCCACACTGATCTGGTTCTCTAACTACCATCCCAGAGAAGTTGTGTGTTACCGATTTTTTTTTTTTTAATTGAAAAACTGCAACGTAATTTGACAGGTTTTGTTTTCTGCTGTGTCAGCTGAGAGGATAAAGAGACACAAATGCTGCATTAAATCAGAACACAAGGTACATGGAGGATAAAAGGCAAACTAAATCTGGAAGGAGTGGAAACGCTCTCTTCTGTTTGATTTGGTGGTTCTATCATTAGATATTCTCTGTGTAGAACTCGTCCTCTCTGAGTCTGGACAGACGGCAGCTAGAACTGGATCTGGAATGCTGAAAAGAAACTGTTTCCACTCACAGCAGGTCATACCTGCAGCTACAAGACAGATCTAAAATGTAAGCACATTAAAAATCTCTGAATAAATACAACAAAATTAAAACATGTAAAAATATGTAATGAAAAAATATATATAATAAAAATTAGAAAGGGGGAAACTCTGTAATTAACAACATTAACGTCCTTTAGTATATCTAAAAGTTTATTTTTAAAATCAGTATTTGCCATTTTTATGGCATCAACATTGTTAAAGCATAAAAACATGACGACAACATCAATTACAATAAATCCACATTTTCCAAACGCCTATATTTTGTCTTTACGGCGTTTGATGCACCTTCCATTTAGCATCTTAGCCACCATCATTTAAAATGACTATTGGCAATGAAAATCTTTCAGATTGGCTGTTGTATACTGTAGGGATGGAGAGTTTATATGTTCAGCACTTGAAATGTGTTAACCAGGGATTTATGTCTAATCCAGTCCTTTGTGACATTATTACTTAAAGGTGTGATGACATCACTGTTTAAACTGGCGTAAAGCTATTTCATGTAGTAGATATGCCCGCATATGTCAACTCACAAAAGAATTTGATTAAAAAACTAACACGGCGGGGGTGTACGGGCAGGTCAGAATCCTCTTCTCAGCAACACGGTTCCTTTCATTAATGATATGTGGGTCTCCCTGGCTGACTTCGCTCTGATTGGCTACAACCATTGCCCGCAGCAAGCCTTTCTTCTCGGCTCCGTCAACAGTCCAGTAACACGGCGAGTGGACGTTTACAACCGTATATGTTCGAGCCTGAAACGTCTTCTGAGGAAGACGGAGGGGTGAACACATAAAACTCAACTAATCACATGAGCGAATAAACAGTGCTGTCAGATGTTATCAATGAAAATAGATTCACAATATGGTATGATAAACCTGTTGCTCACGGACATTGTTGCTAGAGCGGCTATCACATGCTAGCATCATGAACTCTTCAGACCACGAACAAACGTTTATCAGGCAAGGCAGCATTTTATTAAATAAATAAACTTACGGGTATTGACGATGTGGTCGCCTCCTTCAGGGTTGGTAAAGAATTTTTAATTAAAATCAGTTTCTTTGACAATCCCAACTTGAATTCACCCAAGTTATGGAAGCAGTCCTCCGTGAAGTGAGCTGAACATATTTTCAAATTGAGGTTATAACTGCGTGGCACTTCTCCATAAATGAACTTCAGCCACTCTTCTCTAGTTTTTTCATCCTTCGGGAGTGAGTGGAAACTTCCAGCATGGGTTGAGCATCCTTGGACACAACAGGTCCCCGTTTGCGTAGCCATCTCTTCTCAAGAGCAGCAGCACAAGCTAGCGCAACGCAGCTACCGGTGTATGGGCTGGGGGTGGGGGGGTGGGTTGGGGGGTTGGACTGTTTACTTCACTGTGCACTGTTATTGGACGCTATGAAATACGTAGGATGAAATGCCACGTAGGAAAAAATGGTGCTTTCCGATTCAACCGTTTTTTAAATAAGAAACAAAGCGGACCGCCCACAAACGGGAACTTTGATACTCGCTTTGGACGTTCACACGGCCTCATCAGTGCACAACACATCATGATATACCCCAAAAACCTCAAAAAAGTGCATTTTGATGTCATAACCCCTTTAACACTAAAATTATGATGATGATAAATTTGCTACATCTTGTGCAGTCCTATAAATTTGATCACATGTTCTATTTCTTTAAATGTGGAGAAATGGGAAAAATCAGTCCTCATATGGACACCAGACTCCTCCCATCTTGATAAAAGTAGAATGGAGGATCAACAGGTGCTGACGCTGGAATCTTTGTAAAAAAATACAAGAAAACAGCAGCTCAGATTTGTCTTTGTCTCCCCGCAGGTGCCTGAATGTGACTCAGAGTTTGAGGAAAATAATGTCTCTATTTGTCCGTGTCATCTGTGTGCTGCTTCCCCAGCTGCGCCTCCGCCGCCTCCTTTTTAGATTATTTGTGGTTTTCACATGGGTCGACACGGCCTCTACATCTGATTGCCCTAAAATGTTCTTTTTTCTGTTGCTCTTTGTTTTCAAGATGTGCATAGTTTCAGCATCTTGTGCCCAGGGGCCTGTGTGTCAGTCATACTTTGTGTATCCTACCTTTCCTGCACATGACCTGATTTCTCTACAAGCAGTGAACGTGCATCTCTGAGCTTCTACTAAAGCTGGTCTCATGTTTCATCAACTTAAAACACATCTAGGATACAGGAAACCTTTGCCCAATATAATCCCTCTGGAAAAAGCAAGACAGAAGTATCTCATCTTGTTTTTTTTTTTTTGGGGGGGGGCATGTACGCTACACATTCCACATGTAAAGTCCTGCTGTGTGAACAGTTATTTCACCTCACATCACTTATTATTACATCCTATCTGTATCAAAAGTTCATGTGAAACACATAATGCTAAAAACAGACCTGAGTTGTTTTTTTTTTTAAATTTACATTAAGAATCAATAAAACACACATTTCTGTATTTTTAATATCATCCTCCTCGTTCTTTACATTCAGACTTATTCATACGTCTCAAATCTGAATATTGGAATTTAATTTTTCTTTAAAGGCTACAAATTTATCGTTTTGTTCTCCCTAATTTACTGATGTAAAAATGCTATTTTAACGTTTTCAGAGATGAAACAAAAAGACAGAAAGGAAAACAGAAAGGTGGATTTTATGCTGTTACACTTCAAATTAAACAGCTGAACTCAATACACAAATTTCATGTCAATGTCAAACACATTAAAGGTCTTATATCACGCAAAATCACTTTTTGGAGCTTTAATTCATGTTGTGACGCTATTTCCTTATTTTAAAAAAAAAAACAGTGGTTTTTGGCTTAATTCACACACTTCTCAGTAATCCTCCTGAATCCTGCACTCTGAGCAGCTGCTCCACTCTCTCCTGGAAAACAACTGACTGTAACATAGTGATGTAACAATGTTACACCAGAACCTGCCCGGCGTGTCTGCGCTGCCCCTGCAGATTAAACACGCATGCCCCGAGCTGCGAGAGTCTGAAGCAAGACACTAAGCACCACCATTATGCCGTATTTTAGTGTCTCAGTGAAAATGGGCATTTGGCTGCAAGAGGTACAGGAATGTATTCACTATTTTATTCAGGCAGCTCGAGGGGCAGCTCTCACGAGGTGGGGCCTGGAGGAGAGATGTGATTTTAGGTAAACCGAGTATTTTACTTGCAGGTTGGAGAATAACTGAAGAATATAAGTTATATTTCTGGACAAATGAAGATATCCCAGATGTTGAAAGCTGTAAAATAGCAGGATACAGAACCTTTAAATAACCACAGTTGACAAAAACAATACAAAATACAAATAACATAAACCAGGTAAAAGCTCTGATGACCTGCATAAAAACACAAAACACTGATATAAAATTTAAATCATGTTAAAAGGCAAAGAAAACAGGTGAGTTTTTAAAGCTGATTTAAAAGTTTCCAGATTTGTGCAGAATCTTATGCGAGATGGTGAACTGTTCCATAATTTACACTCACCTAAAGGATTAACACCATACTATTACGGTGTTTGACCCCCTTTTGCCTTCAGAACTGCCTTAATTCTACGTGGCATTGATTCAACAAGGTGCTGAAAACATTCTTTAGAAATGTTGGTCCATATTGATAGGATAGCATCTTGCAGTTGATGGAGATTTGTGGGATGCACATCCAGGGCATGAAGCTCCCGTTCCACCACATCCCAAAGATGCTCTATCAGGTTGAGATCTGGTGACTGTGGGGGCCGTTGTAGTACAGTGAACTCTATGCCATGTTCAAGAAATCAATTTGAAATGATTCAAGCTTTATGACATGGTGCATTATCCTGCTGGAAGTAGCCATCAGAGGATGGGTACATGGTGGTCATGAAGGGATGGACATGGTCAGAAACAATGCTAAGGTAGCCCGTTGCATTTAAACGATGCCCAGTAGGCACTAAGAGGCCTAAAGTGTGCCAAGAAAACATCCCCCACACCATTACACCACCACCAGCCTGCACAGTGGTAACAAGCCATGATGGATCCATGTTCTCATTCTGTTTACGCCAAATTCTGACTCTATCATTTGAATGTCTCAACAGTAATCGAGACTCATCAGACCAGGAAACATTTTTCCAGTCTTCAACTGTCCAATTTTGGTGAGTTTGTGCAAATTGTAGCCTCTCTTTCCTATTTGTAGTGGAGATGAGTGGTACCCGGTGGGGTCTTCTGCTGTTGTAGCCCATCCGCCTCAAGGTTGTGCGTGTCGTGGCTTCACAAATGCTTTGCTGCATTCCTCGGTTGTAATGAGTGGTTATTTCGGTAAAAGTTGCTCTTTTATCAGCTTGAATCAGTCGGCCCATTCTCCTCTGACCTCTAGCATCAACAAGGCATTTTCGCCCACAGGACTGCCGCATACTGGATGTTTTTCCCTTTTCACACCATTCTTTGTAAACCCTAGAAATAGTTGTGGGTGAAAATCCCAGTAACTGAGCAGATTGTGAAATACTCAGACCGGCCCGTCTGGTACCAACAACCATGCAACGCTCAAAATTGCTTAAATCACCTTTCTTTCCCATTCTGACATTCAGTTTGGAGTTCAGGGGATTGTCTTGATCAGGACCACACCCCTAAATGCATTCAAGCAACTGCCATGTGATTGGTTGATTAGATAATTCCATTAAGGAGAAACTGAACAGGTGTTTTAAATAATCATTTAGGTGAGTGTATGTGCAGGACATTTTAAAACCATGTGTAAAGCATTCTGTTTCAGAATGAAACAGTAATCAATGACTTGCACCTTCTCCATGAGCAATTTGCTTGTAAATCTGTAAATATTTTGTATTGATGCCACAGTGGTCCCAAGGTCCAGGTTTAAACATCCTGTTTTTCCCACACTGAAAGAAGCAGATAAATTAACTGAGTTCTGTATTTTATGTATTTTATAACCTCCATCTGCCTTGATTCTATGTTCTTCTGTCAAATTATCAAGAACAGATCCACTTAAATCACCAGGGAGGGGTGGCAACAGCACTTCCTGTATTTTTCTCACAGAACTAGCACACCGACACATTACCTGTCACCACCCTCCTCCACCCATCCAGCCCCAAACGCCCACTCAGGTGGGTTTCTTCCAACATTAACTGGGTCACCGCTCTGTCGATTTATTTTCTTTTTTTTCTTTCTCTTCACATTTCTTGTGGCCTTTTGGCCCGCTGTGCGGCCGGCCCATCTGGCATTAACAAGAATTGCCATGTTGCCAGACCGAGCCTTGTAGAAGAGTCTGTGATCCTGTGAAAATCACTGCATAAAACTGTGTGAAGATCCACCTATGTGGATGCACCAGTTGGTGATAAATGTTTGACACTGACTGGTATGTGCTGCACATTTCAGATTTCCTGCATGAGCCTGACGCTGGCATCCTAAGTCCCTGATTAACACACAGAAAGGATGGCTGTGTATCTCACATCTAAATACATAGAACAGGGAGGAAATCAGTCAGATATTTCGATAACTGCAGAAAAGAAAAACAAATAAAATGAGCCAAACTGAGAGAAAATTAGGTTTTTATACTAAAAGCACTAGGAGAGTGCAGACCTCCACCAAACCAGACCGGTTTATCATTTAAATCATTGATGTTTAATGTTATAGCATATTTTCATGTTCATAGAGAAAGTTGCTCAAACTGTAACCATATAAACATATTATATTAATAGGGGCCTACCAGAATGAATGGAGGCACCTCTTATTCTCCACCTCTGATCTGGCTTCTTTATTGATACACATCTTCTTCTGCAGACGTTAATGCAGCTCAAACAAAAAACCTCACCCACTCAAATCAAACGTCAAATCTTCCGGGGTCGTCGCTAACGTGATGATCAGAATTATTGATGCCTGCCATAATGAATGCATTGCATTGGCTTCCATTCATATGGAGGCATCTACTGTTCTACACCTCTAAACTGGTCTGTTTATAGATTTATTTATTATTGTACCATCAAAATTTGAAGAAATAAAAAACACCTCTCCCTTGTCAGATTGATGTGTGAAATACTACAGATGTCATTCCAGTTCCAACTTTAATCTGCTCACTAGACATCGCTTTATAACATATTGAAGCAACTTTTCAGTACCTACAATCATGTAACCATGGTAAAGCCATTCGCCATCAAACGCACCTGGTCAGCTCACAGAAAACACTGAGGACCCTATGTGCATGTGATACATCAAAGTGATCGGGTTGACCAGGAGAAGTGAACTGTTAACTTTTTCCAGTTAAGAATGTAACTTTTATTTTAAGAGGAGGAGATACCAGGGCTGGGTTTCCCAGTTTCTTGTCAGACGAGTCGACCTGGCTCACTTCCTGCTCCTCACTTTTATAGTATCCCTCCCTCTCCTCTGGTGCAGAATGCAGAAATATAGTTGCATAGCATAGTTCTATGCTTATGTAGCTCAAATAGAAACATCTAATAACTCCCCCTGTTGAGGTGTCCTAAAAAGGTCACTCATAAAATATTGTGTAATTNTGCATTGGCTTCCATTCATATGGAGGCATCTACTGTTCTACACCTCTAAACTGGTCTGTTTATAGATTTATTTATTATTGTACCATCAAAATTTGAAGAAATAAAAAACACCTCTCCCTTGTCAGATTGATGTGTGAAATACTACAGATGTCATTCCAGTTCCAACTTTAATCTGCTCACTAGACATCGCTTTATAACATATTGAAGCAACTTTTCAGTACCTACAATCATGTAACCATGGTAAAGCCATTCGCCATCAAACGCACCTGGTCAGCTCACAGAAAACACTGAGGACCCTATGTGCATGTGATACATCAAAGTGATCGGGTTGACCAGGAGAAGTGAACTGTTAACTTTTTCCAGTTAAGAATGTAACTTTCATCTGGTGTATTTATTTTAAGAGGAGGAGATACCAGCGCTGGGTTTCCCAGTTTCTTGTCAGACGAGTCGACCTGGCTCACTTCCTGCTCCTCACTTTTATAGTATCCCTCCCTCTCCTCTGGTGCAGAATGCAGAAATATATTTGCATAGCATAGTTCTATGCTTCTGTAGCTCAAATAGAAACATCTAATAACTCCCCCTGTTGAGGTGTCCTAAAAAGGTCACTCATAAAATATTGTGTAATGCAATCTATGTGTAGCATATATGTAACCCATGATTGTCCAGGATGCCCCTCTGCCCCCAGGAGGCACAATGTGGGTCAAGCATCCTGTCCACGCACAGTGTGTCTGCAACAGCATGGAGACATCACTAACATTCTGTCCAGTAAAGTAAATAATTGAACCTAATGAAGCTCTAAGAGTCTCAGCTTTCTCAACCTGGACTTCAAAACCACCAACGAGCCTCTCAGTATCAATAACTTATGGTCTCCCTCCAAATGTCAGCCTCCCTGAACCAGGAGGACCTCTCTGTCAGCAACCTCAGAATCAGGACTCTAATATAGAAAGTACGTATAACCACAACCACACAAAGCAAAACACTTAACTTAGTAACAAATGAGATAACAAGAGCACCAATTAAGGCTTACCATTTCCCCAAACATTAAATAAACCCCTCCTCCAATCAGAAAATCTATAACTAACCTAGTTTGATAGGCAACAAGTGTCAGTCCATTGTCTCTGGCATAGTTAGTTCATCTCTGGACATTATAATGAATAAACGATTCTATCAACATTTTATTAGGCGTAATCCAGAGAGAAATTGATTCAAGCCCTGATGTAATCTGATCTGTTAATTTATACTCATCTGGTACTTTGTGTGGATTCTAAAAGCATCAGTGTACACGGTGATGTCCCATGTTTCACTTAGTACTCTCCTTCTCCCTCCTTTCATGAATAGTTTCCATCTTAGGACGACCTCTGGTTTATAAATCTGTTTTGGAGACAAGACCACATATTCCTGGAAACCATACAACCTCTTTTCACCACACATCAGTTCTAACAGCTGTTATTTTTGTTGAATTGTCTGTAGCACTGCTCTTGTGTTTCTACTCGTCTCATCTGGGTGTATGTATTATGTATTTATTTATTAATTGCTCTTGCTCTTCAGTCTGCTCTGGGTTTCCTCCCCAAGGTGTCATTCTATTCAGTGGAAACCAGGTTCTGATCTGGTTTTGGGCCACTAGGTGTCACTATTTTCCCACTTTGTGCTCCAGATATGATCTCAGGACAACTTTGTTGCTCCTTTTCAAGCCATTGATCTTTTTCTATTTTTCTAACTCTATAAACTGTCTGCGCTACTGGAGCCTTTTAGCAGCCTTTTTTGTTCACTTTTGGCTCATAATTTTGCTTCATTTGAATCTGCTATTTTTTTATCTTTGAATTATCAATCTGTTCAGCTACTTTGATAGTTGCCTCTGAAGTGGATGACTTAAAGGTAGAATATGGAACATGAACACCATAACAACAGCACAAAGCCTTCAGCCATCTGAGTGCCATGCTCGTAANCCCCCCCCCCCCTTGAGTTCAGCTCACTAATCATGCTCTCCAGCCACTGACTCTGATAAAAGTAGTTTCCTACCTGTTTTGTAGCTCAGTCATTGATTCAGTCCGTGGCAAAGAGTTCACATAGCTGTCTCTTCTCAAGCAAATCAAAACTTCCTGCGATCCCTCCTAAGATGTTCTGTCATCCTCACACCATCCTGCACGCCTCACTCCAAGCAGCAAACAAAATCCTCTGTGGTGTGTCCTCCAGTCGAACCCATGGCCTGGAGTTCTCCTCACTTCAGCCACCTGCAGCTCTGTGTTAGCATGAGCTGCTAATAAAGACTTTTCCCCAAGAACCTGCTCCTCACATGTTGGGAAACCCCTATGGCAAGCAAATTAGGTCAATAATCACCACACCTGCAGACTCCACAGTACCAGCCTCGCTGTGCCGGACTATTTATTATTATTAGGCAACCCACAATGGTGCCCGTTGCTCTGCCTGCTATAGGCCCTTTTCACAATGTTGTCAGTTAACCTCCGCTCCACGCCGATGCAATTTAACTCAACTTCTGACTTCCGTCGGCTGCACAGATCTTCTATGCGATCATAGGTAACAACTCCCAAGTTATTTCAACAGGTAAAGTCAAGAGTACTAATGTTAATGTTTTACGTTTAAACAGCTGTTTCCTTGTGGTAATGTAACATTCCTGGTCAAGTCAAATTGATCTAGTGTAACTAGATGTTTGTGAACAAAGGGTAGCCTGTAGCTACGTTAGCATCAGGCACTGTTAATATATGGCTATCTGTTCAAGTTTCCTTATGTTTTTGCAATATTTTCTACTTTTTATAGTGACTGATCTAAAGACTTAAAGTTTAAAGGTGAATACTAAATTAATTTTCCAGTTTCAACCACTGGGTGGCAAAAGCAGAAATAAAACTAACATAAACAACCGTGTCTCAGACATTGCTCAAATTGGCTTTGCCGATAAAGGTGTCATCGGACAAGGTGGTGTATTTTGCTTCTTATTTTTAATGCACAATTATTATCAGTGCAGAAACAAAGTAAAAACACGGTATTTGCTTGCTAATCTTTTAGGTTATGAAATCCGTGAGCTGAAAACCGAACTGCTAGTCTGCTGCAACAAACTGCTGTTGCCTAAAACAGCAAAGCAATGGCCAACTCACAACCGCAACCTGAGACACTGAAGTTGCTCAGCATAGTGTAGGGCCATTGGAGGCATCCAGAGCGATGTCTAATATGAAGCTGAACATTTTTTCTGGTTAGCATCCACTTAGACAAAGGCTAAAACAGTAGCTTAAAGTTTTAAAAGTTATTTAGTACTGGTTTAAAGCAGAACTAAGTAAGTTTTTTCACCTCAATAAATGTTTTCTAGAGTCCCTGTGGAGGTAAACAAGGACTTGGCGGGGTGATTCGTGGGTCCCTCCCCTCCCTCCGGGGTCTGTGTCCTGAAAGCAGCACTTGCAACTTTCAGTGGATCGGACCCGACTAACCTCGCGAGAACAAACCTGCTTTACGGCACTCACACTCACGTACATAAATACAAGCATGAAGCTCTTGCCGTTGTTAGCAACGCCACCCTTAGGAGCGCAAAGATGACAATAATACTCACCTGTCGAGACATTTTCTTGGTTTTGTTTTTCTTTCTTCTTGCAAAAGCGTTCTCTGCGCGTTGTTGTTGGGGGGGTGGCGGCGGGGTGGAGTGGGGGGGGGGGGTCTGCGGCGGCGGCGGAGGAACGTTACGACAGTGAGCTTTCACAGGGGACCAGTAGGGGGAGAGCGAGAGCAAAACTTACTTAGTTCTGCTTTAAAGAGTAACTTATGATGTGACTTATCATTTTGCTGTTTCCTTTCTCCCAGTGTCACCCTCCATCCAGAATGGCACAGTCATCACGTCGATGCTATTGTAGTGTTCCTTGTTGCTCCAACAACAAACGGAAATTTCCTTATTTGAGTTTCCATGATTTCCCCATGGATGCAGAAATTCGTACCAGCTGGGTGAGGGCAGTTAGAAGAGATGAGGGGCCAAATTTTTAAATCCTCTGTGGGAGCACCTTTGTGTGCAGTCAACACTTTGCAGCAGAGGATATGTACACAATTCTGATTAAAAAAGGAGCAGTGCCATCTAGATTGGTCTGGAATAACTGGGATAAGAGGACGGAGCGAGTAAGAAAACATCTTAATGCTACTGAGCTGGATAGCTGCACGAATGTGCCTGTCTCAGGTAACAGCAAAGAGGAGATGTTTCCAGCTGGTGCAGTTGCACGAGACCACGACTTTGCCTGCCATCCTTCACCTGGTTAGTACTACAAAAAAAAGAGCTACAATAACTGCTTATCTTGCAGGAAAACAGAACATGAATTACAGATGAAATATTCAGTTAATGGACATGCTGTGCAACAGTAAGTATTGATCTTTATTTCTTCCACTTCCACTTTATTTGTAAAGCGCTTTTAAAACATGGCATTACAACCAACCAAAGCGCTGGACATAAAAAAAAACATAAATAAAAGACTACAATAAATGACACATTAAAATCGAGAAACTAAAACAGATAAAATTTCAAACTAACTAGCTCTATCTACTTGCTAATATGGATATCATCCTTGGATGACAAATCAGAGGTTAAGTGTCAGAAACCCCCAACAGTGAATAGAACTAAAGTGAGCTTCTTGAATGTGCAGCAAGACTTCAATTGTTTTCACCATAACTCCAGACTAGTGTTAGTGGTGATAAATGCACACAGTCCCAAATTTATTTTTCGATTTGCATAGAAATGTCCTTCACATGTTTGTCAATGCAAAATTGTTTTGGGGTCATTTTCTGAATTCGGTGCACTTTGAGGTCTCTGAATACTGAGAAATCCACCAACATGAAACTGTTTCTGAACATTGCTAATGAAGTATTTTTACCCCTGAGAACCAGTTTAGGAGATATCCCTTGTTGAGTTTAGAGTGTTTGGTAAGCGAGAATTTATCTGCAAGTCTATGTACATTATCGAATCTTATATTTGGAAGATGTTTGGACTGAGAAAACTCCATCTCGTTCTGCTAGCGGAAAACAGGAAACCAGAATACGCTGCATCAACAAAGAACGGAAGTTTTCTGACGTCACGTGAAAAGGCCCTATTACTTTGGTTGTCCAGCAGAGGGCGGCTGAATGCCACAGTGCTGCAATTACTTCCCTTGTCCAGCAGAGGGCGACTAAATCACCCACTATTGCAGTTACATCCAATGGCCAGCAGATGGCGCCATTTGCTCCTTCACCCTTCTAACAGTGTTCAGACATTTATGTCAGGCTGTTAGTTTTGGATTCATTGTTTGCACCTTTTGTAAAACATAAATACAATTTAATTTTAGCTGTACATTACTCTTCAATACTTCTAATTTTCGGCTGTTATTAACCTGTACTAGTTACACAAAAAAGCCCAAGTGAAAGACACTCAGACGTTTCCAACCTTCTATGAGCTGCAGTTATTACCGGCCTCCACCAGACTGGGTCAGAGGAGGGATTTGGACTACGATAATATATTTACTGTTATATATTTGTATCCACTAGCTGGCTGCAGAAGGCTTCAGAAATTCTCCGTTATAATGAGGGTGCTGTAATAAGAATCAAACTATTGATGTTAAACTAAGATTTGTCCACCAGATGGCGACATAAGACCACAAATATAACCACCTTTCTCCACCTGATCAGTCTCACTCTTCTCTCTTTAAATATTTTTTAGGATATTAATACAGATATTTGGACAATTGCCTTTTTGTTTTTGTACCTTGGGTCTACAAGTGGGTTTTACCTTTAGTTATTGTCGACCTTTCGATTTTAACCAAATAAAAAAAAAGACATTTTGATATTCACATTTTTTTTGTCCTACAATTGTGCTCAAGTTGTTAGAAATTTATTACAACATTGAAAAAGCTGTTAAAATGTTCACTATTGTGCAATCCAAGATTGTTGTGATGTCACTACAAAGTACACCAAGACTTTTTTCTCCCTTTTTAAGTTACATCCTTATAAATATGGTACCCTAAAATGTAAAATTCATTTATGTTTGCTTTGTTTCATTGATTCTAAGGCCGCACCAGGCCATCAGTCACAGGGAGGTGACAATAAAAACTATATAATTCAATAGTGTGAAGTGAAATAACTAAAAAAAAGCTTGAAAATCCAGACATATACTGATATTAGTATCAGTCTGCTGATTTAGTTCTTTTTACCTTCTATGTTGATAAACTCTTCAGGTTTCTTGCTTGGCATCTCAACTTCTGATACAACTTTTACAGGTGTTTATTTCAGGGGTCTCTATCTGCTGATTTCTTTGTGATGTTTGAAACACTGTGACACAAGGACACAGTTCTGTAACAGATCTGAACATGTACCAGATCTAAAACTCTGGATTCTGTGTACAAACACACTGAATCGAACGTTACAGCTCGTGTATTTTAACAAATATTTTCAAATGATCAGAACTCAGAAACAAGATTTTGGGGATATTTTCTCCATATCGAGTTTCTTAGACCAAATCTGAGTTCAGAATGCTTGCTGGTTTCTTTTTATTCCACATAAAACAGTTTTCATGGTCCATTTTGTCTTATTAAGCTTCAGTCCTCATCATTGTGATGTGTCTCTAACAGTCCTCCTCCTTAAGGTAAAACATCAGCACACAGTCACTGGAACTCCAGCAGCTATGACGGCTCGGCTTTGCCTCGTTTGTTTTTCCCTCCCGTGTACCGGAAACTCTTCAGCGGGTTCCGTCCAGATGTGTTCTTCTGCCAGAGACAAAAGAAAAAGCATGAAGGTGAGCTCAGACCTCCATATTGTGATTTACACCAAGAATAACAATCTCATCCTTGTTGTAACAACATGATCAGATTCATCGACCATGAAAACACCTTTAACTGTTGGATCTGGATCTTTGTATCCAGAATGTCACAGTCCAGATCAATCATCGTGTAGAACCTGTTGAAACTCACCCTGTATTTTTTAACAAGGGTCAGGACCACTGAATGTGACGCTGCATGTAATTAAGTTGAAAACAGCTCTATCTCACAATGAAATACATTCCTGGATTCAGACGGTGATCCAGATCCCCCCAAAATCTACTCACTTAATTTTTGGACTATTTCTGACCTTTCCTGAAAATTTCATCATAATCCATCCAGAATGTTTTGAATCATCTTGCTAAAAGACAAACAAACAAACAAACAAACAAACAAACCCTGATGGAGGTCAATAAATTCAGTCCTTTTATTAAGGTGATAAAATGGGCGGGTCAGCAGCCCCGAACGGGCCGGGTCAGCAGCCTCAGAATGAGATGGTTGTGTTTCCATTACCATCTCGGGAATGTGGACGGGGGTGGGGACATGGGCGTGGTCAGCTTAGCAAGTGGTGTGAAAGGCCCATGATGTCATTCATAGTAAACAAACATGGACGTGTGCATTGAGAGCAGGAAACAGTGATGGAGGACGTCGAGGTATTTTTGTACTTTGGGTGGAGATTCTTCATCGCTGACATCTTGAATGAAGTAACGTGTCATTGTTACTGGCTGTTTATTTGAGGTCGATCAGGCGCCATTCTGTGACATCACTTCACACCGCCAGGCCAATCAGTGGTTACTACTGTGTAGGTAGACGTATGACTGACATCCCTTTACTGCACCAATCAGTCTATAGGTGGCGTGTTGGGTCACTTCGGGCAGAGGTGGTCTAAAAAAAGGGGGGTCGGTTCGACCTAGACAAAGGAGATGGAAACGTGCCAGAACGGGTCTGAACCCACCCGATCCAGACCGCGGTGGTGGAAAAGGGGAATTAGTTTTGTGTTAATGATTAAAGGTAAAAGCTGAGGAGTGAGAAGACAGAATGTTAGTAACATTTATACAGACGAGTCACAGTGACAAAGAGTTCTTATGCTTCCAGCTGCAGGATCAGACATATTATAACGACTATATTCTGATAGCTCACGGTATCAGCGTACCTATAAAGCTGCAGTGACCTCCAGAGTCTTGTTGCATTCGTCTGAAAACTCTCACTTCATGCAGGATTTTATGGAATAAATTCTTCTTTATAAAGACTTATTTTTAACCAAAATCTCTGCCACAACAGGAGTCACACTATGATGAAAATCATCTCCAGATGATCCTAACGTGACGTTCACTCACTGAATCACGAGATTGGAACCATAATACGAGTTAATTCAGCTGATCTGAACTGAACATGATCTTTGATACAGAAACCACTTCCACTGGAGTCTGACCTTGAAGCTGCTTCTGACGACTCCCTCCGGTTTGGATTTCATCCTCCTCGTCTTCCTCTTGCTTGACAGAGGATTCACCACCCCCCTCAGAGTCTCAGGAACTGCAGATGAGAAATCCTACAGATTTAAATTTTACTGACACCTGACATGATAAATCCAGCGTGTTGTTGGAGGGAACAGAAGTTGTGTTCAGTTTTAGGACCAACTGGAGAAACTAAGTTAAATCTCTGCTGCGTTCAGACTAAAAATGATTTTTATGGTTTATTTATAATCAGGGGTGCACATAAGTGGTCCGCAGGTCCGCACACACTGTCAAAATATAAAATGCGCACCAGATGAAAAGTTGCAACACGCGTTTGCGTACTTAACATTGGTTTGGCTGAGCTCAGTGAATGTTTAGGTTAATCAGAGGCGGTTCATTGTCAAATAAATGAAGAATCCCGTTGACTTCTTTTGTTTGACTGATATGTTTCTCAGCCAGAGCGCCGAAGTTCCAGCTGATCAGCTGATGCTGCGTCTCTCTCTGTCTCTGTGTATCAGTTTGTCAGTGTGACGGATTTTCAGTCAGTCAGATCAGTGCAGCTGACTGCAGGATTCTGCATCGTGTCAAAACTGAAAAAATTCACTGAATAAGACAAATAGACCATCGTGGCACAGACGTGTATAACTACCTTTTTGTGCTATAAAATACAGAAAACCACCTGTTTTAATCAACAGTATCAGCGTATTTGTCTGTGATCCGCGCCATTTTGAATGCACGCAAAGCACTATGGGATATGCAGACAATGCCCCATAACTGTCCAGTGTATCTTTTTATCTGACTGCATCACATTACAAACATCCTCATCATTTCAAAACAAAAAACAGTTACAGTAAATGACAGAAGCTCCAACAGCTGACTAATAAATTTCAACACCAAACTGTTAAATGTAGATTAAAGTGAACAATCAAACTTGTAAACAATCCAACCTGAACTCTGAAGGTTTTTTTTACCAGTATTTTTATATTTTACTGGTTTCTCTTGATTTTTTCAACAATTAAAGGATTTTTATTGAAACAAATATAGAGCCAGGTAAAGTAAACAGACTGAATTTGAAGCTTGATGAAACCAAAAACAAAGCAGAGGAGCTCGGAAGAGACACAGCGAGACACATTTAAAAATGTGAGGACCAAGCAACAACCCTAGGTTCTCTTCTGAGAACCAGGCCAAAAATATGATGTGCACCCCTGGTTATAATCTTTTTTCTGTTAAAGTGATACGTCTAATTAAAGATGTTAAATGTATTCTATAAAATTAAAGTGTTTTTATCATAATGAAACTTTTTGTTACAACTGTTGTTTTAAGCTGTTCATGTCTTACTCAGATAGTCGGGGACGTTCTTTAAATGAGGCTTGATGACAGCTGGATGAAGGTCTTTGTCGTGTCTGAGCAGCTGCAGATCTCTGGGGTTGTCTTCAAAATACGTCTGCAACAAGACGGGTTGGTTCAGAACGGTCCAAACGGTTCCAAACTGTTTCCAGATCAGATCTCACCTTGAGTTTCTCGGAGTTGAGCAGCTCTCGTTTGATCTCCTTCAGTCGGGCTTCTCTCACAGCCTGCTTCGTGACGGCTCGCATTGCATCCTGGTAGAGAGAAACACAACCAGGTCGGCTGAGGAGGAACCGAACTGGGTCAAGCAATGTGGGTTTAGAGACTCACCCTGCAGCGGTACCTGAAGCTCTCAATCTCCTCCATCTTAAACTCATAAGGTTTAAGAACACATTCAGTTTTATCTAAACAGAACAAACACATTCATTAACTGCACAGAGTCCGATTAGAAACCTGCTGCTGACTGGACGTTACCTCCTCTGAGAGCTTCCTCCAGCTCCGTCAGCAGGTCCAGCTCAGTGTGTGAGATGAAGGACAGGGCGGTGCCGGGGTTGTCCGCCCTCGCCGTTCTACAGACAAACAACAACAAAACAGGATTTCTTCTTATAAAAAGCTCCAACTGAAAGCAGCAGAGTTGTTTTAGTTGCACCAACCGTCCAACTCGATGGATGTACGACTCCACACTGGTGGGGAAATCAAAGTTGATGACGTTGGAAACATTTTGGAAGTCCACGCCTCTGGAGACGCCATATTCTTTATCTTTAGCCCTTTAAAAAAAAAAACAAAGAAGAAGAAATACATAGAGGTTGTCACTTTGACCTTTAAAATGAAGATAAAACTGTTTATACAATAAGTTAGGTTTAAGTTTTATTGTTTATAAAAACAAACAGATTGTTGTTCCTGCTGCTGGAGAGAAAACTGTTCCTAAAATAAAACAACTTTTATTTTGTTAAAGTGTTTCAGGTCTTTAAGAAGAGGCAGTTTGTTTCTGTTACATGAAGAATCTGTTTAAAAAATAATGTTTTATTTTAATAACTTAAAAGGTTGAAAACATTTCAATAATTTTACAAACTATTTGCTGATTTTAAAGTAACATATCGGTTTGTTTTGGATCAGCTGAGTCAGACTTAATGATAACATATTTACAAAAAGGATGAATAATAACATCTATATTATGAGGTTATTAGGTATTTATTTTCAGAAATGCCCACAGCTGACATTCAGCAACAAGACTCACTTTCCTCCTCTCTCTGATGACTTCTTCTTCTTCTCTTTTCCAGAAGTTGCCTGTGAAGCAGCAGGATCAGCCAAACTCTGTTCATCGGTGGCGATGATGACATCATAAAAACCTTGATTGAACTGGGTGATGATGTGACACCTGGAAAGGAGCAGAAACAGTCTGAAAGTGCAGCTCGAAAACGATCCATCGTTATTATTATCAGAATATTTGAATAAATAAAGTACATATTTTACATACATCCAGTGCTCTTATTGTGAAGGGATTTTTGAAGCAATTAGATCTCTTACCTGGACTGGACAGGCAGCTCAGAGTTGAGGACACATGCAGGGATACTAAACTGTTCCAGGAACAGTTTGAGTCTGTAGCTCCGGTCCACGGCTCCCACAAACAACAGCGTCTTCCCTCGAACCAGCTGCAGCTTCAGCAGCGTGTAGATGAGCAGGAACTTGTCCTCCTCTTCACATTTGATGGTGAACTGCTGCAGCTGGCTGCTGTCTGGGAGCTGAGAGCCCTGAAGTTTCAGAATCACCTGAAGAAGACGATCCAGAGACAAGAAGACAAAGTTAATCAGAAAATAAACTGAAAACATGAAGAAATTTCTCGTGTCGTGGGAGAAGATCCAAACTGTCATGAAAGGAACGAACGTAGGAATCACCAAGACTCAAACCCACCGTGAACCCGTCTCTGTCCACTCACAAGCAAGTTTTACACCAGCATGGACTGAGAAAGTTCTGACCATGAGAGAAGTCCCTCATCCTAAAGTGACACCTTCAAGCTCTACTTAAGTTTACGAAGCTTGTTTGTTTGTCCAGTTGAGACTTTTAGTTCTAAGATCACTAGACCAGCTGTCAACACGGTGGTGGTAACATCATGCTGTGGGACTGATGCATGAACAGGGTGAAAAATGAAAAATCCCTCAAATTCACATGAAATTATCAGCTGGATGGTTAAAACTTGGATGTTCCAGCAGGACAACGATACAAACGCACATCAAAACCAGTTTCTGATTGGATAAAACAGACTAACATTAAACTTCTGCAATATTTTCTATAAATAAATCTGATGTTCATGGTCATGATGAGTGCATGTCCATCTACAGAACCAGCAGATTTAGTTGAACTGGTGATTCAACACATCCTAAGCAGCACAAACTGGAGACGGCAGAAAGGAACGAGTCCATTTTAACAGGAAGTCGGACATTTAGCCTTAGATTTCAACAATAAAAGCAAAGATAAAACCTTTAAGAAAATCTGTCTATGAATTCCGCTTGTAAAGACATTTTATATGAACTTTGAGGATGAAAAGGACATTACAGGATTGTGAAGCAGCAGCTCCTTTAAGGTCTGGACGTCCTCTGTGAAAGTGGCCGACATGAGGAACGACTGGTAGATCTTTGGTAAATGGCTGTGAGAATAAAGAACACGTTAAAAAACATCAGGGTTTTTCTTCAATTTTACTTTCAAATCATCAATTTTAAACTTTTAGATTTTCTCTTTAAGACAAGCTGTTGACTGTTTGGTGCATTTTAAACTCTTTCATGATCGTTTTTCTTCTATAAAATCTGAAAAAGTGTCTGTTAGTGACCCACGATTTTAAAAAATAAGATTCAGCTGCAGGAAATGAGACAGTGATGTAATACATAGGATTATTCTGACCACAACAAGTTCTTCAGGTCCGATTCGAAGCCAAAGGAAAAAAGCAGGTCGGCCTCGTCCACCACCAACATCTCAAGGGAGGAGTGGAGAACCAGGTTCTGAGCATTGAGGTGTGCGAGCACGCGAGACGGCGTCCCCACCAGCACATCAGGTTTCTCCATCAGGATGGGTCTGTTCAGAGACAATGTCACATCCTGTAATGTCTATCATGTTACATGAAAGATTTTACTTATAAACAACATGCTTCTTTTAAATAAACACATAAATCCATGTTTCAGGGTGAGAAATTAACTACAGTTTGTCATTCACACACATTGGAGCCACAGCTGGATACTGCTGCCCAGATGTTCAGAGGATATAGAGAAAGATGTTAGTTTACCTCTGTGTCGACACGTCTGCTTTCCCTGAGATGTCGGCCACTCGGACGTCCCGCGAGCAGTTGGATGTTAACTGTCTCATCATGGTCTGGACCTGCTGACCCAGTTCTTTGCTTGGTACCAGGATGAGAGCTCTCACATCCTGCTCTCGAACACTCTGAGGAAAAACAGGTTCGATTCAAATTTAAAAAGACAAAATAGTGACACATTTAAGCAAAAATTCTTCAACCAGCAGCTTTCAAATCAGAATAAAAAGTCATTCAAAAAGATTCATGTTTACAGACGAAAAACAAGCAATAAATACTAAAAAAAAATGTTAAATAAACTTGGGAGTCACATCTCTACCAATTAATTAATTACACGCCACAATCAGAGCCAGGTACTCCCTCGGGATTCCTGGCAGAGATGTGACGCCATAAAATCACCACACAGCAACACACAGCATCAGAACGAGTGAAACCACCGATGATCAATAATAAAGACAAACTGTTTAATCGATTTAAAACATGACTTTATAACCAGTTGTTTCAGTTTGGGACTCGCCTGTTTGGAGGTCAGGATACGCTGTATGATGGGTATGGCGTAGGCTGCGGTCTTTCCAGAGCCGGTTCGAGCTCGAGCCAAAAGGTCCTTGCCCTCCAGAGCCAGAGGAATGGCTTTCTCCTGGATCAGAGTCGGCTGAGACCAGCCCAAATCTGCAACCGCCTGAGTCGAGACAACAGGAAGGGAGCGGGACGGGGTCAATTCATCATTTTTGTTTTATTTTTTTACTTTTTGTGTTACATTTGTGCTGCAGCTAACATTAACATGACCAAACAAAGATTTTCATCTCACAATTGTTTTATTTTTATTATATTTTAACATTAATGTGAATCAAAAGTTCAGTCTTGAACAGATAATTCTAAACACAGATGGATTTAAAGGCTCTACAATGACGTAAGAAAAACAGAAGAAGAAGAAGAAGCTTTAAATTCTCAACAAATTACATAACTGATCCAAGATCACTCACTCCATAGAATCTAGTACTTCTTTTACACACTTGTTGATTTTCAAAACTTTTTCACAAGAATCTTCAACACTTCACTGGAGCTTTGAAAAGTTCCATCCTGCCTTAAAAGCTCCACCATCATCCTGGTCCCCAAAAAGCCCTCCATCCAGGAATTAAATGACTACAGACCTGTCACCCTGATGTCTGTGGTCATGAAACCCTGTGAAAGGTGTGTGTTAATCCACCTGAAGTCCATTACAGGACCCTGCTGGACCCCATGCAGTTTGCAGTTCAACACCAGTCTTCTAGAAGTCCTTCAGTCCTGTTCCAGCCTTCACCTGCCAGGGAATCACTAACTTTCTGACAGACCGGACGCAGCAGGTGAAACTGGAGAAAATAACATCCAGCACCTGGACAATCAGCAACCCCCCCCCAGGGATGTCTCCTGTCCCCACCGCTATGCTCCCTCTACACCAGCAGCTGCTCCTTCAGAGATCCAGCTGTTAAACTCCTGAAGTTTGTAGACAACACGACAATCATCATCCTCATCAGGGACAGAAACGAGTCTGTTTACAGACAGGAAGTAGAACAGCCTGTCCTCTGGTGCAATCGGAACCATCTAGAGGTCAACACCCTAAAAACTGTGGAGACAACAGTGGACTTCAGGAAGAGCTCTCCAACCCTGTCCCCCATTACTATTCACGGTAGTAAAATGACTATGGTGGACATATTTAAGTTTCTGGGGACCAGCATCACCCAGGACATGAACTGGACAGCCCAGACACAGTTATTAAGAAGGTCCAGTAGAGGTTGAGCTTCCTGCAGCAGCTCAAGAAGTTCAACCTGCAACAGCCGCTGGGGAACTTCTACAGAGCCGTCATCTAGTCTCTGCCAGTCCATCACAGTCTGATTTGGTTCAGCAACCAAACTAGACAGAAACAGACTGTGGAGAGAATCACTGGTGCTGATCTGCCCTCCATCCAGGACCTGGACTCCTGGAACAGGAGTCCAAGCAGCATCAGCAGGGACCTTCTCATCCAGGATCTCACCTCTTCTCTCCTTCAGACAGTTACAGATTACCGAACAACAAAACCACAAGACTAGTTTCTTCTCCCAGACGTCACGATGTTGAACAAACACGTTTAACACCTTCATGAAGAAAACAAATTCTCTCATGGAAATAATTATATTGTATCTGTATAAACAGGCTTCAAACACCAATCTGACATTTATGGTGGACGATGCTGCAAAATGTATCTGGCGTATGTGTTCTATGTCTAATAATGTCTGTTTATCTTTACATGTCCGTCTGTAAGTACAAGAACAAATATGAACCAGAGCAGAATTCATTCTGTGTAACACATTCGGCCAAATAAACATGAGTAAACTCCCCAATTAGGTGCAAAATGGTTCGAAATGAATCTGTCAGTTTTATAGTGTTAATTCTATATACAAATAAAAATGTAAATATGTCACAGGAATCATTAAGTTAGTTTGATCTTCCCTTATAAACATCGTCGCATTGGCCGCGGCACTTAAATCTTTAAATGTTGGCTTCTAGTTTTCGGACGAGGGTTTAAAGTTTTCTCAAAAGTTAACTAAAAGTTTTCTGAAGACATGCGGCGGTTTGTTACCTTTAACAGACGGTCATCTAGACCCATTTCATGGAACTGCAACCTCTCAGCGGCCATGTTTCCTTCACACTAACACGTGCGTCGAGGAGAATTGACGTCATGTTGCCTTCCATGTCCTCGGAAAAATGAGTGTCTGAGTTACCCATCCTATAAAGAATCAAAAAAACACAATGTAGGCTAGCTGAAATAACATTAAACTAGCAAAATTGCTGAAGAATTAAAAAACAACTAGAATCAGACACCATTTTTAAGTTGTGGTTCAACAAAATAATTTATAAACATACTAATGAAACCAGATCGGGACAGAGTTGATGGAAACGTTAACTATAACTCGCAGTGAGACTTCTGCACCTGTCCACAGGTGTTCTGACTCACTCCTAATGAACAAACTACTCCAGCTGTTTCAGGTTTGAAGGGTTCCTTCTACAGATGTTTCAATTCCTTTCACAGATGTTCAACAGATTTCAGATCAGGGCTCACAGAAAGCCACTTCAGAACAGTTCAATGTTTGGTTCTGATCCAGTCTTGTTTTTTCAGTCTGTTCTGGATCATTATCCTGTTGGAGGTCCAGTAACCTGCACCTGAGAACATTCTGACACTGAGCAGCAGATTTCATCTTGATAGTCCTCAGATTTCATTGAAACCTGCAGATTCAAAACACCCTGAACCAGATGTAGCAAAGCAGCTCCAGAACTATTCTAAGTCCCTCCATGTTTCACACCATGTGTGATGTTCCTTCTCTAAACACAGAGATGATGTCAGCTTTGTATTTCCAGCTTCAGTGTTTTTCTGTCGGAAGTGGAGCCTCCTGGATCTTCTTCCATGGATCTCATTATAGATCAACACGTGACTGATGGTGTGATCAACCTCTCCATCTGATAAACCTGGGGTTGTATCTCCTCTTGAGTTCACATACTGACAGGTCGGCTACAGTCACATCAACCTGTTTAATAATATATCAGCTGTGTTCACAGGAACATGAAGCTGCTTGGAGATGGTAGTCTTTACCTTTGCCATCTAAAATCTTCTTTAATCTCCTCAGACAAATCTGGTCTTTGCTTTATCTGGTTCATGTTCAGTGTGTTGCACACAATGATACCAAACTGTGATGTGACAAGTTTTTACCCTTTATTAGAATGTCTGGTCATACTAATTACAGGACACACCTTAATTTTACATGTCTCTAAAACCACTTTATTAATCTAACCATCATTTCTTTTTTGAACTATAATTCAGAAGTATTAATTTTTGTTCATTTTCAGTTTTTTGTTATTAAAGTGGGATTTGTGGATTTTCCAAATAAATATGTCCCTGCCTGTGTTTCATTGACTGGTATGTGTTGTTTAGTTTCAGTGCTTTGTTTATAAATTTTAAACATGAATATTCCCATTAGTCATAAAAAAGCTGCTTTTCTTTTTCTTCCAGACATTGATTTTCATTTGATCATTCTCAACGCCTTTTCATTTTAATTGAATCCATATTTATAATCAACCATGTGATGTGGAAATATAAAGATTAATACTCTGCTGAAGATGTTGAAGCGTGATGGAAAGTTCCAGAGCATGTTTTGATATTTGTTTTTATCTCTTGCAGAAGTTCTTACATTTGACCAGCAGATGGCGACATTTCCCCCGAAAAGACTAAAGGTGATACAGACATTCGGAACAATAAATGTATTAATAACCTCCTGCTTTTTTATGGAAAAGACGGGAACTCTTCACTCAGAGAAACCTGTGAAGCTCTCCGTGCAGTTTGAGCAAACAGCATTTGATTACAGGTGTAAAACGAGTGCAGAGTGTGTGAAGACGGTCTAATCTAGGACTTGTTGAGGAGATGCTGTGGCAGCTGGTGATGAAGATATTTGGGTGATGCTGAGGATCCTTCTTCTCACAGTAGTCAACATGGCCGCGAAGCAGCTAGAACTGCACAGCCCGTGAGACAGAATCATACTGAAGGTAATAAAATAAAATATATACTAGCTATATCATGTTAACTATACCCTGAAAC